>JAECXJ010000322.1:2737500-2768473 GCA_018152295.1 Drosophila carrolli
TCGGATAGGGGTGTATCACGCCAAGGTCATCCGGATATAACCTGAAAAAAGGCAACACAAATTAAACGAGAGCAACAAAAAAACAAAGGCAGTACTTACCGGAAAGCGAACGCCCCGTGGTAGGGCACTGTTTGGAACTGCATACAGATTTCGCGAGGCACCAATCCCCAATGCTCCCAATGATTTCGTTGGAAATCGGAGGCGTCTATCTAAATCCTTGGGTGGTGTTGCATTTCAAGTTGGAAACGCCTGGAAGAAATAAGAAGGAGGTATTCGTTTTTGGTAGGCCTATCCATAAAGTTTGGTGATGCCCTTGGTTGCTCTGGGTATGACTAGGATGGCCTTGGATTCGTCCAATGACCCACTTTTGGGGGAGCAAAGGGAATATGGTGAATGCCATTGCGTAGGTCAGGGATAGGGTTTAGTTGATGCCAGACATCGAAGCCCAATTGGCGTGATTTTTGTATTTGTTACATTATAATAGTACAAGAAAAAAGTAAGAGTGCGATTAGTGCTTGTGAAGATCTGTGTTAAAGTGGAAATTTATTTATTTTAGGTCCCCGGGGACCCTATTACATAGGGCCCCGGCAGTTTTTCTTCTATTTTCTTAATTTTTCCCTATTTTCCTCTCGGAGGAAGGTTGCAGGCCACACCTCGTGGAAACACGTTTGCCACAGACAGCGTTAGCACACAGCCACGGGCAGCAGCAACAGCCCCCGAAAGCAGCAACGGCCGCATGCAGCAGCAAAAGCCACCGGCAGCAGCAACAGCCACAGGCAGCAGTGTCCACCACGGGCAGCAGCAACTGCCACAGGCAGCAGCGACAACAGCCATGGGCAGCAAGTGCCAGCCACGTGCAGTAGCAACTGCCGTAGGCTGCGGCAACCTCCACTATCAACAACGAATATTCTACGTTTCCTCGGTGACTCCGTTCCGGGCACGTAGAACCCGAGCAGTGGCCGAGGAAAGGCTTGGTACCGATTTCCGGACAGCCAACTCCACACCGACGCGTCGCCGAGTAACAAATCGGGACCAAAAGGGACCCCTTCCTTTTGGTCCCGATTTGTTACTCGGCAACCAGCCACCTGAATCCCTATGTGGCTTATTGGCCGCGCCTGAAATTAGATTTTATGTTATATTTTTGTACTCCCGTAAATTTGTATAATTACCTTTGTCCGTTTCTGCACGTCTTCGTGATTCCGCGAGCTTGAGTCCGGCCTTGCGCAACTCAGGGTCTAAAAATGCGAAAGCGGGATTAGCAGAAATTAATACAATATATTTATTCGTATTTACCCTGTCTCTTTTGTGTCCTCTTGGAGCTTCATGAGGGTAATTAGGAGAGAAAAGAGGTGCTAAATTTAAACCGCTTGGCGAACTTAAACTTTTCTGCGAGGCCAAATTTCCGAATTTAAAGAAGGCCTTGCAGCTGACGCGATCCAGGCCCGGGTAGTGGTTTTGCCCTGATCTGCTGGTAATGGTGTAAGAAGGAGGAGATATGGTTAATGTTATATTTAATGAAATATTATGTATATATTTATAATAAATGTACCTAGAAATTGAGATGCAGATGATGTTGGCCTAAGGCACTTACCTGTGAGGAGATGAATCGGGCGTAGTCCGGCCTGGCAGTGGCTCCGGCCTTAGAAAGGGCGGTACCCCCTGAAATCCACTGGGGCACCATAGAATGGGTGGGAGCACAGTGGCAAGTCCATATAATGCCACTTTGTTGTATTTCGTCCTATGTTTCCTTTAATTTTTGTTTTTGTTACATTTTGTTGTCATTAGAGATGGTCCAGTTGAAAATATTGTGTGAGACGGCGATTTGTATCGATTCCGTGTTGGGAACTGCAGGGACATTAGGGGTACCCGGCCCTGAGCATCGAGCTATCCGGTGCCGTCCTCATTAAACAGGAATGCAGTTCCATAACATCGGGAAAGAGACAGAGTAAGCGAGGGAGATGGAAATTTTGTATCGTTTCCTTTGATCGTCAACTGAGAGTTCCGGCTCTCTCTGCGTCGCATTCGGCTCTGCTGGCGTCGCAGTCGACTGCTGATAAAAGGGCGATGAATTTTTGTGGTGATGAATTTCGTAACTGCAGAGTTATTTTAATATTTGGGTTGTGAAAATATGTGAATAATTTTTTTTAATTTTTGTTTACCTTTTGTTGTCATTAGAGATAGTCCAGTTGAAAATATTGTGTGAGACGGAGATTGGGAGCGCGGTGGCAAGTCCATCTAATGCCCCTTTTTGTATTTCGACCGATGTTTCCTTTAATTTTTGTTTTTGCTTACCTTTTGTTGTCATTAGAGATGGTCCAGTTGAAAATATTGTGTGAGACGACGATTTGTATCGATTCCGTGTTGAGAACTGTAGGGACATTGGGGGTATCCTGCCCTGAGCATCGAGCTAGCCGGTGCTGTCCTCATTAAACAGGAATGCAGTTCCATAACATCGGGAAAGAGACAGAGTAAGCGAGGGAGATGGCAATTTTTTAGCGTTTCCTTTGATCGTCAACTGAGAGTTCCGGCTCTCTCTGCGTCGCATTCGGCTCTGCCGAATTGCCTTTGGCTCTGCCGGCGTCGCAGTCGACTGCTGATAAAAGGGCGATGAATTTTTGTGGTGATGAATTTCGTCACTGCAGAGTTATTTTAATATTTGGGTTGTGAAAATTTGTGAATAATATCGTATCGATGATATATCAATTTTTAGAAATCTATCAAATTGATAATATATTTATCACACGAAAATCGATATATCGAGTATTTTCGATATTTTTATTTCAATAATTTTTATATACCCACATAAACAATGTTGTTTTATTTGATTTCTCACATTTTTTTTATTTCTTTATTAAATTAAAAAAAAAAAGAAAAACAATAACAAAAGAGAAAAGGAACTTCCCATTTTTTAAAATTCATATTGAATAACTCAATTTAATCAAATCAAAAAAAATGTCCTTAAAATGTTAAGGCCTAGTATTCCTATCGACAAAAATCACTTTTTGCTCAATATTCCTGATTAATAGATCTGTTTTTGTCGGTTTCGAAAAAGAGATTAAAATAAAAAACATATTTAAAATTTTATTTTTTTGAAAAATTAAAAAAAAACTGAATAAAGTCCAATAAATTGTTATAATTTCATATTTAAGGAGTCTTTAAAGAGATTCTTCTCAAAATGGTATTTAACGATCTCCTGTGATATTAAATTTCTGTAATAAGATACATTAAATTGATCAATTGATCATTTCCATGGGCTATAGGGGCCCTGTTTGTAAAGAAATCGATTTATGCCCTGCACTGAGTAGTTTTGTTTGCATTAATAGAGTGTTTGACCTCAATAATGTTAAATTCGAACATTTTCATAAATTTACCACGAATAACCCCTGAAACTTGTAAAAGTTAAGCCTTATAAGATTCTTGATTAAGACGAATAGACTTAAAATTTATAGAACAAGCATTATTAACAGTGAACAAATTTTCTCTAATTACGTGCTTAACACTCCCTTTTTCGCGAACTTTGTTCAGCATTCTAAAACAGTTTTTTGAAAATCCACCATTTCTACGTCAACATTTAAGCTTGAATTTCCAATCCTAAAAGTTTTTTGAACACATTTGAAAATTGTATCGATATGACTTTCATTTATAGGATTGGGAGAAATTGTACTATGACTAGGCGAATCCATAAGACTTGTATTGCTTATTGTTTATTGTTTTTAATGTTTCTTTGGCAGCTATTATATTATCCTCTGATTTTTAATTAATATAATTCTGAACCGGAAAAGAAAACTATATGTATATCTGCATATGTTTAGAAACAACTGTAACGAGCTGATTTAGTTTGTCTGCTCGCTACGAATGACGTGCGGTTAGCTCAGAAGATGTGTGTTGTTCGTCCCACAAAATGTATGTAAACGTGACCGCCCGACTGTCTAGTAAGAACGCACAGAATGTCAGGATGTATGTTCGATGATCTTTATTTGCCGACTTGGCAAATTAGTGCCTTAACGCCTTCTTCGTTGAGTTGTGGGTTTTCCGCCACAGTACGCGCACGGCACCACAGTATCTCCAGTATCTCCCTCTCGCTCAAACGTCTTCCTTCTCTCTCTGTTACTACAGTTACTGCGGGCGAATTCGCCGCATAACTGGCCACTGTAAATATTCACACCCCTTGCCTTATTTGTGCAAATTTATATAACTCCTCACATAACTTATTATAGTGTGTTCACTACCTGCAATAGAAATATGAGTTTTTAAAAAGTTCCATTCAGATATCTTTTAAACCATGAATCTATTTTGCGTAGACTGACAAACGGTCGGGCAGACAGACGGAAATGGCTAGCTCGCCATAAGTTAAATTTAATTTTGATTTCTTTATATTATATATAAGCATTCGATATAAACATCGAGATATCATTATAAGAAATATCGATCTCATTAAAAACCATCTCTAAAAAAGACAGAAGCGAAATAAGAGAAGGAAAAAATACAAAGTTTTTAAGCGTACTCCGCAACGCAAACAATAATATACATCGATTCGGAAGCTAACACTTAAATAATGTTTTAAACACTGCTCTCCGTCTGTGCTTAAGAGTTAGTGGTGTGGGCTGCTGTAAAAACAATTTTGTATTATGTTCACATATTAAATGCACACTGTACTTATTGTTATCCATTAATATTATTACAAACACATTGTAGCATTACAAACACATTGTAGCACTTGGCCAATATGTATACACAAATTCAAGCCCCAAACAGTTCTTCAAGTGCTCGGTAATATGGTCGCCGTTGAGTGCACTGGGACTGGGCAATGCTGAGTCTGCACATTTGACATGCGCGACGGCTCTGTCACCATGTGAACATAAGACCTCTCCTCTCCTATTAATACATAAGGTTATACATAAGCGTTGTCCGCTGCTCTGCCGGCGTCCCTGGCGGCGCAGCTACACTCTTACTAGCTGTACAAGAATTGTAATAGAGTTAAGAAGCATTCAATAAAGAAAACTCAATCGAAAAGGTTGACGAGCTCTTATCATTTTGCATTGGCGGGAGTGGAGGAGATTACAACAGTGGGCATTTTATTCTACGTGGCGACCGTGGTCCTGGAGGACCTAGGACTGCACAAAAGGAATGTTTGCATCAACAAATCAGTATAACAAACAAGCAAAAACGGAGCGGCGATAAATATCAGTTATACAATCACATGGCATGACTTGGTGGATCGGAGCGCATTTACGGACAGAGGTCCAGGAAACAGCTGACGACTTCAACTTCATACAAACTGCAACTGGAACCTGGAAATATAAATCTGAGTGAGTAGAGATGGAGTTATGGGAAAACGCGAGGGCGTACAAAACAAAATAAAAACGAGAAAGGAAAGCTAACTTCGGGCGGAGCCGTAGTTGATATACCCTTGCAGAATACTCTGTAAATTATATTCTTCAAAATTATTCCTAAGATGCATTCTTAATACTCATAAAAAATGCCAACTTCCTAACTTTAAAAACACCAAAGTTATGGCATTTTCAATCGTTCAGTTATATGGCAGCTATAGGATATAGTCGGCCGATCCTTATGAAATTTGGTAGGTCGGACTGATTGGCCAAAAATAAAGCCCATAGAAAATCTCAACTTCCTAACTTTACAAACACCAAAGTTATGGCATTTCCGATCAATCAGTTATATGGCAGCTATGGGATATAGTCGTCCGATCCCGGCCGTTCCGACTTATATACTGCGTGCAAAGGAAAGAAGGGTGTATGCAAAGTTTCAATTCGATATCTTTAAAACTGAGAGACTAGTTCGCGTAGAAACAGACAGACGGACAGACAGACGGACAGACGGACATGGCTATATCAACTCAGGAGGTGATCCTGATCAAGAATATATATACTTTATAGGGTCGGAGATGTCTCCTTCACTGCGTTGCACACTTTTGACCAAAATTATAATACCCTCTGCAAGGGTATAAAAAGAATTGCACATTAAGTGGCTATTATTTCAAAACCAACCGCCACCGCCCTTTGCAACAGCCCAAAAATTACAAGAAGAACTTAATTTTCTTAATTCAAGTCTTGTAAGTAAAAAGCCAAAAACTCCAGCTCACTCAGTAATTAAGACAATTAATAAAAATAAAAAATTTACGCCTCCACCTCCGAAGCAGATTCCAAGAAGAAACAAAGTGATCCCGGACCTTTCGAAAGCCCATTTTGAGAAGGCACCTGCGCAAAACCTACGCGATGACCGGCCACCGGTACCGCCTGAGCCCTTAGGCCCAGGACATCTGCAGCTGAGACAACAAGTGTGAGGGGTAGACCGCCCCTTACGCCAGCGAAGGAGCATCAGCGAGCCAAACGGCGACGACCAGCTGATCCCCAAAGGACATTTTCTTCGAAGCAAAAAAAAATACCAATATATATTTAGAAGAGAAAAATATTGTAAAATTGAGCGGAACCCTTTCTGCCCGATCCGAACTCTTCGGTCCAAATTCGATTTACCGCTCTCTCTTCAGCGGAGTAAAGGGGGCGGGAGCGCGGTTTTGTGTTTAAGTTAAGTTTAGTCTCATTCTTCATTTTCCTTCACTTTGGGTTCGCGCCGTGGAATTTTGTACAAAGGATTCTTTTAGTGACAGAATCGCACCCCTAGAACATTTGGTTCCTCGAGTCGGATTAGGATGTCCTTCCCCCATTCAACCAGCAGTTCCGGTGACATTCCGCTAAAAGATAAGTACGAGCCCTTTCCGTCTCCCTCTCGCTGCCGGTCCTCAGCATTGAATTTCGTTCACACTGCAGCAAGATAAATTTTTTCGTGCCACGTCCGAGTTTTCCCGACACAACGGCAGTCGAGATATTTATATTTCTTCGATTCCAACAAATTTTCAATAAGTCTCCGCTTTGGGTACGTGGCCAAACACATTGCCCTTTTTTTTTCGTTCCCCGTTGTACATCAACTTGCCAACGGTCAAGGCATATGTGCATCAAGACATACACACACACGCGCGTGTCAACTTGTGCACATAGTTCAGTGCAATTCAGCCTCCGAGAAAAAGAAATTGGACAAAATTGGAAAATAAAAAGGCATAACTAATATCAGCCACTCGGTGTCAACTTATTACGGCAGTTTCCCTGTTCGCCGAACAGTCCGCCGGTGTCGCGATATTTTTTTTTGTCTCGTGTTTTTTCTCTCTACATAATTTTATCTGATCCGTCACTTCAAATACAGTCCACTCCTCGACGCTTTACGGCATAACCCAGTGAACATTTCTCCCGAACCAAAGCCGAGGTTTTAATTCCACCGTTCAGTGCAATTCAGCCTCCGAGAAAAAGAAATTGGACAAAATTGGAAAATAAAAAGGCATAACTAATATCAGCCACTCAACTTATTACAGCAGTTTCCCTGTTCGCCGAACAGTCCGCCGGTGTCGCGATATTTTTTTTTGTCTCGTGTTTTTTCTCTCTACATAATTTTATTTGTTCCGTCACTTCAAATATAGTCCACTCCTCGACGCTTTACGGCATAACCCAGTGAACATTTCTCCCGAACCAAAGCCGAGGTTTTAATTCCACCGTTCCGGCTCCGTTTTAAAAAATGTATATACAAATATATAATTATTATTTAATTATAAATATTATTAATTTATAATTATAATTATTATAAATATTATTTAATTATTTACGGCCAATTAATTTTTTTTTATTGCGGTTTTCCTGTTTTTTTTGCGATCGAAGATATTTTCCAACCCCCAAAAAATAGCCCTGGTATTGGGAAAAAAGTCCAGACTGAACAGTTATTTCAGAAACTGTACATCGATTTTCTAGGAAAATATCCGAGGTCGAAGAAGGGTCACGCATAAATCTTCACAGTAGGCGACCATTTTTCGAAATACTAGTTTCTGAAAGCCATGAAGAAAGCATCCGCCGCCAGTGTGGTGGATTTCCTCATACACTAGGTTTCTACAAGTTCGGGGTGCCGGAAATTATACTCTCGGACAACGGTCGGCAGTTTACGTTAAAAAGTCTACGTGGAAGCCATGGAGATATTCAGTATGTCCCACATCAAGACTCCAGTCTACTCTCCGCAAAGCAACGCCCCAGAACGAGTCAATCGAAGCGTGCTGGCGGTAATCCGGGGTTAGTTTGAGGAAGTCCATCGGGAATGGGAGATCTTGGTGGCTCTTCGCAACGCGATACGCGTAACAACTGGCGAAACGCCCTTCTTCACGGTTTTCGGACATCATATGTTCCTGTACGGAGCCAGCTACAAGTTGGCGAGGAAGTTAAAATCCTTGTGAGACCAATAGACTGCTGGGATGCGAACGGTCGACAAGCTCAAAGTGATCCAGGCCAAGGTGCAGAAGAATCTCGAAACCTCATACGAGCGAAGTCGCCAGCAGTACGACCAGAGAGTTCGAACGTTCCTTGCAAAGCCAGACCAGGAAGAGTATCGCTGCAACATCGTCCTCCACGACTTCAAAAGTGCCTTTAATGTGAAGTTTGCTCGGAAGTTCCTGAAAGCATTCGGCAACAATGCCTACGAGTTGGAGGATCTTCAAGGACATCGGATAGGGGTGTATCACGCCAAGGTCATCCGGATATAACCTGAAAAAAGGCAACACAAATTAAACGAGAGCAACAAAAAAACAAAGGCAGTACTTACCGGAAAGCGAACGCCCCGTGGTAGGGCACTGTTTGGAACTGCATACAGATTTCGCGAGGCACCAATCCCCAATGCTCCCAATGATTTCGTTGGAAATCGGAGGCGTCTATCTAAATCCTTGGGTGGTGTTGCATTTCAAGTTGGAAACGCCTGGAAGAAATAAGAAGGAGGTATTCGTTTTTGGTAGGCCTATCCATAAAGTTTGGTGATGCCCTTGGTTGCTCTGGGTATGACTAGGATGGCCTTGGATTCGTCCAATGACCCACTTTTGGGGGAGCAAAGGGAATATGGTGAATGCCATTGCGTAGGTCAGGGATAGGGTTTAGTTGATGCCAGACATCGAAGCCCAATTGGCGTGATTTTTGTATTTGTTACATTATAATAGTACAAGAAAAAAGTAAGAGTGCGATTAGTGCTTGTGAAGATCTGTGTTAAAGTGGAAATTTATTTATTTTAGGTCCCCGGGGACCCTATTACATAGGGCCCCGGCAGTTTTTCTTCTATTTTCTTAATTTTTCCCTATTTTCCTCTCGGAGGAAGGTTGCAGGCCACACCTCGTGGAAACACGTTTGCCACAGACAGCGTTAGCACACAGCCACGGGCAGCAGCAACAGCCCCCGAAAGCAGCAACGGCCGCATGCAGCAGCAAAAGCCACCGGCAGCAGCAACAGCCACAGGCAGCAGTGTCCACCACGGGCAGCAGCAACTGCCACAGGCAGCAGCGACAACAGCCATGGGCAGCAAGTGCCAGCCACGTGCAGTAGCAACTGCCGCAGGCTGCGGCAACCTCCACTATCAACAACGAATATTCTACGTTTCCTCGGTGACTCCGTTCCGGGCACGTAGAACCCGAGCAGTGGCCGAGGAAAGGCTTGTTACCGATTTCCGGACAGCCAACTCCATACCGACGCGTCGCCGAGTAACAAATCGGGACCAAAAGGGACCCCTTCCTTTTGGTCCCGATTTGTTACTCGGCAACCAGCCACCTGAATCCCTATGTGGCTTATTGGCCGCGCCTGAAATTAGATTTTATGTTATATTTTTGTACTCCCGTAAATTTGTATACTTACCTTTGTCCGTTTCTGCACGTCTTCGTGATTCCGCGAGCTTGAGTCCGGCCTTGCGCAACTCAGGGTCTAAAAATGCGAAAGCGGGATTAGCAGAAATTAATACAATATATTTATTCGTATTTACCTGTCTCTTTTGTGTCCTCTTGGAGCTTCATGAGGGTAATTAGGAGAGAAAAGAGGTGCTAAATTTAAACCGCTTGGCGAACTTAAACTTTTCTGCGAGGCCAAATTTCCGAATTTAAAGAAGGCCTTGCAGCTGACGCGGTCCAGGCCCGGGTAGTGGTTTTGCCCTGATCTGCTGGTAATGGTGTAAGAAGGAGGAGATATGGTTAATGTTATATTTAATGAAATATTATGTATATATTTATAATAAATGTACCTAGAAATTGAGATGCAGATGATGTTGGCCTAAGGCACTTACCTGTGAGGAGATGAATCGGGCGTAGTCCGGCCTGGCAGTGGCTCCGGCCTTAGAAAGGGCGGTACCCCCTGAAATCCACTGGGGCACCATAGAATGGGTGGGAGCACGGTGGCAAGTCCATATAATGCCACTTTGTTGTATTTCGTCCTATGTTTCCTTTAATTTTTGTTTTTGTTACATTTTGTTGTCATTAGAGATGGTCCAGTTGAAAATATTGTGTGAGACGGCGATTTGTATCGATTCCGTGTTGGGAACTGCAGGGACATTAGGGGTACCCGGCCCTGAGCATCGAGCTATCCGGTGCCGTCCTCATTAAACAGGAATGCAGTTCCATAACATCGGGAAAGAGACAGAGTAAGCGAGGGAGATGGAAATTTTGTATCGTTTCCTTTGATCGTCAACTGAGAGTTTCGGCTCTCTCTGCGTCGCATTCGGCTCTGCCGGCGTCGCAGTCGACTGCTGATAAAAGGGCGATGAATTTTTGTGGTGATGAATTTCGTAACTGCAGAGTTATTTTAATATTTGGGTTGTGAAAATATGTGAATAATATCGTATCGATGATATATCAATTTTTAGAAATCTATCAAATTGATAATATATTTATCACACGAAAATCGATATATCGAGTATTTTCGATATTTTTATTTCAATAATTTTTATATACCCACATAAACAATGTTGTTTTATTTGATTTCTCACATTTTTTTTATTTCTTTATTAAATTAAAAAAAAAAAGAAAAACAATAACAAAAGAGAAAAGGAACTTCCCATTTTTTAAAATTCATATTGAATAACTCAATTTAATCAAATCAAAAAAAATGTCCTTAAAATGTTAAAGCCTAGTATTCCTATCGACAAAAATCACTTTTTTGCTCAATATTCCTGATTAATAGATCTGCATATGTTTAGAAACAACTGTAACGAACTGATTTAGTTTGTCTGCTCGCTACGAATGACGTGCGGTTAGCTCAGAAGATGTGTGTTGTTCGTCCCACAAAATTGGCAAATTAGTGCCTTAACGCCTTCTTCGTTGAGTTGTGGGTTTTCCGCCACAGTACGCGCACGGCACCACAGTATCTCCAGTATCTCCCTCTCGCTCATACGTCTTCCTTCTCTCTCTGTTACTACAGTTACTACGGGCGAATTCGCCGCATATCTGGCCACTGTAAATATTCACACCCCTTGCCTTATTTGTGCAAATTTATATAACTCCTCACATAACTTATTATAGTGTGTTCACTACCTGCAATAGAAATATGAGTTTTTAAAAAGTTCCATTCAGATATCTTTTAAACCATGAATCTATTTTGCGTAGACTGACAAACGGTCGGGCAGACAGACGGAAATGGCTAGCTCGCCATAAGTTAAATTTAATTTTGATTTCTTTATATTATATATAAGCATTCGATATAAACATCGAGATATCATTATAAGAAATATCGATCTCATTAAGAACCATCTCTAAAAAAGACAGAAGCGAAATAAGAGAAGGAAAAAATACAAAGTTTTTAAGCGTACTCCGCAACGCATACTATAATATACATCGATTCGGAAGCTAACACTTAAATAATGTTTTAAACACTGCTCTCCGTCTGTGCTTAAGAGTTAGTGGTGTGGGCTGCTGTAAAAACAATTTTGTATTATGTTCACATATTAAATGCACACTGTACTTATTGTTATCCATTAATATTATTACAAACACATTGTAGCATTACAAAACACATTGTAGCACTTGGCCAATATGTATACACAACGCAAACTATAATATACATCGATTCGGAAGCTAACACTTAAATAATGTTTTAAACACTGCTCTCCGTCTGTGCTTAAGAGATAGTGGTGTGGGCTGCTGTAAAAACAATTTTGTAGTATGTTCACATATTAAATGCACACTGTACTTATTGTTATCCATTAATATTAATCGCCGTTGAGTGCACTGGGACTGGGCAATGCTGAGTCTGCACATTTGACATGCGCGACGGCTCTGTCACCATGTGAACATAAGACCTCTCCTCTCCTATTAATACATAAGGTTATACATAAGCGTTGTCCGCTGCTCTGCCGGCGTCCCTGGCGGCGCAGCTACACTCTTACTAGCTGTACAAGAATTGTAATAGAGTTAAGAAGCATTCAATAAAAAAAACTCAATCGAAAAGGTTGACGAGCTTTTATCATTTTGCATTGGCGGGAGTGGAGGAGATTACAACAGTGGGCATTTTATTCTACGTGGCGACCGTGGTCCTGGAGGACCTAGGAAGGAACGACTGCACAAAAGGAAAGTTTGCATCAACAAATTAGTATACCAAACAAGCAAAAACGGAGCGGCGATAAATATCAGTTATACAATCACATGGCATGACTTGGTGGATCGGAGCGCATTTACGGACAGAGGTCCAGGAAACAGCTGACGACTGCAACTTCATACAAACTGCAACTGGAACATGGAAATATAAATCTGAGTGAGTAGAGATGGAGTTATGGGAAAACGCGGGGGCGTACAAAACAAAAAAAAAAAAAAGAATTGCACACTTAATGTGGCTATTATTTAAAAACCAACCGCCACCGCTCTTTGCAACAGCCCAAAAATTACAAGAAGAACTTAATTTTCTTAATTCAAGTCTTGTAAGTAAAAAGCCAAAAACTCCAGCTCACTCAGTAATTAAGACAATTAATAAAAATAAAAAATTAACGCCTCCACCTCCGAAGCAGATTCCAAGAAGAAACAAAGTGATCCCGGACCTTTCGAAAGCCCATTTTGAGAAGGCACCTGCGCAAAACCTACGCGATGACCGGCCACCGGTACCGCCTGAGCCCTTAGGCCCAGGACATCTGCAGCTGAGACAACAAGTGTGAGGGGTAGACCGCCCCTTACGCCAGCGAAGGAGCATCAGCGAGCCAAACGGCGACGACCAGCTGATCCCCAAAGGACATTTTCTTCGAAGCAAAAAAAAAATACCAATATATATTTAGAAGAGAAAAATATTGTAAAATTGAGCGGAACCCTTTCTGCCCGATCCGAACTCTTCGGTCCAAATTCGATTTACCGCTCTCTCTTCAGCGGAGTAAAGCGGGCGGGAGCGCGGTTTTGTGTTTAAGTTAAGTTTAGTCTCATTCTTCATTTTCCTTCACTTTGCGTTCGCGCCGTGGAATTTTGTACAAAGGATTCTTTTAGTGACAGAATCGCACCCCTAGAACATTTGGTCCCTCGAGTCGGATTAGGATGTCCTTCCCCCATTCAACCAGCAGTTCCGGTGACATTCCGCTAAAAGATAAGTACGAGCCCTTTCCGTCTCCCTCTCGCTGCCGGTCCTCAGCATTGAATTTCGTTCACACTGCAGCAAGATAAATTTTTTCGTGCCACGTCCGAGTTTTCCCGACACAACGGCAGTCGAGATATTTATATTTCTTCGATTCCAACAAATTTTCAATAAGTCTCCGCTTTGGGTACGTCGCCAAACACATTGCCGTTTTTTTTCGTTCCCCGTTGTACATCAACTTGCCAACGGTCAAGGCATATGTGCATCAAGACATACACACACACGCGCGTGCCAACTTGTGCACATAGTTCAGTGCAATTCAGCCTCCGAGAAAAAGAAATTGGACAAAATTGGAAAATAAAAAGGCATAACTAATATCAGCCACTCGGTGTCAACTTATTACGGCAGTTTGCCTGTTCGCCGAACAGTCCGCCGGTGTCGCGATATTTTTTTTGTCTCTTGTTTTTTCTCTCTACATAATTTTATCTGTTCCGTCACTTCAAATACAGTCCACTCCTTGACGCTTTACGGCATAACCCAGTGAACATTTCTCCCGAACCAAAGCCGAGGTTTTAATTCCACCGTTCAGTGCAATTCAGCCTCCGAGAAAAAGAAATTGGACAAAATTGGAAAATAAGAAGGCATAACTAATATCAGCCACTCAACTTATTACAGCAGTTTCCCTGTTCGCCGAACAGTCCGCCGGTGTCGCGATATTTTTTTTGTCTCGTGTTTTTTTTCTCTACATAATTTTATCTGTTCCGTCACTTCAAATACAGTCCACTCCTCCACGCTTTACGGCATAACCCAGTGAACATTTCTCCCGAACCAAAGCCGAGGTTTTGATTCCACCTGGAAGAATTAGAGAGTTTTCTAATTATTAATAACCGAAAAAAACTTGGCGGTGGCTAAAATTATTAATAGCGAGAAAACGAAAACGAAAAGAAAAGGTGTCGACGGCTCAAATCAATTTCAACGAATGCTTATATATTTTTCGACAAAGTACTTAGAGCCTAGCTTAACGAAGGTTGGCGAAGACGGGGCGACTTCGCCGAGAGCGAGAGAAAACTTTATTGTGCTCCCGCCTTCTCCCTAAACTAACTTACAATAAACTTCAAGTTTTTATTTTTAACAAATTCAATATGATTCAAGTTTGAGCGAACACCGGCCCCGTTGAACACCCATCGGGCTTCAACACAATGAAAGCGGCGCCAACTTATGAATGGCCCGCCGGAAAAGGCCTCCTCCCTTAGTCCGTTCGTCGACGACCCTGACCACGCCGTCCTCTTTTGCGTGCCTGGCGACTATTCTGCCGAGGAGCCATTGTTGGGGCGGCAGGTTGTCCTCGGCCACGAGGACGAGATCTCCCTCGCTGATGTTGGGCTGCTGCTGGTGCCACTTGGCCCGTATTTGGAGGCTCAGGACATATTCCCGGGACCATCGCCGCCAGAACATTTGCCTGACTGACGAGACAAGCCGCCATCGCCGCAAGCAGTTGAGACCCTCCTGGTCCGGGGTCCGGAGTGCTGGTGTGGCGAGTAGCGGCCCGCCTGTCAGTAGGTGCCCGGGTGTCAGCGCCTCTCCGTCGCTTGGGTCGCTGCTGATTGCTCCGAGCGGCCGGGAGTTCATCACCGCCTCGATTCCCAGGACTTATACGGAGGCCTACCACGAATTTTCAATGTCGTATAGACAGGGCCACAAAAATCGACGCCACATATAGCAAATGGGCGGAGAGCACGGAGACGATCTGCGGGTAAATTTTCCATAATTTGTGTCATTAGTCGAGGCTTACACTTAAAGCAGCGTATGCATGATCGAACTATCTGACTGCAGACCTCCTGAGCGTTTACGATCCAAATACGCTGTCGAAGGAGACTCACAAGGGCTCGTGGACCAACATGAAAATTGGAATGGTGAACATGCCGAACATAGCTCTGCACAAATTGGGAGCGTTTTGTCAACAACAATGGAAACTTGGCATCGTATTATATAGGAGCATTAGCTAGTCGCCCCCCAACTCGCAACAAAGAAAAGTGACACCAAGTCCCCTTGTCTTCATGGATGAATGGATTCAATCGCTGAAGACTTGGGCCAACTCTGGATCCTTTACGAACTTTTTCTCTTTCTTCATGATACTCGTGCTTCTGTAATATCTCGACAATTTTTAGAAAAGCTTCATTATATTCGGTCGGCGACAAAGTTTTTTCAAATACCATACTTTTGTCTTTGAAGGTGAGCGGCACATAACTCAAGCCTTGGGAGTATCTTAGTCTTGAGCGGCGGTACTTTAGACTTCGAAGTCAACAACGATATTTTATAAACTTCTGCAGTTTTGCTACGAATGTAGACGCAAGCTCCATAAGCTCTTAAGGATGCGTCGGCAAAGGCATGTAATTGGACCAGTGACATCGGATCTGTATGCACAAACCGGGGAATAGATATCTCCTCTAATTTAGACAATGTCATTTTTATCATATTCCACGAAATAGGAATCGACTCATCCCAATCTAACTTATTTAGCCAAAGTTCCTGCAATAAGATCTTTCTTCTAATTACAATAGGACTTAATAAGCCGAGGGGATCAAACAGCTTCGATGTCACTGATAGTATGTTCCGTTTCGTCGCTCGGAGACCCATGACAGCAGTGTCAATTTGGAACTTGAAGGCATCTTCGTTAGGCAACCACCATATTCCTAACGTCTTAGTTGAGTCTGAGTCCGAGATGAGTATGGATTTAACTGTGCTCTCAGGTGCGGTAACGTCAGGTGAGTTTGAAAACCACTTTGTCAATTCAAAACCTGCAGTTTGAAGAACCTGAGATACTTCAGACTTAATAGTCTTTAACTCCTTTACGCATGCAGAACCAGTCAACATATCATCGACATAAAAGTCGGATCCAATAACCTTAGCAGCTGTAGGAAAAGAAAGTTTGGCAGACTTACTTAACCTTTTTAAACACCGAATAGCCAAAAACGGGGCTGGTCCAGTACCATATGTTATGGTGTTGAGCTTGTATAATCTCAAGGACTCAGAGGGGTCTTTTGTCCACACTATATGTTGAAACTGCATATCTGCTTCATTCACCATCACTTGGCGATACATTTTCTTTACATCGGCGGTCAGGGCGAACCTATACAGCCGGAAGCGCAGTAACGTTGAGTACAACTCATCTTGGATTGTCGGCACAACCATCAAAATGTCATTTAGAGACTTCTGAGTTGACGATTTACAAGACGCATCGAAAACGACACGTAACTTGGTTGACGTACTTTGGGGTCTCAGAACACATTGATGTGGGATAACATAATGTGGAGCAGAAGGAAGTTTATCTGTAAGAGACATATGACCTAAGGAAAGGTACTCCTCCATAAATTCTAGGTACATTTCCTTCATCTCAGGGTCTCGAGACAGCCTTCTTTCAAGCGACAAAAACCACCGTTTTGCAACTTCAAAAGAGTTGCCTAACTCATTTGGATCCGATTTAAACGGCAGTCTTACTTCAAACCGACCTGATGGCAAAACCTGAGTAGTCTTCCGGTAGTGTTCTTCACATAACTTTTGCTCAGGTGACAGAATTTTCTTTAGAGATGGCATTTCTTCCAGTGACCAAAACTTCTGTAGTGTGCTGTCAATAGACACTAAAATCTCTTCACTACAACTGAAACTTTTAACAACTTTTGTGGGGGAAGATGCCTTATATCTACCCGATACAACCCAGCCGAAGAGGGTTTTCTGCAGTTGGAAAGTTAGGACCTTGTCTAATTTGTCCAACAGCTAATAATTCGAAAAATGATTCTGCTCCTATTAACATATCTATTCTTTGTGGCTTGTAGAAATAGGGGTCTGCTAGTGGTAGGTTCTTTGGAATTTTCCAGTCATTGATATTGACCGACTGGTCAGGATGATATCCTGATATTGATTTCAAAATCCAAAAATCGAAGGAGAACTCACTACCATTTATACGCGACTTCACCATTGTGTGTACCTTTTTCTTAACTTGAGAATTGGACTCGCCAATACCAAGTAAGTTTATACACGACTCCTCTTTACGGATCTGTAAGCGTTAAAAAATTCGTTATAAAAATTCTGTTATAAAATTCGTTTGGGACCCAGAGTCAAGAAGTGCTCGGGCCCAAATATATTCACCGTTTTTAGTTCTTACACTTACGATCGACGTGGCTAAAATCACTCTGTCCAATGATGTCGCATGCATAACATGTGACGTGGAAGGCTGATCTTGATTTAAAGAGGGAGAAAGAATCTCTTGGGGTGGTGGCAACGCTAAACTATTTTCGGACACTGTATATCTATGCAGTAAAACGTGATGCGAGCGGCCACAAAACTCGACATTTATTAAATTTGCATTTTGAAACAGTGTGACCCTTTCGCATACAATTGATGCATAAGGAAGCAGATTTTACAAAGTCAAACCTTTGCATTACCGAAAGGCGACCAAACGGACCACAGTACGCTAGGATATGGTCTCCTGCATTGCAATAGCTACAACTTTGCTGGGATTTACTGTTGGACGAAGAACAAGAAAATGAGCTGCGATTATGTGGCTTGCTCGACATAACTTTATCATGCTTTGGTTTCGTCGATTCTTCAGCGGATAAATGCTGGTATCGGCGGTTTAACATTTTTTCAAAATCGGACCAAAGCGGTAACCTTTCATAATCTAATTGTTCTTCCCATTTTTGTTTGGTCACTGGGTCTACTCTGTTCAAAACAAGATAGATCAACATTGCATTTGAAATCTTGGTGTCGTCTCCTATCGATAACAAAGAACCGTATATAGATAATACGGTGTCGATAATATTTCTTAAAGACGAAGCTGACTGTTGCGTTATTTTCGGAAGACTAAACAATGTTAAAATATTATTCATAAAAATTAAACATTCGTTATCATACACTTTTTTCAAGCTGATCATAACCTTTTCATAATTGCTCTCGGTGACTTGGTAGGCCCTAATAGTTCCCAAAGCTTCACCAGAAAGACAAGAAATTAAGTGATGGAATTTTTCTATGACGGGAATGCTGTCCTCTTGATGAACAAGAGTTTCGAAAAGGCTAATGAAATTCTTAAACTCCGAATATTTGCCGCTGAATTTCGGCAATGCCAAATTCGGAAGTCGAGCTCGAGTTGGGGCTACAGAAGCTGATCCAATTATTTTGGTTTCGCTTGCCGTCTTCAAGGCTGAGATAAGCGACATTATTTTTTCCTTGGTTATTATTGAAAGCTCTTCCAACTCTTCTCCGAACTCATCGCCATCATCTAAATCTTCGATCTGTTCTTGTATTTGAGTTGCCTTAATAATAGAAGCATTTAAAATCTCTAGCCGACAAGTTAGTTCTACTTTAATCGGCGGATGCTCATCACTGGTTTTTTGAGCTTATTTTTAAGATCCGCAAGAAGTTCAAGAGATTTTGGCTTATCTGGACTCATTTTAATTTATTTTTTTTTTTTTATATATAAACCACGAAAATAAATAAATATATATATATAAATAAATTATTTATCCAAGAATAATAATTAATAAAATAAATAAGTTTTAAAAGAGGATAATTGTTCAATTAGAACGACGACAAAATGTTAAATAAATTTTCGAAACAAAATACTAAGAGTAAATAACAATTTAATTTAATTATTAAATTTGTTCGAAAAAATTATTTTAATAATTATCCACAACGAAAACGACGAAAAAAAATATTAAATTGAATATCGAGCCACGAGGTATCAAAATTAACAGTGGTTGCAAATGACGGCAAAAATCAGTATACCCGTCCGAATGCAGGGTAGCGCGTCACTTTGATCTTCAGCGCGCCATACCAAAAGTCCAACAACAATTACAACGATGCTAAAGGCCGACAAGCGAAGCGAAAATAGAAAACGAAAAAGTTAACCGCTGCAGCTGCTTGTATATGAGGGCTCATGTATTGGTTATGTATAGCGGCTGGGATGATTTTACCAACTATTAATTTTCGAGTTTCAATAAATAAATTGGGGGCGACAGTGATTGCAATAATATAACACAATTATGTAAATGTTGCGTCCAACGGAGGTTCAAATAGGTTATAATGTGTATGTGTATATGTATGTGTATATAATAAATTTTAATATAATTTTGTATTTTTATTTATTATAAATAAATGCATGCCCAACTAGATCTACTATATCGATACGTCTGTGCCAAGAATTGAAAGCGAGGTGCAATTTTTCAGCACAAGACAATAAACAATTAAATTGTTTTTCTTATAAACTCAAGCTTTCAATTTTTTGCACAAATACCTCAGGTTCTGCTTTAGGGTCTTTCAATCCAGATGCCACTTTCCTGTTGCACATTGAACAATCGCAGGGCATCCTCTGGCAGCAGTTCTTTTGTGGCGAACAGGGTATTTCGCGACCGGCACGATATTTTAAGCAGGAGCTGCTGTGTATTTTCTGTCCACACCGACACGCCGCGGGCAACAATAAAGCACTATGTATGTATGTAATTGAGTGCTTTGAACTGCACTTGCACTTGCACTTTATATTTTTGGTTTATGTGTCACTGTCACTAGTTGCCAAAATAAATTAATAATTTTAACATCCACCCGGGGGCGCCATGGAAAAATTAGAGAGTTTTCTAATTATTAATAACCGGAAAAAACTTGGCGGTGGCTAAAATTATTAATAGCGAGTAAACGAAAACGAAAAGAAAAGGTGTCGACGGCTCAAATCAATTTCAACGAATGCTTATATATTTTTCGACAAAGTACTTAGAGCCTAGCTTAACGAAGGTTGGCGAAGACGGGGCGACTTCGCCGAGAGCGAGAGAAAACTTTATTGTGCTCCCGCCTTCGCCCTAAACTAACTTACAATAAACTTCAAATTTTTATTTTTAACAAATTCAATATGATTCAAGTTTGAGCGAACACCACCGTTGCGGCTCCATTTTAAAAAATGTATATACAAATATATAATTATTATTTAATTATAAATATTATTAATTTATAATTATAATTATTATAAATATTATTTAATTATTTACGGCCAATTAATTTTTTTTTATTGCGGTTTTCCTGGTTTTTTTGCGATCGAAGATATTTTCCAACCCCCAAAAAATAGCCCTGGTATTGGGAAAAAAGCCCAGACTGAACAGTTATTTCAGAAACTGTACATCGATTTTCTAGGAAAATATCCGAGGTCGAAGAAGGGTCACGCATAAATCTTCACAGTAGGCGACCATTTTTCGAAATACAAGTTTCTGAAAGCCATGAAGAAAGCATCCGCCGCCAGTGTGGTGGATTTCCTCATCCACGAGGTATTTTACAAGTTCGGGTAGCCTGAAATTATACTCTCGGACAACGGTCGGCAGCTTACGTCAAAAATCTACGTGGAAGCCATGGAGATATTCGGTATTTACCACATCAAGACTCCAGTCTACTCTCCGCAAAACACCGCCAAAAAAAAAAAAAAAAAAGAAGGGTGGGGGCGAAAAAAGGATTAAAAAAAAAAAAAAAAATGGGAGATCGAGTCTTCGGGTACTTTACGCGATACGCGATACACGACTACTGGCTCTAGGCATGGTTCTCCAAGTCCGAGCGTCGAAGAAGGGTCACGCATAAATCTTCACAGTAGACGACTATTTTTCGAAATACAAGTTTCTGAAAGCCATGAAGGAAGCATCCGCCGCCAGTGTGGTGGATTTCCTCATCCACGAGGTTTCTACAAGTTCGGGGTGCCGGAAATTATACTCTCGGACAACGGTCGGCAGTTTACATTAAAAAGTCTACGTGGAAGCCATGGAGATATTCAGTATGTCCCACATCAAGACTCCAGTCTACTCTCCGCAAAGCAACGCCCCAGAACGAGTCAATCGAAGTGTGCTGGCGGTAATCCGGGGTTAGTTTGAGGAAGTCCATCGGAAATGGGAGATCTTGGTGGCTCTTCGCAAGGCGATACGCGTAACAACTGGCGAAACGCCCTTCTTCACGGTTTTCGGACATCATATGTTCCTGTACGGAGCCAGCTACAAGTTGGCGAGGAAGTTAAAATCCTTGTGAGACCAATAGACTGCTGGGATGCGAACGGTCGACAAGCTCAAAGTGATCCAGGCCAAGGTGCAGAAGAATCTCGAAACCTCATACGAGCGAAGTCGCCAGCAGTACGACCAGAGAGTTCGAACGTTCCTTGCAAAGCCAGACCAGGAAGAGTATCGCTGCAACATCGTCCTCCACGACTTCAAAAGTGCCTTTAATGTGAAGTTTGCTCGGAAGTTCCTGAAAGCATTCGGCAACAATGCCTACGAGTTGGAGGATCTTCAAGGACATCGGATAGGGGTGTATCACGCCAAGGACATCCGGATATAACCTGAAAAAAGGCAACACAAATTAAATGAGAGCAACAAAAAAATAAAGGCAGTACTTACCGGAAAGCGAACGCCCCGGGTAGGGCACTGTTTGGAACTGCATACAGATTTCGCGAGGCACCGATCCCCAATGGTCCCAATGATTTCGTTGGAAATCGGAGGCGTCTATCTAAATCCTTGGGTGGTGTTGCATTTCAAGTTGGAAACGGCTGGAAGAAATAAGAAGGAGGTATTCGTTTTTGGTAGGCCTATCGATAAAGTTTGGTGATGCCCTTGGTTGCTCTGGGTATGGCTAGGATGGCCTTGGATTCGTCCAATGACCCACTTTTGGGGGAGCAAAGGGAATATGGTGAATGCCATTGCGTAGGTCAGGGATAGGGTTTACTTGATGCCAGACATCGAAGCCCAATTGGCTTGATTTTTGTATTTGTTACATTATAATAGTACAAGAAAAAAGTAAGAGTGCGATTAGTGCTTGTGAAGATCTGTGTTAAAGTGGAAATTTATTTATTTTAGGTCCCCGGGGACCCTATTACTGCCACGGGCAGCAGGAACAGCCCCCGAAAGCAGCAACGGCCGCATGCAGCAGCAAAAGCCACCGGCAGCAGCAACAGCCACAGGCAGCAGTGTCCACCACGGGCAGCAGTGTCCACCACGGGCAGCAGCAACTGCCACAGGCAGCAGCGACAACAGCCATGGGCAGCAAGTGCCAGCCACGTGCAGTAGCAACTGCCGTAGGCTGCGGCAACCTCCACTATCAACAACGAATATTCTACGTTTCCTCGGTGACTCCGTTCCGGGCACGTAGAACCCGAGCAGTGGCCGAGGAAAGGCTTGGTACCGATTTCCGGACAGCCAACTCCACACCGACGCGTCGCCGAGTAACAAATCGGGACCAAAAGGGACCCCTTCCTTTTGGTCCCGATTTGTTACTCGGCAACCAGCCACCTGAATCCCTATGTGGCTTATTGGCCGCGCCTGAAATTAGATTTTATGTTATATTTTTGTACTCCCGTAAATTTGTATACTGGCCTTGCGCAACTCAGGGTCTAAAAATGCGAAAGCGGGCTTAGCAGAATTTAATACAATATATTTATTCGTATTTACCTGTCTCTTTTGTGTCCTCTTGGAGCTTCATGAGGGTAATTAGGAGAGAAAAGAGGTGCTAAATTTAAGCCGCTTGGCGAACTTAAACTTTTCTGCGAGGCCAAATTTCCGAATTTAAAGAAGGCCTTGCAGCTGACGCGGTCCAGGCCCGGGTAGTGGTTTTGCCCTGATCTGCAGGTAATGGTGTAAGAAGGAGAATATATGGTTAATGTTATATTTAATGAAATCTTATGTATATATTTATAATAAATGTACCTAGAAATTGAGATGCAGATGATGTTGGCCTAAGGCACTTACCTGTGAGGAGATGAATCGGGCGTAGACCGGCCTGGCAGTGGCTCCGGCCTTAGAAAGGGCGGTACCCCCTGAAATCCACTGGGGCACCATAGAGCACGGTCCAAGTCCATCTAATGCCACTTTGTTGTATTTCGTCCGATGTTTCCTTTAATTTTTGTTTTTGTTTACCCTTTGTTGTCATTAGAGATGGTCCAGTTGAAAATATTGTGTGAGACGTCGATTTGTATCGATTCCGTGTTGGGAACTGCAGGGACATTGGGGGTACCCGGTCCTGAGCATCGACCTAGCCGGTGCTGTCCTCATTAAACAGGAATGCAGTTCCATAACATCGGGAAAGAGACAGAGTAAGCGACGGAGTTGGAAATTTTTTATCGTTTCCTTTGATCGTCTACTGAGAGTTCCGGCTCTCTCTCTGCGTCGCATTCGGCTCTGCCGACTTGCCTTTGGCTCTGCCGGCGTCGCAGTCGACTGCTGATAAAAGGGTGATGAATTTTTGTGGTGATGAATTTCGTAACTGCAGAGTTATTTTAATATTTGGGTTGTGAAAATATGTGAATAATATCGTATCGATGATATATCAATTTTTAGAAATCTATCAAATTGATAAAATATTTATCACACGAAAATCGATATATCGAGTATTTTAGATATATTTTTTTTAATAATTTTTGTATACCCACATAAAAAATGTTGTTTTATTTTAATTCTCAAATTTTTTTTATTTCTTTATTAAATTTAAAAAATAAATAAAAAAGCATAACAAAAGAGATAAGAAACTTCCCATTTTTTAAAATTCGTATTGAATAACTCAATTTAATCAAATCAAAAAAAATGTCCTTAAAATGTTAAGGCCTAGTACTTTTTTGCTCAATATTCCTGATTCCTGTTTTTGTCGGTTTCTAAAAAGAGATTAAAATAAAAAACCTATTTAAATTTTTATTTTTTTTTTAAATCTTCTTCTCAAAATGGTAGTAAACGATCTCCTCTGATATTAAATTTCTATAATAAGATACATTTTTATTGATCATTTGATCATTTCCATAGGCTATTAGGGGCCCTGTTTGTAAATAAATCGATTTATGCCCTGCACTGAGTAGTTCTTTGTGCATTAATAGAGTGCTTAACCTCCATCCTGATAAATTCGATCATTTTCATAAATCTACCTTGACTGATAATATCCATAAGCCTTATAAAATTCTTGATTAAGACGAATAGACTTAAAATTTATAGAACAAGCATTATTAACAGTGAACAAATTTTCTCTAATTACGTGCTTAACACTCCCTTTTCTGCGAACTTTGTTCAGCATTCTAAAACAGTTTTTTGAAAATCTAGGTGTGCTTTGTATTTAATGTGGATTTGAATCCACCATTTCTACGTCAACATTTAGTTAATTTAAACAAAAATTTTTAAAAATAAAAAAAATATAAAAAAAAATATAAAAAAAGAGGAGAAAAAAAAAAAAAAAAAAAAAAAATAATAAATTATTTTTTTTTTTTAATATTTTTTTTAAAAAAAAAAAAAATTAAATAAATTTTAAAAAAAAAAAAAAAAAAAAAAAAAAAAAAAAAAAAATAAAAAATTTTAAAAAAAAAAAAAAAAAAAAAAAAAAAATTATTTTTTTTTTTAAAAATAGGGTTTTGGTAAAAAAAAAGTTTTTTTTTTTTAAAAAAAAAAAAAAAAAAAAAAAAATTTTTTAATTTAAAGAAAAAAAAAAAAAAAGGAAGGTTTTAGATTATCTTTTCGACTTGGTAAATTAGTGCCTTAACGCCTATTTCGTTGACTTGTGGGTTTTCCGCCACAGTACGCGCACGCCACCACAGTAGAGTCCATAGTACGTGCCTTACCGTTATTCCCTTTTGCACACGGCACGTGGACTCTACGGTATCGCCCTCTCGCTCAAACGTCTTCCTTTTTTCTCAGTTACTACAGTTACTACGGGCGAATTTGCCGCATATCTGGCCACGGTAAATATTCACACCCCTTGCCTTATTTGTGCGAAGTTCAATGGCTAGCTCGACTTGTGTTGCCGCCATAAGTTAAATTTAATTTTGATTTCTTTATATTATATATAAGCATTCGATATAAACATCTAGATATCATTATAAGAAATATCGATCTCTTTAAGAACCATCTCTAAAATAGACAGATGCGAAACAAGAGAAGGAAAAAATACAAAGTTTTTAAGCGTACCCCGCAACGCAAACTATAATATACATCGATTCGGAAGCTAACTCTTAAACAATGTTGTATACACTCTCCTCTCCGTCTGTGCTTTAGAGTTAGTGGTGTTAGCGTACCACTTGAGTCGCTAAGCCACTTGATGCCCACGGACAGCGCCAGCTCTGCCTGAGCTACCTTTTCTATTTTTACTAACCCTAGCGTATTAACTCCTTGTGTGGGAGACAATTATGACGACTCTGTTCCTTTGTATATCGTAGAACATAAGCAATGCAATTCAACTACTCTGCGCTCTACGAGTGAGCATCGCTGTGTCTTTGGCCCTCATACGCATGATCCCTCCGAGTTAAACCAATTTAAGTGTTGGTTTAGCAACCTATCGTCACTAGAGTATGTTCTAGGGGCAACCATTCCTATAAATAATAAAAATAAAACTACAAACATTTTGGTGACCCCGACCATTGCATGAAATTCTAGTCAGCTTGGCGACTAATTTCTGCACATACTGTGCTTGACAGATTCGCAATCAACTTGGCGATCGAATCTTCTAGGCTTAAAGTTGTTAAAATCTTGCTCAATAAACCAGATATTGAGCAAAATTCATAACAAAGGAATTTTTGCCTCGAAAAAAATTTCTGAGCATATTCCCGAACAACTTGAAATTTTCAAAGAGTAACTTATCAACTTGGCGATCTGTTACTACAATAGTGGAAGTCAACTTGGCGACTCCAATAACTCATCTATTTAAAAGTAGAAGACGTCAAACCGGCGACTCTTCCAACTTACAACATCCATATAATCCGATTTCTGGAGTCAACTAGGCGACTCGCAGTATAATTGAAGTAGTCAACAAGACGGCTTTTCAACTGGAAAACAATAAATGAATAATTCTGGAAGCGGTACCATCCAAAAAATTCAAATTGTTTGTTTAAGCAATATAATCCAATTTACTGGTGTCAACTAGGCGACTCCCAGGATAATTGTCGATTTATTTTCCAAAATAGAAACAGTCGGAGTCTTTTCACAGGAAAACAATATATTCAAGTAGTCATCAAGGCGACTCTTGAATAATTGTGGTCCGATTTACTGCAGTCAACTTGGCGACTCCCAGGATAATCGTCGATTATTTTTCCGAAATTAAAGTAGTCATCAAGACGGCTCTTCAAGTGGAAAACAACAACTTCCAGTAGTCAACAAGACGGCTCTTGAATATTTCTGGAAGCGTTTGCATCCAAAACTAAAAACATTTATTTAACACATATAATAAATAAAATAAAAATACTTTTTAAATAAAAAGGTTTTAAACTATTTTTTGGCTCTCTTTTCTAATTCGAAAATCCTTACTTGTCTTTGACCATAATTCGGTTGCGAGTAGAAGCGTAGCCAGCTTATATAAGCAAATCAATTATCTTCCAACGGGTCAGGCAATTGTTAAGGCAAAATGGAGGTTGCAAATTTGATTGCCATACAAAGCCAAAATTGGCGAAGAAATCCAAATTTTGCTACGGAAATAATAGTATCCTAGAATTATTAAAGGGTACTCCACATCCGCATGTTTATTTTGTAAAACAGTACTACAATCAAATGTAGACGATTGTTCATCAAGCCATCGAGGAATTTAACGCAAAAATTCTTCAACTACCGGCAACACAAACAACTTCAGAAGAGGTGGATCATATACAAAAACTCAACAAACACCAAGCAGCGGTTCTGGAATCTATGTCAAGAACCATGAAACATATATCTCCAGAAAGCAAATTTACCTATAAATCGGTAAATCCACAAGTTATGTATAACACCTGAAGAAGTGGGCTATAGTATGGAGCGATTTATCTCCGCGGAAGAAGCAATGTTGCAATTCTGTCATCCATATGCAAAGCCCGTTTCAGTAGCCACCAATCAAGCGGTTTCGACAATCTCTTCGATACAGTTGCCAAAAGTTTCCATTCCAAAATTTGATGGAAGCTATCTAAAATGGCAACAATTTCATCACATTTTTAATAAAATTGTTCATAAATCAGCGATACCAAAAATACAACAAATGTGGTATCTTAAAGCTAATCTTTCTGGCGAAGCAGAAAGGTTAGTCAGGCATTTAGAATTAACAGAAGTTAATTATGATACTGCCTGGACCATGCTTAAAGAACGTTTCAATAATAAGCGGGTCCTTTCGACTGCAATATTTGAAAAATTATTTGATCGCGCACTGCTCGATCACAAATTAATCTGATATCTCAATGACTTGTTAAGCGGTTATCGTTGCAACTACAACCAACAAACCTTCGCATTGAGGGAGTTGGAATAAGTAAAGGACGCGTTAGTGTATTAATTAAATCAAAACATAGCGATTTTGAAACAAAAGTTATAGCCATTGTTCGTCCTCATATTGTGGCAGATCAGCCTACGGAACAAATAAAAGTAGCTGATTTAAAAATCTCAAAAAATATACGACTCGCTGATCCACATTTCGCCAAAACCAGGAAAGATTGAGATAATGCTTGGCGCAGAACATCACTTTTCCGTTATAAAACCTGAACAAATTAGGTGTTATTCAGACCAACCTATTTTCCAGAACACCGAATTTGGTTGGATAATTGCTGGGCAAGTAAACATGAGTGCAAAAATGCCACAAACTTGCATCGTTGGAAAAATTCGGAAAACTGGACAACATGGAAGCGATAAGGAAATACCGGACGCCAGAGGAAAGACATAGCGAGAAGCATTTTTTGGAAAATCTTCAGCACACAGGATGGAGGGTTAATTGTCAGATTACCTTATTCTGAAGATCCCTCAGCCCGAAAGCAGCAACGGCCGCATGCAGCAGCAAAAGCCACCGGCAGCAGCAACAGCCACAGGCAGCAGTGTCCACCACGGGCAGCAGTGTCCACCACGGGCAGCAGCAACTGCCACAGGCAGCAGCGACAACAGCCATGGGCAGCAAGTGCCAGCCACGTGCAGTAGCAACTGCCGTAGGCTGCGGCAACCTCCACTATCAACAACGAATATTCTACGTTTCCTCGGTGACTCCGTTCCGGGCACGTAGAACCCGAGCAGTGGCCGAGGAAAGGCTTGGTACCGATTTCCGGACAGCCAACTCCACACCGACGCGTCGCCGAGTAACAAATCGGGACCAAAAGGGACCCCTTCCTTTTGGTCCCGATTTGTTACTCGGCAACCAGCCACCTGAATCCCTATGTGGCTTATTGGCCGCGCCTGAAATTAGATTTTATGTTATATTTTTGTACTCCCGTAAATTTGTATACTGGCCTTGCGCAACTCAGGGTCTAAAAATGCGAAAGCGGGCTTAGCAGAATTTAATACAATATATTTATTCGTATTTACCTGTCTCTTTTGTGTCCTCTTGGAGCTTCATGAGGGTAATTAGGAGAGAAAAGAGGTGCTAAATTTAAGCCGCTTGGCGAACTTAAACTTTCTGCGAGGCCAAATTTCCGAATTTAAAGAAGGCCTTGCAGCTGACGCGGTCCAGGCCCGGGTAGTGGTTTTGCCCTGATCTGCAGGTAATGGTGTAAGAAGGAGAATATATGGTTAATGTTATATTTAATGAAATCTTATGTATATATTTATAATAAATGTACCTAGAAATTGAGATGCAGATGATGTTGGCCTAAGGCACTTACCTGTGAGGAGATGAATCGGGCGTAGACCGGCCTGGCAGTGGCTCCGGCCTTAGAAAGGGCGGTACCCCCTGAAATCCACTGGGGCACCATAGAGCACGGTCCAAGTCCATCTAATGCCACTTTGTTGTATTTCGTCCGATGTTTCCTTTAATTTTTGTTTTTGTTTACCCTTTGTTGTCATTAGAGATGGTCCAGTTGAAAATATTGTGTGAGACGTCGATTTGTATCGATTCCGTGTTGGGAACTGCAGGGACATTGGGGTACCCGGTCCTGAGCATCGACCTAGCCGGTGCTGTCCTCATTAAACAGGAATGCAGTTCCATAACATCGGGAAAGAGACAGAGTAAGCGACGGAGTTGGAAATTTTTTATCGTTTCCTTTGATCGTCTACTGAGAGTTCCGGCTCTCTCTCTGCGTCGCATTCGGCTCTGCCGACTTGCCTTTGCTCTGCCGGCGTCGCAGTCGACTGCTGATAAAAGGGTGATGAATTTTTGTGGTGATGAATTTCGTAACTGCAGAGTTATTTTAATATTTGGGTTGTGAAAATATGTGAATAATATCGTATCGATGATATATCAATTTTTAGAAATCTATCAAATTGATAAAATATTTATCACACGAAAATCGATATATCGAGTATTTTAGATATATTTTTTTAATAATTTTTGTATACCCACATAAAAATGTTGTTTTATTTTAATTCTCAAATTTTTTTTATTTCTTTATTAAATTTAAAAAATAAATAAAAAAGCATAACAAAAGAGATAAGAAACTTCCCATTTTTTAAAATTCGTATTGAATAACTCAATTTAATCAAATCAAAAAAAATGTCCTTAAAATGTTAAGGCCTAGTACTTTTTTGCTCAATATTCCTGATTCCTGTTTTTGTCGGTTTCTAAAAAGAGATTAAAATAAAAACCTATTTAAATTTTTATTTTTTTTTAAATCTTCTTCTCAAAATGGTAGTAAACGATCTCCTCTGATATTAAATTTCTATAATAAGATACATTTTTATTGATCATTTGATCATTTCCATAGGCTATTAGGGGCCCTGTTTGTAAATAAATCGATTTATGCCCTGCACTGAGTAGTTCTTTGTGCATTAATAGAGTGCTTAACCTCCATCCTGATAAATTCGATCATTTTCATAAATCTACCTTGACTGATAATATCCATAAGCCTTATAAAATTCTTGATTAAGACGAATAGACTTAAAATTTATAGAACAAGCATTATTAACAGTGAACAAATTTTCTCTAATTACGTGCTTAACACTCCCTTTTCTGCGAACTTTGTTCAGCATTCTAAAACAGTTTTTTGAAAATCTAGGTGTGCTTTGTATTTAATGTGGATTTGAATCCACCATTTCTACGTCAACATTTAAGCTTGTAAATTAGTGCCTTAACGCCTATTTCGTTGACTTGTGGGTTTTCCGCCACAGTACGCGCACGCCACCACAGTAGAGTCCATAGTACGTGCCTTACCGTTATTCCCTTTTGCACACGGCACGTGGACTCTACGGTATCGCCCTCTCGCTCAAACGTCTTCCCTTTTTCTCAGTTACTACAGTTACTACGGGCGAATTTGCCGCATATCTGGCCACGGTAAAGATTCACACCCCTTGCCTTATTTGTGCGAAGTTCAATGGCTAGCTCGACTTGTGTTGCCGCCATAAGGTAAATTTAATTTTGATTTCTTTATATTATATATAAGCATTCGATATAAACATCTAGATATCATTATAAGAAATATCGATCTCTTTAAGAACCATCTCTAAAATAGACAGATGCGAAACAAGAGAAGGAAAAAATACAAAGTTTTTAAGCGTACCCCGCAACGCAAACTATAATATACATCGATTCGGAAGCTAACTCTTAAACAATGTTGTATTCACTCTCCTCTCCGTCTGTGCTTTAGAGTTAGTGGTGTAGCGTACCACTTGAGTCGCTAAGCCACTTGATGCCCACGGACAGCGCCAGCTCTGCCTGAGCTACCTTTT
>JAECXJ010000323.1:0-307633 GCA_018152295.1 Drosophila carrolli
TGGGCTGCTGTTAAAACAATTTTGTATTATGTTCACATATCAAATGCACACTGTACTTATTGTTAAGCATTAATATTATTACAAACACATTGTAGCACTTGGCCAATATGTATACACAAATTCAAGCCCCAGAAAACTCAACCGAAAAGGATGACGAGCAATAAGCCACGAGCACAAATAATAGAGAGTTTGGAGTATACAGCTGGAGAGAGTTTGGAGAGAACGAGAAGAGAGTTTGGAGAATGCAGCTGGTGAGAGTTTGGAGAGAACGAGGAGAGAGAGAGTTTGGAGAGAAGGTGTAACGGTAGAAGGCGGCGGACTTCGGACCCTAGTATAGTGCCGTGTGCAAAGACGAAAAGGGAAAAGCCGAGAATTAACGGGATACGCCGGCCTATATAAGCGGGCCGAGCGCAGGAAGCGCGATCCGTCGATCACAAGGAGTCAATCCATCGAGATCAGTAGACAAGCAGCAAATCGGTGAACAGCACAAGTCAAGTTAACATTAGAAGGACGCAGAGCCGTGCCGAGTCAACAAGGAGCAAGATCGCTACATCAAGACGTTCGGGACTTAAAGTGAAGTTTCCGAGGTGAGAAACAGGTAGCTGAGGTCCTTAAGGCGTCACGCGACTAAGTCCAGGCGCTTTGTTCCAATTCTCGTCGCGATTTGAGCTTAGCGTATTGCTCGGCGAGTCCGGCAGAATTGAACAAAAGAGTCTTTTGACAAAGAACGGTGGGCTCGGAAGGGAAGTTGTCTGGAACAAGCTGCCGTGCGAAAACAATTGCTTTGTCGAATTCCGGCGTACGCCTGAACCGTCAGTCGAAAATTGAGCAGGCCCTGGTGCGACTAGCCAAGAAGGCGCGCGTCCGAACCACGGGTGTCTCGAGAGGCGTATGCGTCGAGAGCACAGTAGTTCACCGCCAGAGTCCTAGAAAGGCAGCTGACCAAATCCCGAGAGCAGGGACATTGAGGACACAAGAAACGTCGAGCAGTCATCGCAGGCCCAGCAGCAAGCAAGCCACACTCAAACGTACTCAGTCTACGGCTAAGAGGCGAGGGCAGAAGCGTTCGTCTTGAACCTAGCTTCCTGCCACAGGGTTTGCATTGGCGGCCTTCCGGCGTATGTCTGAACCGGCAGGTAGAAACTATGTAGGCGTCTGGTGTGACCGGCCGGGACAGATCCAGGGACAGGAGGCTGTGGGTGCGAAAGGTGTATGCTTTGAGAACCCAGTGCCTGTTCACCCTAGTCTGGGAACGGCAACGCATCCCTAGACCCTCATAGCCCCGAGGCCAAAGATAACGGAGGCGTTCCGGACCAGCACGAAACGAGGCAGCGGAGAGCGACAATGGAGCAACCACAACTCATCGGAGAAGGCGTTGACACAACCATCTGTCACCATTAGTCCCGGGCCGAGGGCCAAGTCGGCGAATAAAGATAATAGCAAACACATCCTAACATTCTGTGCGTTCTCACTAGACAAACGGGCGGTCACGTTTATATAAGTTTGGTGGGACGAACAACACACATCTTCTGAGCTAGCCGCACGATACTCGTAGCGAGCAGAACGTAAAAATCAGTTCGTTACAAATTTTAGGTTTATGTAAGAAGGTTTAGGTTAGATTAAAATCGCTGGGTTTTTCCTATGCCATCCATGACCCCTGGGAATAATTTCCGGGACGTGGCTGGTTACTGTTGGATGTCGGTGTCTTGCTTCCGTTTTCTCAGCCTTTTCAAAATTTTCCGTATACGCCGCTCTTAGCCGCTTGCCAAATTATGGCTTAATTTAGAGAACAAAAAAGTTATTTTCCTGGGCACTTCGCGATTTTTTTCGAATTGTCTTACACTTATAAAAAAACGGTGTGTTGCTTCTGCTGCTGCCGGATATGGAAAGACAGCATGTAGCGCCTCCAATCCATTCGTAACGTCGATTTGGAGATAAGGTGAATTACTTGACACTTGACACACCCCCTGTTAGGCATGCCCTAGGTGGCGCCACTTCTTGAGCCACAGATCCTCGAGATCATAACAAGCTACGGACCAGCTCAAGCGAATCCTCCTTAGAAAATGCTAAAGTCCTATCTTCCAGCAAACTGAGAGCTCTCAACAGTTTGTATGTGGCCCCGACGAAATGAAGTGCTGTCCAAACAGCATGTAGTACGGTGATGAGGGCACAGGAAATGCTGCTTAACCGCTCGTCCTAATCCTTCTGGTCAATACGAACGTAGGACCGTATAGCCGCTATCACCGAACGATTTATCCTCTCAGAGGCATTGGACTGAGGCGAGTTAACAGCCGTCAGAGTGTGAGCTACCTTGTCCTCTCTCAAGAACTTTTGAAAGGCTTCTGCCCTAAATTGCGACCCATTGTCAGACATAATCGTGTCGGGAACACCAAAAACATGAAAGAGTTCCTGCTGCATGTATTTCCCGACCACGTCTGCCGTTAGTTTCTTTACTGCCTTTTAAAATACAAATTTGCTGTAATGATCTAACACAATGAAGATTCCAATATTCCCACTTCTTGATCTTGGGCACGGTCCTTGGAAATCTATATACAATTTCTGAAAAGCCCTCGTCGATTCCGGAGCCTTTCCCATTGGAGGTCGCAAAGCTTGGTTTGGAGCCTTGTTCCTTTTACACATATCACATGAGCGAATATAGTTTTTGACGTCCTTAACCAACCGTGGCCAATAATAATATCGCCTTATTATCTCCAAAGTTTTGTGATTGCCTCCATGCGACGCCAACTGATCATCATAAGTTTCTAAGCACTGCCGAAACCAAACCAGATGGAATCCATAATTTCCAGCAAAAAATGGCATGAATAGGCTCACCAGATGAATGCTCAGTTCTTCGAAACACAAAACCATTTGAATTAGATTCAACCTTTTCAATCAGATCTACATAGTCTGGGTCTTTAAACTGGGAAGATTCTAAGTCGACAAGCATCTATTGCAGCCATCTCCTCTTTATTGACCCTCGATAGGGCATCAGGGACAACATTTAGCTTGCCACTACGATGTTCGATTTTAAAATTAAAGCTCTGGAGTTTCAATGCCCACCTTGTCAGCCTATAGTGCAGATCTGTTTGCGACATCAACCACTTAAGCGACGCATGGTCTGTGATTACCGTGAATTCGTGGCCCTCAACATAAGCGCGAAATCTTTTTATACAAATTATGGCAGTTAAGCACTCTTGCTCGGAGACCAAAAATTTCTCTGAGACTTATTGAGCTTTTTGGTTACAAAGGCTATCGGACACTCTTCACCACTGTCGAATTTTTGAACTAAAACGCCACCTACGCCGGTATTACTGGCATCGCAGTGAATTCCAAAACCTTCTTATGGCAGTCAAAACTATCTGGAACGATGAGCAAGTCATCCAGGTAAACGAAGAATTCGTTTCTAAGCTCAGCAGGTATTACCTTATCCATCAGCCTGGTCATCGTCTGCGAAGCGTTGGTAAGACCGAATGGTACAGGGGCTTACCCGGTATTGTGAAAGAAGTCGCGCGACTGAGGTTAAAATTAACCAGTAGGCATCATTAAGATCGAGGCTGGAAATAATATTTGCTTTGGGAAGCCGACTAAGAATACCGTCAATTTACGGCAAAGGGTATGCGTCTTTCCTAGTCACAGCATTAACTTTTCGGCTGTCAAGACACAGACGCACTTTGCCTGCACCAATACAACTGGTGACGACCAAGGACTGTCGGATTCTTCGACTACTCTAAGTTTGAGCAATTTTTCAACCGCTGGCAAAAACGGAATATGTCTTTGCTTCACGGGTTTCGCGTCTCCCACATCGATAGAATGCGACAGGAGACTAGTTTTTCCTAGACCTGAGACAGCAAATGAAGGAAATTTGCCGATCACCGGTTGCTTTGAAATTGATCCTTTGATTGTCTGATAAAATGTGTGAATCGCTTGTCAATTCCTCCAAATGCATATTAGGCGACAGAAGTTCAAAAGTGGACCAAAAATCAATGCCCAAATACAAATCTTGACTAAGCGAAGGAATTATATACATTTCTAGATCCTCCATTTTTCCCTCATACTCTACTGGTGTTTTCAAACGCCCTACCACTTTTTGCTTTTGCCCATCTGCTGTTCTTGCTGTTATCTTACCCCTCTTAAATGGAATTCGGCTTTTTATAATTTGTTCGGCTAATTTTCCGCCTATGGCGCTCATGGATGCCCCCGTGTCTAACAGTCCAAGAACAACTCTAAACGAACCCTCGCATTAGGCCGTTTGTCTATGTTTTTATGCCGGATAGCATTTATTGTTTTGACTGATCGTTAATATTCTTAATTCTTTTAGCATTTCGGAAGGATATTTTTATCGGACTAATTTTAATATTTGGAAATTCCTTATTTTTCAAAAGTTGAGGCCAGAAAATAGGTTAATTACTTCCCGAATCGGACATAGTGAAAGTTCTATTGTGATTAGTTAATTGAATATTAATTAATGGCTTGCTTCTGGGCTTATTTAGTTGCTCCGCGGAACACACGTTTGTTGATTTCGCCGTGTGATCGGCTTCCCGTTTTTTAGACACTTTCGGCAACTCGGCTTGTACATATGCACCGCACCGCATCCTTAGCAGAACACCTTTTTCTTTTCTGCCCAATCGACATATCGGTGCCCATCTCTCCTGCAGTTCCAGCATACCAATGCGAGAGCGTTAACCGTCTGTAGCATCCTCCCAAGAACAGCCCTGCCCCAACTTGGATACTTGTCTGCGAAATGGTACTGGCTTATAATAACCATAGCTTCGCTTAACATCTTCTAGCTTGGCCATGGAATCGATATTAAGGTTTAACAACTCATTCCTAATTTCGGGTCTCAGATTCCTGCGAAGTGTTTCTATCATAAAATAATCAAAACATTCCTTCTCTTGTTGCTTCTGATCTCGGATCGAGTATCTCGAAACTGCTTGCGAAGAGCATCACACAACGAAATCCACCCCAAGTTCCCGTACGCCTTGTGATATCTCCAGTAAAACTCGCGTGCCTTCCCTTCAAAAAGAATGCTCGCGTTGCTACATAGCACGGAGAAATCTCCTTCCAGAGTTTGATGCGTTAACGCCTACTCGCCTCTACTTATCCACGCTCAACCCGTCTTGATAATATGGCAGACCTTATCTGGCCTTTGCCCTAAATCAGCGCTTACGGGTCTTATGGCTTGCATCTCCTGAAGCTGATCTCCGGAGACATTCTGATCTAATGGTGGCGGAAAGTGCGCGCCAATGTTGGTGAATAGAGCGACCCGAAATAAGGACGTCTTCATTTGTTGAGTTACTATTTCAAACTGATTTCTTTATTAATATTCAACTCTTACGTAGCTAACATGAGAATCTTATTTTACTCTTTTCTTATGACCCACGCAGACATACCTGCTTATAGTTGGGTTTTTATAGTGCACATCTGTTATCGCTTATGTGCCTAGGATATTCGACCCTTCTCTGGACATCCCATATTCGGGTTACAATTTATGACCCCATTGTAAGATACGGTCTACACAAATATATCTGTAAAACGTGTTCATGTCTGAACATTCTGCCAAGGGCCAGCAAGATTAGGTGTGTCGTTTTAAACTTTGACTTATAATCTATACAATTTGATTATATGCTAACATTTTTTAATTAAACAATCATACATTAATATTTTAAACATCTTGCAAACGGCCTCCAAACGTTATGGCTTGCAGTTTCCTACATTTTTGTATGGCATATATTATTAGAATTACAATAATTACGATACTTAAAGTCAAAGAGGTATGACCAGATATGTGATGTACATTTAACCCCTTTAATTCTATATGAATTCCTTTCAAATGTGCTAATTCCTTTGTTAGTCTATCAATTTCGGCACTATGGTTTTTTGTGTGATTTTCGGAACCTCCGTGATATCACCTACATACGCTGATGATAATGTGTCTTGCCTCTCTGAGTTTATATTATATTGCGTTACTAATATCTTATCGTCAGTGCGAGCTGTGCAATCCGACCTTAGTGTTAAAATTCCTTCTTCTGGCAAATTAACTACATACATCTTTGTGTTTTGACATCGAATTCTTACTTTGGCGTTAAAACGCACTTTAAATAGCCAAGTGCTTTTTGTCTCTAATTCAACCCAATATGAACTAGAATCTAAAATGCGCTTGTATACGCAATTAGCTGGTTTACCTGGTTTTAGCGGTCTTAATTCACATGCCAAATCGTTGGCATTACTCCATGGCCAATTTCCTTCACAAACTATTCTTTGGGCCTGCCACTTTTGACATTTGTTCAAAGTGGTCTCCGTCATTAAATGATATGAATCAACCTCAAAATTGTACACTAAATACTCTAAATTTAAGCTGCCTATCAGCAAACTCTCTTCTGACCAAACTGGCACTGGTATTACTTTATATAATTTCGATGGGTGTCTGCTAAACAATGGTATCTTAGCATTGATTAACAATTTTTTGTCTACAAATAAGCCCCTAGCTGTTAAAAGCGTATATACCTCTTTTAACTCTGTTCCAGTTCTTTTTCCTGTTAATACTAGTGTCTCAGATAGACTTTCCTTGATTTTCGATATCTCGCTTTTCAGTTGGCTCGGCTTGAGAATATTAGTGTTTAGCCGTCCATGATTTATATCAATTAACAAACTAATTATACCTGCTGGTGTCCTTTCACAATCTTCAATTAAACTAGTCAACTGCTTTGTGACCATAAATAAATTTATAGACTCTTTATAAACGTAATAACTTTCTTGTAGTACCGCCGTCATATTCTCTATACATTCATTAATGTATTTGAAATTATTATTAACTTCCTCATTTGTCTTTTTAAGGATATTAGCCGTCGAATCCACGATAGACAGTTGCTTTTTTCCTAGATCGTTTAGACTGTGTTGGTTATCTAACAAGTTTTTCATATTTTGCTCCATTTGTACTATCATCCTCATCCATAATCCCAAACAGTATGTGATACAAGGACACCATGAACTCAAATGTTCTTTGCTTACTATGCGCCATGAATAATTTATTATTTTCTTCTAATTCAGTTAGTTGTTTAAAAGTATTGTCTAGAACAAGGTTACACTGATCCTCGAAACTATGAAGTATCTCACACACCCGTCTTGCTTATCATTTTAAAATAAGCATCAATATTATAGAAAACAACCAAATTTCAAGAGGATGAGACAATTGGATCCAAATATATGGCTGCCGTTTTATTTATTTTTTCAGTTTGATACTTAGGCGTATTTTCGACGGTGAGTGATGCATTTGATAGTTGACAAAACAACATCAACATTAGCATACTCATTATTAAACCCAGCATGGATATCCTAGATCCACCCCTAGTTATCCTTTTGGGTTGAGATTCTTCTTCATTATCGACAGCCTTGATTCCTAGAAGAGGGCAAGGTAATCGGTCGGAAAATGCATGCGTCTATATTGGGGCTATTCCTTTTCCATTTATACCTCTGTTGTAGGGTATCCAAGTAGTCATCTTTCCATTTTATCCAAAAATCTCTTTTGATTTTTTGGATTAATTTCCACCTATCCAAATTCCCTATTTTTTCATCTTCATTTATAGGCTCAATCACATCCAACGGTGGCCGTCCTATCAGAAAGTGTCCAGGTGTAAGTACTTCATTTTCCTCTATATCATTATCGGATAAATATAGGGGTCGTGAATTCAACACTCCTTCTATTTGGCATAATAGTGTTGACATCTCTTCGTATGTCAAGTTTCCGTCACCAATAACTCGTTTTATATGGTATTTCATGGATTTTACGCCGGCCTCCCAGATACCTCCAAAGTGAGGTCCTGCCGGGGGGATAAAATGCCACTCAATCCTTTCTTTTCCGAGTTGTTTTGTTTCTTTAATTGCTTTCACCAACCCTTCGTCTAATTTTCTTGCTGCGCCTACAAAATTTGTTCCATTATCTGAATAAATAGCCGCACACTTCCCTCTTCTTGCGATAAGCCTTCTAAGCGCAGCTAGAAACGCGTCAGAAGTTAAATCGCTTGCTACTTCTAAGTGTATTGCCTTTGTTACCATACACACAAAGACAGCTATATACCCTTTGTATGTTTTTTGACAGTGGCGGATCTAGGGTTGCTGGCGCCCGAGGCAAAGCGAAAAATTCCGCCCCTCCCTATTTGCTGTACGAATAACATTAGGAGTATTTTAAGTGTAAATAGGTTATTAATTATTAAAAGCTTATATGTTTGAAGAATTCTTTTGTCAGTTACAACGAAAAAAACATTATTATTTGTGTTTTTGCAAGACAAAAAAATATTACTTTTAGAATATAACTTTCCTGGCCTTGATTGCCGCAAATTCAGCAATAATATCATTGTAGTCGAGTGATGCGGAGATAAGATTTTATCAATTTCAGTTTACTGAATGATCGCTCACACGAAGCCACGTACAATGGTAGAGTCAGCAAAATTTTCAATGCCGTCACCTGTGTTTTGTACGCCTCTAACCCCAACGATGAAATATACAATAGTATTCCTTTTGGAGTGAGATCAAGACTTTTCCCTTTTTATTGGCCCTTTTCAGAAGAAAAACAAGAGAGAACGCTATAGTCGGGTGCCCCGACTATCAGATACCCGTTACTCAGGTAAAGGGAGTGCGAGGGAGATGGAGATAGAAACTTTGATCACGCATAACTTTTTAACGAATGGTCCGATTTGAAAAATTTCTTCAACATTTCGATAGGTATTGATAAACACAATAAAACTGCATTTTTACTTTTCCGAAATATTTAAATTTTTAAAATCGTATATTAGCTATTGTGGGCGTTAAAGGGGGCGTGGCGCCTTTTTGAAACAAACTTGCGCTGCGTAGGAACTCCTAGAATCTGCATGCAAAATGCCAATCTTCTAGCTTTTATAGTTTCCGAGATCTCAGCGTTCATACGGACAGACAGACAGACAGACAGACAGACAGACAGACGGACAGACAGACGGACAGACGGACAGACGGACATGGTTATATCGACTCGGCTAGTGACCCTGATCAAGAATATATATACTTTATAGGGTCGGAAACGCTTCCTTCTAGCTGTTACATACTTTTGCACGAATACAATATACCCTTTTACTTTACGAGTAACGGGTATAATGACATCTTTGATATCGTGATAACCTTTGATAACCTAACACGTATACTGCTCGCTCTCTCTCTCTCTCTCTCTCTAAGCAAGAAAGTTTATTATGACGTTTCGAGCGTCCCTTTTCCTTTTGATCACATCATAAAACACTTACACTTGTATTCTATAGGGAGCGTTACATGCGCAGCGCTGCGGGAAAATATGAATTCTCGAAACATATATTGCTAGTCGGACTCGATTTAGCGCCTCATAGATTTGGCGCCCGGGGCGCTTGACCTTTTCGCCCCCCCTAGATCCGCCACCTCTATTCTTAGAACATCTTATATAATAGGGTCCTGCGTAATCAATACCTGTATTTAGAAATGGGTACGACATTGTTACCCTTTATTTGGGTAGATTTCCCATTACTTGTTGTGCCGTGACCTGTCGATATTTCGTACACTCATTTAATTTTTTCTTTAATGAATTTCTCAATCCAAATATCCAATATTTTCTTTGAATGTATGTTCACATCAAATTTATTCCACCATGTAAGGTTTGGTTATGAGCATCCTCTATAAATAATGAAGAAATATGCCCTTTGTCGTGAATAATTGGATGTTTTATCTCGTATCTAGCATTGTAATTTTGTAATTTACCACCTACTTTGATCATTTTATCCTGATCAATAAATGGATGTAAACTTAGAATTTTTGAAGAAATTTTAACTTCTTTATTATTATTTAAACTGTTAAGCTCTGGACCAAATTGATATGCCTGCTCCTTTTTTATTATTATTTGTTCTGCATATCTCATTTCCTTAACCGATAAATAACACGGATAAGATATTTTCTTTGTTTTCATATTAATAAATCGAACTATGTAGCATATCACTCTTTTTAATATTTGTATGCTTGAATAATTTTCTAAGAGATTATGAATAATATCAACTGTCAGCACGGTATGGACACCTTTTTCTTCCTCAGCTTTTAACTGAGACGGCCAATTCTCTTTTGACTCTTTTAACCAATTTGGTCCATTTCCCCAAAGATCAAAATTTATCAGTTCACTCGAAGAAATTCCCCTTGACGCCGCGTCCGCTGGATTATCTTCTGATTTGACGTGATTCCATTCTACTTCTGTATATCTACGAATATAATCTGTACTATGTTTAATAAGTTTGACTTTGCTTTGACCACTTTTAATCCAAGCCAACGTTATAGTCGAATCACTCCATGCGTATATTTTAGGTGCGGTATCAATAGATTCTTTGACCTTTTGTATTAATTTACTCAACAGATGAGCTGCGCACAGTTCTAATTTCGGAATGGTTTTCCTATTTTTGATTGGATTTACCCTGCTTTTGCTAGCTATTATTGTAATCAATCGTCTACTGCCGCGTATGCTTTTTCAGACGCGTCTGCAAGCCAATGCAGTTCAACAATCGAATTTAAATTACTTTGGATCCATCTAGGTATTCTGATTTTTTAATAGTAAAAGTTTTTCTTTATAGGCCGTCCATTCTTGGGCATTATCTTTTGATAACTCTTGATCTCAGCTATTTTCAGACAGCCAAAGTTTCTGCACAAACAGCTTTCCTGTGATAGTTACTGGAGCTAACCATCCTAACGGATCATAAATTTTAGATAAAGTGGAATGTACTGTTCGTTTATTTTTTTTTAGCATTCCCTAAATTAACGTTGAATTTAAACTCATCCTTTTGGGTTTCCCATTGAAGTCCCAATGTTTTCACGAACCCATTTTCTTTGATACTTATTATCTTGTTGTCGCCAGTATCTTCTACTACCTTTGTTATTTCTTTCTTATTCGAAATCCATTTCCGTAAATTCAGATTAACTTTCATAAATTCGCTAGAAATCTGCTCTATAATGTTTATGGCACTTTTCACTGAATTGGATCCTGTCATGAGATCATCCATGTAGAAATCATTTCTAATTATTCTTCCAATTTCATCATTCTTACAATTATCTGCTATATGGAGCTAAGGCAGTCCCATAAGTTACTGTTTTTAATTTGTAAGATTTTATTTTATCTTCAGGAGAGTCTCTCCATAATATATATTGGTATTCTTGATCTTTTTCATCAATGAATATTTGTCGGTACATTTTTTCTATGTCCGCTGATATGACGTATTCTCATTTACGACAACTCAAAATTATATCAAACATTTCTTTCTGAACTCTAGGCCCAACCCACATGATATCATTTAGGCTTTTGTTGTTAGACGTTTTTGCTGAGGCATCAAACACTGCTCTTAGATTTGTAGTTAGACTGGAATCTCGAAGTACGGCTTGATGGGGTAGGTAGTATTTTCCTTCCCTTTTCGACTCAACCATATGCCCAAGATCAATATATTCTTTCATAAACGTTTTATAGGCATTTCTAAGTTTTTCATTTCGCTGAAACTTCTTCTCCATGTTTATCAATCGAGCCATTGCTTGTGGCTTTGATTCCCCTAAGGCTGTATCGTCCTTAAATGGAATTCGAACAATATACCTACCATTTGAAATACAGGTAGTTTTCATAAAATTGTCTTCACAATCTTCGGTTTCTACATCAGTTTTATCTTCATTTTCTAACTCCCAAAAACGTTCTAAATCTTGCACTTCGATAGTAGTTGCCACTATCGAATGAGTACCCTTTGATTTAGGGCACCCAGAAATGATCCAACCGAAATTTGTATTCTGGCCTAATAGACCATTAATTTTTGCTTTACCCTTTTTTAAAATTTGTGTATATCGATCGGCTCCAATAATTACATCAACTCGGCCTGGCTTATTAAAGTCCGGGTCAGCTAATGAATAATTTTGCCATTTTGTCTTACCTATATTTACTTCTTTAATCGGTAAAGCTTTCATTAATTTGGGCAATATTATTTCCTCAGTCACTAACGCCTTTATATTTGGATACACAAGTATCTGTAGAAGAATCCCACTAATTTCCGTCTTAGTTTTAATTTTTGGCAGTTTTAGTATTTGTGCTGCCTCCTGTGATATGACAGTGCTTTGCGATCCACTATCAATGAGAGCTCTTAAACTTTCGAAATCGCCGTTGGCAGATTTCACTTAAATTTTTGCTGTTGCAAGTAATGCCTGAGTGGCAGTCACACAAGTGACTTGAGCATTTTGGATTAGAAGAATGTTTTAGGCATCTTGTAAATAGCTGCACTTTTTTAGCGATTTCCATTCGCTCTGCGGGATTCATTCCTCTAAATCTGTGGCATTGAATGGCGAAATGCCCCATCATTTTGTAGATCGGACATTTTTCTCCCCAATTTGAATAACTAACTTGTTTAAAGTTGAAACTATTTGCCACATTTGACATTTTTTTAACAGGGTTTTCTTCCTGAAAAGAGCAAGTCGCACATAATCGCTGCTCCAAAAAATCCATAACATCAGATAGTTTCTGTATGTCTTTGGTTTTTTTAATATGACTTTCGTATAATTGAAGAGTTGAATTTTCTGAGCACCATATGAGCAAATAACACATCAACTTCGTCGGTCAGATTGGCCATCAGCTTTACGATGTGTATTGCTTCATTTGCTGTATCAATAAAATGCTTTATTTGCTTGACAGAATCAATATTTAAACTCGTCAAGTCCATCAAGCGATTCAATTGCTCCGAGAAAATTTTTCGATGATTTTCGTACCGCTTGGTCAGAAGCTCCCAAGCGGCATCCTAATTTTCCGCGGAACCTAATAATAGGTGAGCGACCACCTTTCGAGTCTCACCTTTTAGGGCGGACTTTAAATAATTGGATCTCAGGGAGGTAGTCAGACCTTCCCTTGTATGTATCAATTCCACATATTGTACAATTCCTGAAAAAGGTCCCAGTCTTTAGCATCTTCGCTAAATGTGGGTACCTCAGTTTTAGGTAGACTTGGTAAGTATTCAATTTTACCCATAGCCTCCATTTTAATCGAATCTCGTTCTTTTATCTTCTCATTTATTTCAACAGAAATATTTTGAACGTAAAATTCTACTTTGCTAAGAGTTAATTCTTGTTCGAAACTACAACTACCAATATCTAGTTTGCAACAGAAAATGTATCCTGTTCTTTCCGCATTTCTATATAAGTCTCATTAAAATATTCTCCAAGTTCAATAATTTTTTTATTTAATGAAGCTCCTTTATCTTCTTTTTTCTCACTAGGTTGTTTTTTTAACTCTTCATATTAATATTTTAGTTGACTTATTGTACTTCAAACCTGATCATATATATAACATCTGCCTTAATTAAACTTGCATGGTTGGACCGAAATTCACTCTCCAATTCGTTTATACAACGTAATTCTTCCTTAGTGAAATTTCGTCCACCTTTCTCGCTAATTTCCCTGCAGTTCTTATTTATCTCGGCCTGCCACGCTTAAATATTGCTCGGACACCAAATTTTTAATATATATTAAATATAGAAAAACAAACTATCTTGGGCATATGCCTTCTACCATCCTCCGTGGCCTGAGGGTTTCTTGCAAGAAAACATATTTACTTAGTTTTTCCTATATGAATGTATGATAAATGCATAAGTTAAACTTATGGACTTTTATGTGAGCCTTCGTCGATGTTATCATCCGTGGTCAAGCGTCTTGATTGTTGTGAACAAGCGCACTTGCTTGTCCTATGCGTCTGATAAGCACCAACTCGAGCCACACTGTGTAGAGTATACACAAAGGAATTGCTTCGGCTTCTGCAGTGGCCGGAATCATGCCTTGATCTTCTTCTTTTTTGATTCCGTTTTCCTAAGCTACCGAACAATTTATACGTCGAAACTAACATCTTAACAACTGGAGAAACTTTGGCTAAAAAAAACTGTCAACACAACTTATTTTTTCAACCCACCCCTTGGTTATTAAGGGGGTATATACCTTTTTTTGTCGAAAAAAATAGGAAAGTTTGGATTTTTTTATGTATGTAACTATTGTTTTTATTAAATTTTTTTTTTTTTTTTTCGCGCGGAGTCCCACGGCTTACTTACCCGCCCAACCGACCGAGGGGCTCAGCCGTGTATCGTACGGCACGATTCGCGATAAGATAGACGCGAGATAGGAAAATAAAGGTAAAGGTCCGGGGAAAAAAGTAATAGTTAGATCAATCTTGTGCCAATGAAGCAAGTATCAATCGTTTTAGGAGCGGCAGAGAGTCAAGATTTGATATTACAGGAAAAAGTCTATTATAGTCAGAACATAATACTCTGAAAGGCTCATGCAAAGCATAGTTAGATCTACAATGATTTAAAATTAGGGAAAATAATTTCTAGTTAATCTACTTGGCACAGAAAAGTTTAGCCGACTTAACAAGTCGGGGCAGTCAATATCACCATGTATAAGGTTATAAATAAAGATAGTACCAAGCATCGTTCTACGGTTGGCTAGGGATGGTAAATTAATCAAAAGAAGTCTACTAGAATAAGAAGGTAAGATAAGATTTGCATCCCAGTTTAGGCGCCGTAAAGCAAAAAGAAGGAAGTTTTTTTGTACAGATTCAATACGACCAATATGTATTCCGTATTGTGGACTCCAGACGGGAGACCCATACTCCAGAATCGGACGGACTAGCGAAATAAATAAAGTTTTAGTCAAATAAGGATCATCGAATTCTTTAGACCACCTTTTAATAAATCCAAGCACTCCTCTGGCTTTATTAACCGAAATTCACTCTCCAATTCGTTTATACAACGTAATTCTTCCTTAGTGAAATTTCGTCCACCTTTCTCGCTAATTTCCCTGCAGTTCTTATTTATCTCGGCCTGCCACGCTTAAATATTGCTCGGACACCAAATTTTTAATATATATTAAATATAGAAAAACAAACTATCTTAAATATCTTATCTGTTGGCCGTAGCTGCTGCTGTTTTTAGGCCATACTGTAGTTGTAGTTGCCGACGCTGTAGTTGTAGTTGCCGATGTTGTAGTTGAAGTTGCCGAAGCTGTAGTCGCCGCTGATATACTCTCTGCTACCGTAGTTGTGGCTCCTGTATTTGGTGCTGCTGTAGATGCTGCTGCCACTGTAGATGCTGACGTAGCTCCGTATATTTCAAAATATATATATATTTTTTTTTACCGCACCAAAATGTTATAATTTTGATTCGAAAATACCGGATTTTGTCGGTTTAGCACTTTTTTTAACGCACATATACCGATAACCGTATCGCTGATGTTTAGGCCTCAAGCACGCCTTACCCCTTTTTTTTTGTTAATGGGTATATAGATTTTTTTGAAACAACCTTTGGCAATATTTGAAGCCTAACAGAGGTGTTTTTAAATTAAAACAATAAAAATTCTTTTGAATATTTATGTTTATTTGTATTATTTATTATTCTCTGTTCCTTACCACGGTTGGGGGGTAACAAGAGATTTTATTTCGCAACATTAGATTTTTAAAGTGCTGGCTTATAACTCTAAGTCTCTTACCATTGGTGGGGGATGAAGGACCAAAATGAATAGAGCGACCCGAAATAAGGACGTCTTCATTTGTTGAGTTACTATTTCAAACTGATTTCTTTATTAATATTCAACTCTTACGTAGCTAACATGAGAATCTTATTTTACTCTAATCTTATGACCCACGCAGACATACCTGCTTATCGTTGGGTTTTTATAGTGCACATCTGTTATCGCTTATGTGCCTAGGATATTCGACCCTTCTCTGAACATCGCATATTCGGGTTACAATTTATGACCTCATTGTAAGATACGGTCTACACAAATATATCTGTAAAACGTGTTCATGTTTGAACAGTTGGTCTGAATTATCTGGGCCATCTTCTCCGACAGCTGAGCTAACAAATTATTATCCATGCTTTTGACCTGTTGCTCGACAATTTTCCCTATATTTTGCATCGAAATTCCCGGCGTATCTGAACCAACTTGACAGACAGGTGGGGTTTGACTCCTCCCTGACCCTTTGTTACAGGAGGCACCTTCTCAAAACATATCGACTTACAAGTCGGGCAAGTGCTGTGAGTTTTGCCATGGTTTTCAATGCATACTTTGTGGAATTCATGTCCACATTTAGTCCTAACTTGCGGAGCCGCAGATAAAGGTTTTGCACAGATATCACACTTCGCCGAAGGAGCTGAAAATATGATTTCTTCTGGATTACTCATTTTGAATAAAACGGCAAAAAATAAAGGATAGCAAAATTAGGTGAATCCTAAATGCGAGGTTTTCAATAGATATAATAATTGAATTAAATATAACTTAAACTAAATTATATCAATAAGCAAGTGATTGAGAATAAGAATTTATGATAATAATTCAAATATCGACAAAAAAAACCTTCAACAAGATCGCAAGCATAGCTAACTAAATGGAAAATAAATCACTTTAAATACAAACAAAAGATTTCAATCAGCACAAAAGAGAAATAGAGAAAAATCTTCAGAGTTTATCGGTTGTCAACAACAAGTGTCCGCCGTGGTTAGATAAAAGCGAAAAGGTTCGCCTTATCTTATTCACGCTGAAAATTGAACTCTGTAATAATGTTGGGCATATGCCTTCTACCATCCTCCGTGGCCTGAGGGTTTCTTGCAAGAAAACATATTTACTTAGTTTTTCCTATATGAATGTATGATAAATGCATAAGTTAAACTTATGGACTTTTATGTGAGCCTTCGTCGATGTTATCATCCGTGGTCAAGCGTCTTGATTGTTGTGAACAAGCGCACTTGCTTGTCCTATGCGTCTGATAAGCACCAACTCGAGCCACACTGTGTAGAGTATACACAAAAGGAATTGCTTCGGCTTCTGCAGTGGCCGGAATCATGCCTTGATCTTCTTCTTTTTTGATTCCGTTTTCCTAAGCTACCGAACAATTTATACGTCGAAACTAACATTTTAACAACTGGAGAAACTTTGGCTAAAAAAAAACTGTCAACACAACTTATTTTTTCAACCCACCCCTTGGTTATTAAGGGGGTATATAGTAAAATGTTTATGTTTTAATTGTTGAGTCGAATTAATGTCCCGTCGATAGACTTAGGACAACGCTTGAGTACAAACACACGAAGTTGAAGTTTACGTATTTATTTGATGGATCTCAGCTTAAGACTAAAAACTGGTGACAAAAATATTTCTTGTGCTGCCCTTTGTTTACATTAGTTTGGGAGCGAGAGCGCCCGTTTGGGATATTGGTTGTACATAAGTTTGAGAGCGAGAGTGCCACTCAGGGAGCGGGGCTTAGTCATTGCAATAATTGTTTATGTTATTGAGGAGCAGCATCGCCTGCTCCGGATGTGGATTGTTTACATTGATTCAGCGTGGGATCGCTTACACTGCATATTCTTATTTCTTGGTATGTGAATATGTGAATATGTCACTTCCCTCCCCTTAAAAAGGGTTGCTTATGCTTGGGCTGGCATTTCAGGGTACAATGCAGGCAACTCGTTTTGTGCCGGTTCTATTTTTTGTTGTGGTTCTTGATTATTTTTGCTTGTTTTCTAATTTTTGTATATAAAAAGGTAAGTGGATTTAGTGTACAAAATTTTGATAGGAGAAGAAAAATAATAAGAACAATAACTACTAATGTTATAATTACGTAAAGTGTGGTATTATTTTCTGAAATTAGGTTTAAAACGTCATTATGTTCTACTATCTTTATCTTGGTTACATTAATCGGTGAATACAATGCTGTTAAATCAAATTCTGGACTTAACGAATTTTCGCTTAAAATAACATTTCCAATCTTAACTCTACATTGTTTTATTCTAATAATTTTGCTTCCATTTATTTTTATTTCGCCATTTAATTCTTGACAATTTTGTTCGATTGTAGTTTCAGGTAGATTCCATGTAAGTATAATATTTGGTTCAATGTATTGAATCATTTCTTTTGAAAGAGTTGGTATAAAATTACAAATTGGATTTTTGCGCTTAATTATATTTTTAATGCATTCATTATTAACTTCTTTATTGTCTTGATTATAAATTTTATTTTCATCTTCAAAATATGATTGTTGATCTGAATAGTCTAACTGATACCCATTATGGTCGGGATAAGGAATTATTTTAATGGTGTTAATGATTTTGTGGTTAATAGGGATATGTGAAATAAGTAGTAATTCGTTATTTTTGTGGTCAATCCAAGTTGATGTTTTGATTAAAAGTATATTTTGGTTGTTAATGCATTCTAATTTGTCGTAATTGAGTAACTTTGGATTAAAAAGTCCAAGACGTGAAAGTTGCATGCCCATTTCTATGTCTTCAATGTACTCAATAAATTGCATGAGTTCATAAACAAGTGTGTCAATACTATTGCGGTTATTTTCGTAGTTAGTAAGTTTCTCCAGTCCTTCATTCACAAACTTTACGACATCATTTAATTTATGAAGTTGAATTGAATTTTCTGCAATTATATCTATTTTTTTGTTTATTTTTACCCTATCATTTTCATCAAGTGTGCCAAATAGAAATTTAAAAGATGAACCAATTATGTCAAATAGTCCCCGTTTCTGCCTATTTTGCTGATGAATATTTATACCATTTAATTCTTTCAATAGTTTGTTGTACAAATATTTCATTCTGGGCGAGTTTGTGATTTTTTTACCAAAAGATTCAGTGATAATATTGATTTCCGTTAAATTAATTCTTAAACAGTGATGTTCATACACTACCGGTATTTGAATTGGAATGCTTGAGAAAAGTAAATAGCCAAGGTCGGAATCTGGGTTGGTTATTTGAATTTGTTGAGTGTGGCCCGTGGTGAATAATAGAAACAACATCATTGTACAGAAGGTTCCTGTGGAAGTTTAACGGCATTAGTTTTCTTTTGTTTCTTAAATTGTGTTTTGTAGTATTGGGTTTCTCTATTTCGATTAGTAATTTTGTAATGGTCTTCGTCTATTTGTTCTACATTTTTATTTGCCTTAAATGGATTTTCTAATTTTCCCTTTTGAAGTGGACCTTTTCTGTATCTAGTGTCAATGTTAAATTCCTGTCGATCTTCATTTATTTTATCTATTTTCCTTTCTTTAATATTTTGAGTGTCTAATATTGGGTGCCCAGCGTATAAGAATATTTGAGCAGGTGTTTGTCCAGTGGTGTCATGTTTTATTTTATGGTTGTATGTGTAAAGAATTGTCTCTATCTTGCTTAATTTTATTTCTTCATCATCGGATGAGTTGATTATTCGGATTTTTTCATTTATTGTCTTATGTAGTCTTTCAACGTCTGCTACACCGTTTTTGCCGTGTTGAGTTGTAATTCAATTCCTTCTGCTTCAAGCCATCGCTTTAAAGTCAGGCTGGTAAAAGCTCCGTCTTTGTCTGCCTTTAGTAATTTGGGTTTACCTAACTGATTAAAAATGCGCATTAGCGCGTTCCTGCATTCTATCCAATCCTTTGTTTTAATATGTTCAAGTGTTGCGAATTTAGAATAAATGTCAATGCAACTGATGTAATGTTTTCCCTCAGATGAATAAATATCTACCACAAATTTGTCTCGACAATGTTCAGGGTTGGGTGTGATTTTAAAAGGCATTTTGGTATTTCTGTGTTCTGTTTTAGCCAAATTGCATATGTTGCATTCATTTATTATATTTTGAATTAATAGTTGGCTATTTGGAAAGAAGTGATTTTCTTTGAATAATTTAGTCATTTTCTGTATACCTGGATGTAAAAGTTTTCATGTGATTGAAGTATAATTTCTTTGAATTCGGCGTATGAACAAACATTCTTTAATAGGTAGAGGCTGCGAATTACTTTAGTGTAAGTGGTATTAATAATTTCTCTGTATGCTCTTTGAATGATTTCAAAATCTACATCGTTTTCGATATAAATGGTAATGTTTCTATGAATAAAATGATCAAGTAAAATCTGTTTGGCCTTTTCGAGTGTCATTACATTATATTGGATTGTGGTAATGGAGTTACCGAATATTGTTGAATGCTTTACTTTATTTGTATCGGATTTAATGAAAATTATTTGTTTTTTGAAATAGTTTATTGGTTTTTCTGTTAAATGAATTAGGTTACTATTATCTTCTTCTGCACTATGTTGAGTAACTTCACTGTGATGATTTTCTTCAATTTTAATTCTTGATAAAGCATCAGCAACTGAATTTTCTTTTCCTTTAATATAGTCGATTTTAAATTGGTATTCGTTTAACTTGGCTCTCCATCTTTGTAACTTGGCATTCGGTTCTTTTAAGGTATGCAGCCATCTAAGAGGTTGATGGTCACTAGCAATGAGAAAATGTCGTCCTAGTAAATAATGTCGAAATGTTTTTGTGGCCCAAACTATGGCGAGTAATTCTTTTTCGATAGCACTGTAATTTAATTCATGTTCATTAAGTGTTCTGCTAATAAAGGATATAGGATGACAGTTTTGAGAAAGTACGGCCCCAAGGGCTAAATTACTGGCATCTGTGGTTAAAGTGAATTTTTTTTCGAAATCGGGTAATTGGAGAATTGGTTCTCTAATTATTAAAGCTTTAAGTTTTTTGAATGCTTCTATGTAGTCGAGACTTTGTGTATCTATCTTTGCTCCTTTTTTTAAACATTTGGTCATTGGTTTTGCTATGTCTGCGTAGTTTGGGATAAATTTACGATAATAACCGGTTAATCCAAGGAAAGCTCTGATCTCTTTTACTTTTGTTGGAATTGGATATGAAACTATGGCTTTAACTTTAAGGGGGTTTGGTTTTATGCCATTAGGGGTTACGATGTGACCAAGAAAGCTAGCTTCTTTTTTTAAGAATTCACATTTGTCTAACTGCAATTTTAAATTGGCTTCTGCAAGTTTGGAAAAAACTAGTTGTAATGAATTTAAATGTTCGGTAAGGGATGTGGAAAAAATTATAATATCGTCTAAATACACTAAACAGTGTTTATTGAGCAACGGTCGAAGGATATTATTCATGCACCGTTGAAAAGTAGCGGGTGCATTTCTAAGGCCAAATGGCATTCGAAGGTATTCGTAATGACCGCTTTTAGTGGAAAATGCAGTTTTAGATATTGAATCTGGGTCCATTTCTATTTGATGAAATCCCTTTGCCAAATCGATAGTTGTAAAATATTGGCATTTTCCTAGTTTACCAAGGATTTCGTCCATGTTTGGTATAGGATATCTGTCGGGAATAGTTATTTCATTGAGCTTCCTATAGTCAATTACTACTCTATACTTAATTTTACCAGAAGCATCCGTTTTTTTGGGTACTACCCAGGTAGGACTATTGTATGGTGAATTACTTTCCCTAATTAATCCTTGATTAAGCATTTCCTGCACTTGGTTATCGACTTCAATTTCATGCGCTTGAGCAAGTGGGTACTGTTTTGAATAAATTGGGGAGTTATGTGTTGTATTTAGTACGTGTTTAATGGTATTTGTAAATGTTAAATTGTCTCCTTCTTCATATTGAAGATTTTTGAATTTATTTAATAAACTTTTCAACCTTAAAGTTTCCTCCTGATTAAGGTGATCTAATCGAAACAATCCAAATTCTAATTTTTTTATTGATTCCTGTGGTGATTTTTTAATTGGTTCTAGTTCCTTTTGGATATAAAAATTTTGGTCTTTTTCTGATTTTGAAGTTATTAATTTGTATGTTTTATCAAAAAGAGTAACTGTGCTATTTTTGTAATTTATAATTGATTGTGCATTTTTTAACAATTTTCTGCCAATCAGTATATCATAATTATTAGAAAAACTGTGTATATAAAATGGTTCATTTGTTTTAAAAATACTATTGCTGGGTAACATAATTACGTTGTTCAATGTAATAGGACCATTTGATGTCAAAACTTCACATTTAGTATTTTGAATAGGAAGACAAAATATATTTTTATTGATCATATTTATTGTGGATCCTGTGTCTATAAGGCAATTGTATGTGCAACCTTTGTATGCTATTTCTATGTATTGGTGTAGTCCGGGGCTGTTAACCGAAAATTTTCATTTGTCTCTGAGCTATTTGGATTTTGTTCATCTTTATTTTGGGTGGATTGTACCTGTTGTTGCCCTTCATTAATCAACCCATGGTATTGATTTTGGTCATAATACTGTTGTTCATAATAATTAGGTTGTATTTCTTCGTATTCGTGCGCGTCTTGAAATCTCAGTTCGTCAATAGACATTTTGGTTTGATCACTGTCCGATGGTCTTAGTCGTTTGGTAACCGGGAAGTTAGTATTTTTAGATGTGGAGGGTTGTTGATGTTGAGGGAATTTATTTCCTTTAAAATATGCTGTTTGAGGATTTTGAACTTTATTGGAAAATTGTGGGAAAGGATTTTTGTGAGTAAATGGTTGCGAGTTCATGTATTGGTTGGGTCCGATATAATTTGGTGCGTGCCACATAGCTTGGTTGTTAGGCATCTGCTGTGTATAGGTGGGTCTAAATGATGGCATGTATTGATTAAAATTAGGTTGGAATGGCTGAGAATATTGTGGGTAACTTGGTCGATATTGGGTTTGGGTATTTGTATTGAATTTGAGTGGTTTAGAATTCTGATTAGGGTTTGAGTTTTTATTTCGGTTTTCTGGATTTTTATTTAATTCAAAATTAATATGTTCTTCATATATTCCCTCATTTTGTGCAATAGTAATTAACGATCTTAAGTCTGCAATATCATGATGAACCAAAATTGTGAATAATTGTATTGGTAATTTTCTGATCAATATTTTAATGGAATCTTTAATCGCCTGAACATAAATAAGAAAATCTGGTTGGTTACCTTCCAGATGCAATTTCGAAATCAGCACTTGACGTCGTCTTTCTGCTTCCTCGCAGAATGCTCTCAGATTTCCTTTGTAAGGTGTCTCCCTGAAGTTCTCCAGTAGTTTGTAGTTCGGTGTTTGGGGTTTAAATTCTGCAACTAGTCTCGATCTAAGGGTAGGCCAATCTTCAATGTTCGGAAGGCCCAATGATCGTGTTACGTGTCCGTCCAAGTTTCTTTCGATGGCTCCAAGAAGAATCCTCTGTTGTCGCACATCATTAGTTGGGTAGAGTGAAATTACATAGTCCACTCTGCTGACGAAGGTGTAGAGAGTTTCTGGATCACCCTTAAATGGCATGATGTCTTTTAGCTGTCGACGAGCTTCAGCAAGGTTGTTGTCGCTTAGCGTAACGATTTGGGGTGCGGCGATAATTGGTTGTGCCATTGTTAAAGTAAAAAATTTTTTTTTGTTATGGTAAAATTTTGTTTTTGTTTATTTGATTTCACTTATTAAAGTTTAAATGTTTGTTTAATTTTAATTATTCTTAAAATTTATATGTTGTTATTAACTGTTAGGTGCCTTTGGACTTATTGGGTTTTTTGTTTTACTTTATTTTCGATTTCACTTATTAAGGTTTAAGTGTTTGTTTAATTTTAACTTTTCTTAAAATTTATTTTTTATTAACTGTTAGGTGCCTTTGGACTTATTGTGTTTTTTGTTGTATTTCTATTCTTCCACTTTTTGTTGGACAACCGAATTGGAATTATAATCCAAGTTGAAGGATTTTGAAATGGGTTGCGTAATTATTATTCGAGAACTGAATTATAAAATTTAATTTATTTTCCACTCGAGGTTCTTTTTTTCGGATACTTTTGTATCCTACCGACTGCGCCAGTAAAATGTTTATGTTTTAATTGTTGAGTCGAATTAATGTCCCGTCGATAGACTTAGGACAACGCTTGAGTACAAACACACGAAGTTGAAGTTTACGTATTTATTTGATGGATCTCAGCTTAAGACTAAAAACTGGTGACAAAAATATTTCTTGTGCTGCCCTTTGTTTACATTAGTTTGGGAGCGAGAGCGCCCGTTTGGGATATTGGTTGTACATAAGTTTGAGAGCGAGAGTGCCACTCAGGGAGCGGGGCTTAGTCATTGCAATAATTGTTTATGTTATTGAGGAGCAGCATCGCCTGCTCCGGATGTGGATTGTTTACATTGATTCAGCGTGGGATCGCTTACACTGCATATTCTTATTTCTTGGTATGTGAATATGTGAATATGTCACTATATACCTTTTTTTGTCGAAAAAAATAGGAAAGTTTGGATTTTTTTATGTATGTAACTATTGTTTTTATTAAATTTTTTTTTTTTTTCGCGCGGAGTCCCACGGCTTACTTACCCGCCCAACCGACTGAGGGGCTCAGCCGTGTATCGTACGGCACGATTCGCGATAAGATAGACGCGAGATAGGAAAATAAAGGTAAAGGTCCGGGGAAAAAAGTAATAGTTAGATCAATCTTGTGCCAATGAAGCAAGTATCAATCGTTTTAGGAGCGGCAGAGAGTCAAGATTTGATATTACAGGAAAAAGTCTATTATAGTCAGAACATAATACTCTGAAAGGCTCATGCAAGGCATAGTTAGATCTACAATGATTTAAAATTAGGGGAAAATAATTTCTAGTTAATCTACTTGGCACAGAAAAGTTTAGCCTACTTAACAAGTCGGGGCAGTCAATATCACCATGTATAAGGTTATAAATAAAGATAGTACCAAGCATCGTTCTACGGTTGGCTAGGGATGGTAAATTAATCAAAAGAAGTCTACTAGAATAAGAAGGTAAGATAAGATTTGCATCCCAGTTTAGGCGCCGTAAAGCAAAAAGAAGGAAGTTTTTTGTACAGATTCAATACGACCAATATGTATTCCGTATTGTGGACTCCAGACGGGAGACCCATACTCCAGAATCGGACGGACTAGCGAAATAAATAAAGTTTTAGTCAAATAAGGATCATCGAATTCTTTAGACCACCTTTTAATAAATCCAAGCACTCCTCTGGCTTTATTAACCATGGACGAAATGTGATTAGAAAATTTTAGTTTAGGGTCCAAGAGAACGCCAAGATCGTTTACAAGAGTTATTCTATCCAAAGAGCTGCCACTTAACGTGTAAGTCCCATATATCGGATTGGCCCGATAAAAAGTCATCAGCTTGCACTTGGAACCGTTTAAATTTAGTAAATTATCTCGGCACCAGTTTTGAAAATTATCTAGATCGGATTGCAAGTTTAAATGGCAGGAAATGTCCTTATACTGCAGGCACAACTTAACATCATCTGCGTACATAAGTACGCGAGAATGACTTATAATTGAGGGAAGATCGTTAATAAATAATGTAAAAAAGTAACGGACCCAGATGGCTCCCTTGTGGCATACCAGAGGTAACACGGAGAATTTCAGAAATTGAATTTTTAAAAAGGACGCTTTGTGACCTGCCATTTAGATAACTTGAAATCCATTTAAGCAGATCAACTGGAAAACCTAAAAGGTCAAGTTTTTGAATGAGAAGTAAGTGATTTACAGAGTCAAATGCTTTACTAAAGTCAGTGTAAATGACGTCTGTTTGAAAACTACTATTGAAGCCTTTTATCACAAATGAAGTGAGCTCTAGAAGGTTTGTGATTGTGGATCTACGTTTTATAAATCCGTGTTGACACGGAGAAATGATTGATCTGCAAAGGTGCTGCAAATGAGGAGTAATAATTTTTTCAAAAAGCTTAGGAATAGCTGACAACTTAGAAATACCTCTGTAGTTACTGGCTTCTAACTTGTTACCTTTTTTGAAAAGAGGAATAACAAATGATTCCTTCCAAATATTTGGGAATTGGGAGGTTTCTAGAGATAAGGTAAACAACTTGTGAAGAGGTTTGCACAGGGCCTTAGCGCAATACCTAAGCACGCACCCAGGAATACCATCGGGCCCTGGCGAATAAACAGGCTTAATACGAAGAAGATCCAAAACAAGAGAGCTTTCTGTTAAAGTGGGACAGAATATGAGGTTTGACTTGGACATGGTGTAAGAATAAGGCTGTGATGAATAATCTAAAGTAGAGTAAGTCGTTTGAAAAAATTGGGCAAATAAATCGGCTATTGCCTGATCTGTGGTTGCCGTCATGTTTTCGAACGACAACGAGGAAGGAAAAGAATTAGATTTACGCTTGGTGTTAACAAAATTATAAAACTGTTTCGGGTCCTGAGAGAACTGGACCTTACAACGGTTTAAGTAACTATTATAACACTGAGCATTAAGCACGGTAAATCTTGACCGAGCACTTAAATATCTAGTAAAAACAGATTGAGAACCGGTATTTTTATATTTCCTAAAAAGTCTGGACTTTACATTTCTTAAGTGTGTCAACTCTTTGCTAAACCATGGTGATTTATTGGAAGTTGACGGATAGTACCACGGAACACAGGAATTAAAAATGAGTTTATTGCAGTGTAAAAAACATTAACTGCATCGGACATATGCATAAGTAAAGATCAGACCAATTAAAGCCAGAAATAAAATTATTTAGCCTCAGAAAGTCTGTCTTGCGAAAACAATGCATTCGTTTGGATTTTTCTGATTTTTCTTCTATAACTCTACCCGTATCAAATGAAAGTTCGATTGTTGGGTGATATGCATCTACAGGTTGCGTGAGTGGTGCTACTCTGGACAGAAACACACCTTCAGGATTTGATACAAAACACAAATCAAGTAGGCGACCTAATGAATTTCGAACATGGTTTACTTGAGATAGAGATATGTCAAGCAGGCCATCAATATTTACTCTATTTACTCTAATCTTATTTTACTCTAATCTTATGACCCACGCAGACATACCTGCTTATCGTTGGGTTTTTATAGTGCACATCTGTTATCGCTTATGTGCCTAGGATATTCGACCCTTCTCTGAACATCGCATATTCGGGTTACAATTTATGACCTCATTGTAAGATACGGTCTACACAAATATATCTGTAAAACGTGTTCATGTTTGAACAGTTGGTCTGAATTATCTGGGCCATCTTCTCCGACAGCTGAGCTGATAAATTATTATCCATGCTTTTGACCTGTTGCTCGACAATTTTCCCTATATTTTGCATCGAAATTCCCGGCGTATCTGAACCAACTTGACAGACAGGTGGGGTTTGACTCCTCCCTGACCCTTTGTTACAGGAGGCACCTTCTCAAAACATATCGACTTACAAGTCGGGCAAGTGCTGTGAGTTTTGCCATGGTTTTCAATGCATACTTTGTGGAATTCATGTCCACATTTAGTCCTAACTTGCGGAGCCGCAGATAAAGGTTTTGCACAGATATCACACTTCGCCGAAGGAGCTGGAAATATGATTTCTTCTGGATTACTCATTTTGAATAAAACGGCAAAAATAAAGGATAGCAAAATTAGGTGAATCCTAAATGCGAGGTTTTCAATAGATATAATAATTGAATTAAATATAATTTAAACTAAATTATATCAATAAGCAAGTGATTGAGAATAAGAATTTATGATAATAATTCAAATATCGACAAAAAAAACCTTCAACAAGATCGCAAGCATAGCTAACTAAATGGAAAATAAATCACTTTAAATACAAACAAAAGATTTCAATCAGCACAAAAGAGAAATAGAGAAAAATCTTCAGAGTTTATCGTTTGTCAACAACAAGTGTCCGCCGTGGTTAGATAAAAGCGAAAAGGTTCGCCTTATCTTATTCACGCTGAAAATTGAACTCTGTAATAATGTTGGGCATATGCCTTCTACCATCCTCCGTGGCCTGAGGGTTTCTTGCAAGAAAACATATTTACTTAGTTTTTCCTATATGAATGTATGATAAATGCATAAGTTAAACTTATGGACTTTTATGTGAGCCTTCGTCGATGTTATCATCCGTGGTCAAGCGTCTTGATTGTTGTGAACAAGCGCACTTGCTTGTCCTATGCGTCTGATAAGCACCAACTCGAGCCACACTGTGTAGAGTATACACAAAAGGAATTGCTTCGGCTTCTGCAGTGGCCGGAATCATGCCTTGATCTTCTTCTTTTTTGATTCCGTTTTCCTAAGCTACCGAACAATTTATACGTCGAAACTAACATCTTAACAACTGGAGAAACTTTGGCTAAAAAAAACTGTCAACACAACTTATTTTTTCAACCCACCCCTTGGTTATTAAGGGGTATATACCTTTTTTGTCGAAAAAAATAGGAAAGTTTGGATTTTTTATGTATGTAACTATTGTTTTTAATTTAAATTTTTTTTTTTTTTCGCGCGGAGTCCCACGGCTTACTTACCCGCCCAACCGACCGAGGGGCTCAGCCGTGTATCGTACGGCACGATTCGCGATAAGATAGACGCGAGATAGGAAAATAAAGGTAAAGGTCCGGGGAAAAAAGTAATAGTTAGATCAATCTTGTGCCAATGAAGCAAGTATCAATCGTTTTAGGAGCGGCAGAGAGTCAAGATTTGATATTACAGGAAAAAGTCTATTATAGTCAGAACATAATACTCTGAAAGGCTCATGCAAGGCATAGTTAGATCTACAATGATTTAAAATTAGGGGAAAATAATTTCTAGTTAATCTACTTGGCACAGAAAAGTTTAGCCGACTTAACAAGTCGGGGCAGTCAATATCACCATGTATAAGGTTATAAATAAAGATAGTACCAAGCATCGTTCTACGGTTGGCTAGGGATGGTAAATTAATCAAAAGAAGTCTACTAGAATAAGAAGGTAAGATAAGATTTGCATCCCAGTTTAGGCGCCGTAAAGCAAAAAAGAAGGAAGTTTTTTTGTACAGATTCAATACGACCAATATGTATTCCGTATTGTGGACTCCAGACGGGAGACCCATACTCCAGAATCGGACGGACTAGCGAAATAAATAAAGTTTTAGTCAAATAAGGATCATCGAATTCTTTAGACCACCTTTTAATAAATCCAAGCACTCCTCTGGCTTTATTAACCATGGACGAAATGTGATTAGAAAATTTTAGTTTAGGGTCCAAGAGAACGCCAAGATCGTTTACAAGAGTTATTCTATCCAAAGAGCTGCCACTTAACGTGTAAGTCCCATATATCGGATTGGCCCGATAAAAAGTCATCAGCTTGCACTTGGAACCGTTTAAATTTAGTAAATTATCTCGGCACCAGTTTTGAAAATTATCTAGATCGGATTGCAAGTTTAAATGGCAGGAAATGTCCTTATACTGCAGGCACAACTTAACATCATCTGCGTACATAAGTACGCGAGAATGACTTATAATTGAGGGAAGATCGTTAATAAATAATGTAAAAAGTAACGGACCCAGATGGCTCCCTTGTGGCATACCAGAGGTAACACGGAGAATTTCAGAAATTGAATTTTTAAAAAGGACGCTTTGTGACCTGCCATTTAGATAACTTGAAATCCATTTAAGCAGATCAACTGGAAAACCTAAAAGGTCAAGTTTTTGAATGAGAAGTAAGTGATTTACAGAGTCAAATGCTTTACTAAAGTCAGTGTAAATGACGTCTGTTTGAAAACTACTATTGAAGCCTTTATCACAAATGAAGTGAGCTCTAGAAGGTTTGTGATTGTGGATCTACGTTTTATAAATCCGTGTTGACACGGAGAAATGATTGATCTGCAAAGGTGCTGCAAATGAGGAGTAATAATCTTTTCAAAAAGCTTAGGAATAGCTGACAACTTAGAAATACCTCTGTAGTTACTGGCTTCTAACTTGTTACCTTTTTTGAAAAGAGGAATAACAAATGATTCCTTCCAAATATTTGGGAATTGGGAGGTTTCTAGAGATAAGGTAAACAACTTGTGAAGAGGTTTGCACAGGGCCTTAGCGCAATACCTAAGCACGCACCCAGGAATACCATCGGGCCCTGGCGAATAAACAGGCTTAATACGAAGAAGATCCAAAACAAGAGAGCTTTCTGTTAAAGTGGGACAGAATATGAGGTTTGACTTGGACATGGTGTAAGAATAAGACTGTGATGAATAATCTAAAGTAGAGTAAGTCGTTTGAAAAAATTGGGCAAATAAATCGGCTATTGCCTGATCTGTGGTTGCCGTCATGTTTTCGAACGACAACGAGGAAGGAAAAGAATTAGATTTACGCTTGGTGTTAACAAAATTATAAAACTGTTTCGGGTCCTGAGAGAACTGGACCTTACAACGGTTTAAGTAACTATTATAACACTGAGCATTAAGCACGGTAAATCTTGACCGAGCACTTAAATATCTAGTAAAAACAGATTGAGAACCGGTATTTTTATATTTCCTAAAAAGTCTGGACTTTACATTTCTTAAGTGTGTCAACTCTTTGCTAAACCATGGTGATTTATTGGAAGTTGACGGATAGTACCACGGAACACAGGAATTAAAAAATGGGTTTATTGCAGTGTAAAAAACATTAACTGCATCGGACATATGCATAAGTAAAGATCAGACCAATTAAAGCCAGAAATAAAATTATTTAGCCTCAGAAAGTCTGTCTTGCGAAAACAATGCATTCGTTTGGATTTTTCTGATTTTTCTTCTATAACTCTACCCGTATCAAATGAAAGTTCGATTGTTGGGTGATATGGATCTACAGGTTGCGTGAGTGGTGCTACTCTGGACAGAAACACACCTTCAGGATTTGATACAAAACACAAATCAAGTAGGCGACCTAATGAATTTCGAACATGGTTTACTTGAGATAGAGATATGTCAAGCAGGCCATCAATAAAATCATGCTGTGCTATAGGTAGTAAGACATTCGATCCATCCTCAGTGGACCAAGTATCTCCAGGTATATTAAAATCACCTAGAACTATCAACTGATCCCTATCGGAAAGCTTATTTGCAATGGACTTAATAACGGATAGGTGATTTAAATAATCAGGAAGTTCAGACAACGGCGGAATATATGAGCAAGTTATGTATATAAAGTTGCCAGGAAGCGATAACTTTACACAAATAAATTCAATGGTATTGAATTTATCAAAAAATAACTCTTCAGACGGGAAGTTTGAATCAACTCGAATTAAGACTCCACCTCCCCGTCTAGAGGGACGGTCATACCTATATATTGTGTACTTACCTGGAAAAACTTCGGAGCTAAAGATCTCCAGCTTTAACCAGGTTTCTGTGATCACAATAATATGAGATGCAAAGGAAAGGCTATCAGAATACAATTTAGTGAGTATGCTACGCAAACCTCTTGCATTCTGATAGGAAAGAAGGAGGTTAGAAGTTAGTTTTTTGAAATTGAAATTGGTACACTGGTTTGGCCTCGTCTAGGAAGATTTACTCCCGCGGGCCCCTTCTTCTTTATCTTAGCCTCGAACTCTTTTACAACCATATTATCCGGCCAAAAGTCGCCCGAGCATATGGCTTCAAAAAGCTCGTTATGGACAGTTATCTTGAAAGATGAAATGTTTTTAGCATAAGAAAACTTAAACTTTTCCTCCTTTACACTATTACAATCGGCTTTAGTTTTGTCTTGTATATAAGACAATACATCAGAAGGTGTTTGATCAGGGGAAAGTCGAGAAACGAAAATTTGTTTCTTTAGTGGAACCACTAAAAGGGATTTTGGTGGAGCAGACATTGTTTCTGCAAAACCAACTTGAGCCGGTTGTCCAGACTCAGTAGTCCCTTGTGGTGGAGATGCTACATTCTGAGAGATAGGTGGATCCCCTAATTGTGAAACCACTACGGACAAATCGGAATTCTTAGAAGTCCCTGGTTGCATGCATTCTGTAACGGATTGTTCGGATACCGAATCTTTTTAGCTGCTGATCTTAGCAACATTTGAGGGTTTGCTGAAATCAGCTGCTGATCCGCCGGAATGCTCTGTTGATCTTTTGATTTCGGTTGCGGGGTGTTCCCCTTTTGCTCCTTACCACCAGCGGCCTTTTTGCGCTTAGGGGACTCTTCTAATAGCTTACGACTATTAAACTGCGAGTCCAGCGCAGAGAGGAGATCATCAGCTCGGCGAAAACTATCTCTAGCCACTCCGAAACAGCTAATCAGCCCCATCAGGCCGCCCTTAGTTTGGCGCATGAACGATTTCATCTCGTTCGCAACCTCGACACAAGCGTCACAACAAAACTGCAAATTGGGCCCCTTTGAAAGGTCATCACTTGTCCGGCCAGTAAAACCAGCGCACTTGGTGTGCACCATATTTTCACACAGCCAGCAAGTCATATTAGACTGGCCAGCCCTGATTACGAGGCTGCATTTTTTGCAGAAGCAGACTAAATTTTTATTATTTATTTTTTTACTGGGACTCTGTACCAAGAAAGCGAATTGAATTTTATAAGCGAGCAGTTATAAGTACCGCAAGAGCTCTTAGAACTTTCAAAGCAAAGAGAGCAAGAGAGCGGGAGCGTAAATAAGTTAAAGTGCATGCACAAAAGAGAAACGGCGGGGATATAAGATAAGAAAACACAGATAAGAATTACGAAAAACTAAAACAATTTATTAGTATTAAATACAAAGTGCACTCATGAAGCGAACGGAGTTTAAATTTATGTTTTAATAAACCGGAAGAGAATTAAAATTGTTTTGATAAAACCCACCGATGGGAATAAACGAAAACAAAATGCAAAATTCGATGCGCAGAAAAAAAACACGACCGTTCACTTTGAAAGTCAAAGACGAAAGTGAATGAATGAATGATTATATTTTCTGAAAGTTTAGATTGTTGACAATGTTTATGCAAAAATTTTGAAAAAATATTTAATAGTATTTAAGGTGTGGCCCTTTCCCTTTAACGCCTTTTTTTAAAGAGCCTTGCGGTGATAATTCCCCGGTACAAACGGGTCAACTGATACCGAAAAATAAAAATATTTCATTAGTTTAAAGTAGTATCCTGTACTTGAACGAACGTTTTTAAATTTTTTTTTGTTTTTGCATACGGGAACGATTTATGAAAAAAATTACGTTTTTGGACGCTAAAATTCTTACAAAACTATCTATTTCGGCGAAATAAAAATTTTTACATGAAAAACGATCGTTCAAGTACTAATAAAATTCATTACGAACATTTAAAAAAATATTTGAAGAAAATCGGTTCATTAGTTTTTCGCCAATCCTTGTATGTATCAATTCCACATATTGTACAATTCCTGAAAAAGGTCCCAGTCTTTAGCATCTTCGCTAAATGTGGGTACCTCAGTTTTAGGTAGACTTGGTAAGTATTCAATTTTACCCATAGCCTCCATTTTAATCGAATCTCGTTCTTTTATCTTCTCATTTATTTCAACAGAAATATTTTGAACGTAAAATTCTACTTCGCTAAGAGTTAATTCTTGTTCGAAACTACAACTACCAATATCTAGTTTGCAACAGAAAATGTATCCTGTTCTTTCCGCATTTCTATATAAGTCTCATTAAAATATTCTCCAAGTTCAATAATTTTTTTATTTAATGAAGCTCCTTTATCTTCTTTTTTCTCACTAGGTTGTTTTTTTAACTCTTCATATTAATATTTTAGTTGACTTATTGTACTTCAAACCTGATCATATATATAACATCTGCCTTAATTAAACTTGCATGGTTGGACCGAAATTCACTCTCCAATTCGTTTATACAACGTAATTCTTCCTTAGTGAAATTTCGTCCACCTTTCTCGCTAATTTCCCTGCAGTTCTTATTTATCTCGGCCTGCCACGCTTAAATATGGCTCGGACACCAAATTTTTAATATATATTAAATATAGAAAAACAAACTATCTTGGGCATATGCCTTCTACCATCCTCCGTGGCCTGAGGGTTTCTTGCAAGAAAACATATTTACTTAGTTTTTCCTATATGAATGTATGATAAATGCATAAGTTAAACTTATGGACTTTTATGTGAGCCTTCGTCGATGTTATCATCCGTGGTCAAGCGTCTTGATTGTTGTGAACAAGCGCACTTGCTTGTCCTATGCGTCTGATAAGCACCAACTCGAGCCACACTGTGTAGAGTATACACAAAAGGAATTGCTTCGGCTTCTGCAGTGGCCGGAATCATGCCTTGATCTTCTTCTTTTTGATTCCGTTTTCCTAAGCTACCGAACAATTTATACGTCGAAACTAACATCTTAACAACTGGAGAAACTTTGGCTAAAAAAAAACTGTCAACACAACTTATTTTTTCAACCCACCCCTTGGTTATTAAGGGGGTATATACCTTTTTTGTCGAAAAAATAGGAAAGTTTGGATTTTTTTATGTATGTAACTATTGTTTTTATTAAATTTTTTTTTTTTTTTCGCGCGGAGTCCCACGGCTTACTTACCCGCCCAACCGACCGAGGGGCTCAGCCGTGTATCGTACGGCACGATTCGCGATAAGATAGACGCGAGATAGGAAAATAAAGGTAAAGGTCCGGGGAAAAAGTAATAGTTAGATCAATCTTGTGCCAATGAAGCAAGTATCAATCGTTTTAGGAGCGGCAGAGAGTCAAGATTTGATATTACAGGAAAAAGTCTATTATAGTCAGAACATAATACTCTGAAAGGCTCATGCAAGGCATAGTTAGATCTACAATGATTTAAAATTAGGGAAAATAATTTCTAGTTAATCTACTTGGCACAGAAAAGTTTAGCCGACTTAACAAGTCGGGGCAGTCAATATCACCATGTATAAGGTTATAAATAAAGATAGTACCAAGCATCGTTCTACGGTTGGCTAGGGATGGTAAATTAATCAAAAGAAGTCTACTAGAATAAGAAGGTAAGATAAGATTTGCATCCCAGTTTAGGCGCCGTAAAGCAAAAAGAAGGAAGTTTTTTTGTACAGATTCAATACGACCAATATGTATTCCGTATTGTGGACTCCAGACGGGAGACCCATACTCCAGAATCGGACGGACTAGCGAAATAAATAAAGTTTTAGTCAAATAAGGATCATCGAATTCTTTAGACCACCTTTTAATAAATCCAAGCACTCCTCTGGCTTTATTAACCGAAATTCACTCTCCAATTCGTTTATACAACGTAATTCTTCCTTAGTGAAATTTCGTCCACCTTTCTCGCTAATTTCCCTGCAGTTCTTATTTATCTCGGCCTGCCACGCTTAAATATTGCTCGGACACCAAATTTTTAATATATATTAAATATAGAAAAACAAACTATCTTAAATATCTTATCTGTTGGCCGTAGCTGCTGCTGTTTTTAGGCCATACTGTAGTTGTAGTTGCCGACGCTGTAGTTGTAGTTGCCGATGTTGTAGTTGAAGTTGCCGAAGCTGTAGTCGCCGCTGATATACTCTCTGCTACCGTAGTTGTGGCTCCTGTATTTGGTGCTGCTGTAGATGCTGCTGCCACTGTAGATGCTGACGTAGCTCCGTATATTTCAAAATATATATATATATTTTTTTTACCGCACCAAAATGTTATAATTTTGATTCGAAAATACCGGATTTTGTCGGTTTAGCACTTTTTTTAACGCACATATACCGATAACCGTATCGCTGATGTTTAGGCCTCAAGCACGCCTTACCGCACTTTTTTTTGTTAATGGGTATATAGATTTTTTTGAAACAACCTTTGGCAATATTTGAAGCCTAACAGAGGTGTTTTTAAATTAAAACAATAAAAATTCTTTTGAATATTTATGTTTATTTGTATTATTTATTATTCTCTGTTCCTTACCACGGTTGGGGGGTAACAAGAGATTTTATTTCGCAACATTAGATTTTTAAAGTGCTGGCTTATAACTCTAAGTCTCTTACCATTGGTGGGGGATGAAGGACCAAAATGAATAGAGCGACCCGAAATAAGGACGTCTTCATTTGTTGAGTTACTATTTCAAACTGATTTCTTTATTAATATTCAACTCTTACGTAGCTAACATGAGAATCTTATTTTACTCTAATCTTATGACCCACGCAGACATACCTGCTTATCGTTGGGTTTTTATAGTGCACATCTGTTATCGCTTATGTGCCTAGGATATTCGACCCTTCTCTGAACATCGCATATTCGGGTTACAATTTATGACCTCATTGTAAGATACGGTCTACACAAATATATCTGTAAAACGTGTTCATGTTTGAACAGTTGGTCTGAATTATCTGGGCCATCTTCTCCGACAGCTGAGCTAACAAATTATTATCCATGCTTTTGACCTGTTGCTCGACAATTTTCCCTATATTTTGCATCGAAATTCCCGGCGTATCTGAACCAACTTGACAGACAGGTGGGGTTTGACTCCTCCCTGACCCTTTGTTACAGGAGGCACCTTCTCAAAACATATCGACTTACAAGTCGGGCAAGTGCTGTGAGTTTTGCCATGGTTTTCAATGCATACTTTGTGGAATTCATGTCCACATTTAGTCCTAACTTGCGGAGCCGCAGATAAAGGTTTTGCACAGATATCACACTTCGCCGAAGGAGCTGAAAATATGATTTCTTCTGGATTACTCATTTTGAATAAAACGGCAAAAATAAAGGATAGCAAAATTAGGTGAATCCTAAATGCGAGGTTTTCAATAGATATAATAATTGAATTAAATATAACTTAAACTAAATTATATCAATAAGCAAGTGATTGAGAATAAGAATTTATGATAATAATTCAAATATCGACAAAAAAAAACCTTCAACAAGATCGCAAGCATAGCTAACTAAATGGAAAATAAATCACTTTAAATACAAACAAAAGATTTCAATCAGCACAAAAGAGAAATAGAGAAAAATCTTCAGAGTTTATCGGTTGTCAACAACAAGTGTCCGCCGTGGTTAGATAAAAGCGAAAAGGTTCGCCTTATCTTATTCACGCTGAAAATTGAACTCTGTAATAATGTTGGGCATATGCCTTCTACCATCCTCCGTGGCCTGAGGGTTTCTTGCAAGAAAACATATTTACTTAGTTTTTCCTATATGAATGTATGATAAATGCATAAGTTAAACTTATGGACTTTTATGTGAGCCTTCGTCGATGTTATCATCCGTGGTCAAGCGTCTTGATTGTTGTGAACAAGCGCACTTGCTTGTCCTATGCGTCTGATAAGCACCAACTCGAGCCACACTGTGTAGAGTATACACAAAAGGAATTGCTTCGGCTTCTGCAGTGGCCGGAATCATGCCTTGATCTTCTTCTTTTTGATTCCGTTTTCCTAAGCTACCGAACAATTTATACGTCGAAACTAACATCTTAACAACTGGAGAAACTTTGGCTAAAAAAAAACTGTCAACACAACTTATTTTTTCAACCCACCCCTTGGTTATTAAGGGGGTATATACCTTTTTTTGTCGAAAAAATAGGAAAGTTTGGATTTTTTATGTATGTAACTATTGTTTTTATTAAATTTTTTTTTTTTTTTCGCGCGGAGTCCCACGGCTTACTTACCCGCCCAACCGACCGAGGGGCTCAGCCGTGTATCGTACGGCACGATTCGCGATAAGATAGACGCGAGATAGGAAAATAAAGGTAAAGGTCCGGGGAAAAAGTAATAGTTAGATCAATCTTGTGCCAATGAAGCAAGTATCAATCGTTTTAGGAGCGGCAGAGAGTCAAGATTTGATATTACAGGAAAAAGTCTATTATAGTCAGAACATAATACTCTGAAAGGCTCATGCAAGGCATAGTTAGATCTACAATGATTTAAAATTAGGGGAAAATAATTTCTAGTTAATCTACTTGGCACAGAAAAGTTTAGCCGACTTAACAAGTCGGGGCAGTCAATATCACCATGTATAAGGTTATAAATAAAGATAGTACCAAGCATCGTTCTACGGTTGGCTAGGGATGGTAAATTAATCAAAAGAAGTCTACTAGAATAAGAAGGTAAGATAAGATTTGCATCCCAGTTTAGGCGCCGTAAAGCAAAAAGAAGGAAGTTTTTTTGTACAGATTCAATACGACCAATATGTATTCCGTATTGTGGACTCCAGACGGGAGACCCATACTCCAGAATCGGACGGACTAGCGAAATAAATAAAGTTTTAGTCAAATAAGGATCATCGAATTCTTTAGACCACCTTTTAATAAATCCAAGCACTCCTCTGGCTTTATTAACCGAAATTCACTCTCCAATTCGTTTATACAACGTAATTCTTCCTTAGTGAAATTTCGTCCACCTTTCTCGCTAATTTCCCTGCAGTTCTTATTTATCTCGGCCTGCCACGCTTAAATATTGCTCGGACACCAAATTTTTAATATATATTAAATATAGAAAAACAAACTATCTTAAATATCTTATCTGTTGGCCGTAGCTGCTGCTGTTTTTAGGCCATACTGTAGTTGTAGTTGCCGACGCTGTAGTTGTAGTTGCCGATGTTGTAGTTGAAGTTGCCGAAGCTGTAGTCGCCGCTGATATACTCTCTGCTACCGTAGTTGTGGCTCCTGTATTTGGTGCTGCTGTAGATGCTGCTGCCACTGTAGATGCTGACGTAGCTCCGTATATTTCAAAATATATATATATATTTTTTTTACCGCACCAAAATGTTATAATTTTGATTCGAAAATACCGGATTTTGTCGGTTTAGCACTTTTTTTAACGCACATATACCGATAACCGTATCGCTGATGTTTAGGCCTCAAGCACGCCTTACCGCACTTTTTTTTGTTAATGGGTATATAGATTTTTTTGAAACAACCTTTGGCAATATTTGAAGCCTAACAGAGGTGTTTTTAAATTAAAACAATAAAAATTCTTTTGAATATTTATGTTTATTTGTATTATTTATTATTCTCTGTTCCTTACCACGGTTGGGGGGTAACAAGAGATTTTATTTCGCAACATTAGATTTTTAAAGTGCTGGCTTATAACTCTAAGTCTCTTACCATTGGTGGGGGATGAAGGACCAAAATGAATAGAGCGACCCGAAATAAGGACGTCTTCATTTGTTGAGTTACTATTTCAAACTGATTTCTTTATTAATATTCAACTCTTACGTAGCTAACATGAGAATCTTATTTTACTCTAATCTTATGACCCACGCAGACATACCTGCTTATCGTTGGGTTTTTATAGTGCACATCTGTTATCGCTTATGTGCCTAGGATATTCGACCCTTCTCTGAACATCGCATATTCGGGTTACAATTTATGACCTCATTGTAAGATACGGTCTACACAAATATATCTGTAAAACGTGTTCATGTTTGAACAGTTGGTCTGAATTATCTGGGCCATCTTCTCCGACAGCTGAGCTAACAAATTATTATCCATGCTTTTGACCTGTTGCTCGACAATTTTCCCTATATTTTGCATCGAAATTCCCGGCGTATCTGAACCAACTTGACAGACAGGTGGGGTTTGACTCCTCCCTGACCCTTTGTTACAGGAGGCACCTTCTCAAAACATATCGACTTACAAGTCGGGCAAGTGCTGTGAGTTTTGCCATGGTTTTCAATGCATACTTTGTGGAATTCATGTCCACATTTAGTCCTAACTTGCGGAGCCGCAGATAAAGGTTTTGCACAGATATCACACTTCGCCGAAGGAGCTGAAAATATGATTTCTTCTGGATTACTCATTTTGAATAAAACGGCAAAAATAAAGGATAGCAAAATTAGGTGAATCCTAAATGCGAGGTTTTCAATAGATATAATAATTGAATTAAATATAACTTAAACTAAATTATATCAATAAGCAAGTGATTGAGAATAAGAATTTATGATAATAATTCAAATATCGACAAAAAAACCTTCAACAAGATCGCAAGCATAGCTAACTAAATGGAAAATAAATCACTTTAAATACAAACAAAAGATTTCAATCAGCACAAAAGAGAAATAGAGAAAAATCTTCAGAGTTTATCGGTTGTCAACAACAAGTGTCCGCCGTGGTTAGATAAAAGCGAAAAGGTTCGCCTTATCTTATTCACGCTGAAAATTGAACTCTGTAATAATGTTGGGCATATGCCTTCTACCATCCTCCGTGGCCTGAGGGTTTCTTGCAAGAAAACATATTTACTTAGTTTTTCCTATATGAATGTATGATAAATGCATAAGTTAAACTTATGGACTTTTATGTGAGCCTTCGTCGATGTTATCATCCGTGGTCAAGCGTCTTGATTGTTGTGAACAAGCGCACTTGCTTGTCCTATGCGTCTGATAAGCACCAACTCGAGCCACACTGTGTAGAGTATACACAAAAGGAATTGCTTCGGCTTCTGCAGTGGCCGGAATCATGCCTTGATCTTCTTCTTTTTGATTCCGTTTTCCTAAGCTACCGAACAATTTATACGTCGAAACTAACATCTTAACAACTGGAGAAACTTTGGCTAAAAAAAACTGTCAACACAACTTATTTTTTCAACCCACCCCTTGGTTATTAAGGGGGTATATACCTTTTTTGTCGAAAAAATAGGAAAGTTTGGATTTTTTTATGTATGTAACTATTGTTTTTATTAAATTTTTTTTTTTTTTTTTCGCGCGGAGTCCCACGGCTTACTTACCCGCCCAACCGACTGAGGGGCTCAGCCGTGTATCGTACGGCACGATTCGCGATAAGATAGACGCGAGATAGGAAAATAAAGGTAAAGGTCCGGGGAAAAAAGTAATAGTTAGATCAATCTTGTGCCAATGAAGCAAGTATCAATCGTTTTAGGAGCGGCAGAGAGTCAAGATTTGATATTACAGGAAAAAGTCTATTATAGTCAGAACATAATACTCTGAAAGGCTCATGCAAGGCATAGTTAGATCTACAATGATTTAAAATTAGGGGAAAATAATTTCTAGTTAATCTACTTGGCACAGAAAAGTTTAGCCTACTTAACAAGTCGGGGCAGTCAATATCACCATGTATAAGGTTATAAATAAAGATAGTACCAAGCATCGTTCTACGGTTGGCTAGGGATGGTAAATTAATCAAAAGAAGTCTACTAGAATAAGAAGGTAAGATAAGATTTGCATCCCAGTTTAGGCGCCGTAAAGCAAAAAGAAGGAAGTTTTTTTGTACAGATTCAATACGACCAATATGTATTCCGTATTGTGGACTCCAGACGGGAGACCCATACTCCAGAATCGGACGGACTAGCGAAATAAATAAAGTTTTAGTCAAATAAGGATCATCGAATTCTTTAGACCACCTTTTAATAAATCCAAGCACTCCTCTGGCTTTATTAACCATGGACGAAATGTGATTAGAAAATTTTAGTTTAGGGTCCAAGAGAACGCCAAGATCGTTTACAAGAGTTATTCTATCCAAAGAGCTGCCACTTAACGTGTAAGTCCCATATATCGGATTGGCCCGATAAAAAGTCATCAGCTTGCACTTGGAACCGTTTAAATTTAGTAAATTATCTCGGCACCAGTTTTGAAAATTATCTAGATCGGATTGCAAGTTTAAATGGCAGGAAATGTCCTTATACTGCAGGCACAACTTAACATCATCTGCGTACATAAGTACGCGAGAATGACTTATAATTGAGGGAAGATCGTTAATAAATAATGTAAAAAGTAACGGACCCAGATGGCTCCCTTGTGGCATACCAGAGGTAACACGGAGAATTTCAGAAATTGAATTTTTAAAAAGGACGCTTTGTGACCTGCCATTTAGATAACTTGAAATCCATTTAAGCAGATCAACTGGAAAACCTAAAAGGTCAAGTTTTTGAATGAGAAGTAAGTGATTTACAGAGTCAAATGCTTTACTAAAGTCAGTGTAAATGACGTCTGTTTGAAAACTACTATTGAAGCCTTTTATCACAAATGAAGTGAGCTCTAGAAGGTTTGTGATTGTGGATCTACGTTTTATAAATCCGTGTTGACACGGAGAAATGATTGATCTGCAAAGGTGCTGCAAATGAGGAGTAATAATTTTTTCAAAAAGCTTAGGAATAGCTGACAACTTAGAAATACCTCTGTAGTTACTGGCTTCTAACTTGTTACCTTTTTTGAAAAGAGGAATAACAAATGATTCCTTCCAAATATTTGGGAATTGGGAGGTTTCTAGAGATAAGGTAAACAACTTGTGAAGAGGTTTGCACAGGGCCTTAGCGCAATACCTAAGCACGCACCCAGGAATACCATCGGGCCCTGGCGAATAAACAGGCTTAATACGAAGAAGATCCAAAACAAGAGAGCTTTCTGTTAAAGTGGGACAGAATATGAGGTTTGACTTGGACATGGTGTAAGAATAAGGCTGTGATGAATAATCTAAAGTAGAGTAAGTCGTTTGAAAAAATTGGGCAAATAAATCGGCTATTGCCTGATCTGTGGTTGCCGTCATGTTTTCGAACGACAACGAGGAAGGAAAAGAATTAGATTTACGCTTGGTGTTAACAAAATTATAAAACTGTTTCGGGTCCTGAGAGAACTGGACCTTACAACGGTTTAAGTAACTATTATAACACTGAGCATTAAGCACGGTAAATCTTGACCGAGCACTTAAATATCTAGTAAAAACAGATTGAGAACCGGTATTTTTATATTTCCTAAAAAGTCTGGACTTTACATTTCTTAAGTGTGTCAACTCTTTGCTAAACCATGGTGATTTATTGGAAGTTGACGGATAGTACCACGGAACACAGGAATTAAAAAATGAGTTTATTGCAGTGTAAAAAACATTAACTGCATCGGACATATGCATAAGTAAAGATCAGACCAATTAAAGCCAGAAATAAAATTATTTAGCCTCAGAAAGTCTGTCTTGCGAAAACAATGCATTCGTTTGGATTTTTCTGATTTTTCTTCTATAACTCTACCCGTATCAAATGAAAGTTCGATTGTTGGGTGATATGGATCTACAGGTTGCGTGAGTGGTGCTACTCTGGACAGAAACACACCTTCAGGATTTGATACAAAACACAAATCAAGTAGGCGACCTAATGAATTTCGAACATGGTTTACTTGAGATAGAGATATGTCAAGCAGGCCATCAATATTTACTCTATTTACTCTAATCTTATTTTACTCTAATCTTATGACCCACGCAGACATACCTGCTTATCGTTGGGTTTTTATAGTTCACATCTGTTATCGCTTATGTGCCTAGGATATTCGACCCTTCTCTGAACATCGCATATTCGGGTTACAATTTATGACCTCATTGTAAGATACGGTCTACACAAATATATCTGTAAAACGTGTTCATGTTTGAACAGTTGGTCTGAATTATCTGGGCCATCTTCTCCGACAGCTGAGCTAACAAATTATTATCCATGCTTTTGACCTGTTGCTCGACAATTTTCCCTATATTTTGCATCGAAATTCCCGGCGTATCTGAACCAACTTGACAGACAGGTGGGGTTTGACTCCTCCCTGACCCTTTGTTACAGGAGGCACCTTCTCAAAACATATCGACTTACAAGTCGGGCAAGTGCTGTGAGTTTTGCCATGGTTTTCAATGCATACTTTGTGGAATTCATGTCCACATTTAGTCCTAACTTGCGGAGCCGCAGATAAAGGTTTTGCACAGATATCACACTTCGCCGAAGGAGCTGAAAATATGATTTCTTCTGGATTACTCATTTTGAATAAAACGGCAAAAATAAAGGATAGCAAAATTAGGTGAATCCTAAATGCGAGGTTTTCAATAGATATAATAATTGAATTAAATATAACTTAAACTAAATTATATCAATAAGCAAGTGATTGAGAATAAGAATTTATGATAATAATTCAAATATCGACAAAAAAAAACCTTCAACAAGATCGCAAGCATAGCTAACTAAATGGAAAATAAATCACTTTAAATACAAACAAAAGATTTCAATCAGCACAAAAGAGAAATAGAGAAAAATCTTCAGAGTTTATCGGTTGTCAACAACAAGTGTCCGCCGTGGTTAGATAAAAGCGAAAAGGTTCGCCTTATCTTATTCACGCTGAAAATTGAACTCTGTAATAATGTTGGGCATATGCCTTCTACCATCCTCCGTGGCCTGAGGGTTTCTTGCAAGAAAACATATTTACTTAGTTTTTCCTATATGAATGTATGATAAATGCATAAGTTAAACTTATGGACTTTTATGTGAGCCTTCGTCGATGTTATCATCCGTGGTCAAGCGTCTTGATTGTTGTGAACAAGCGCACTTGCTTGTCCTATGCGTCTGATAAGCACCAACTCGAGCCACACTGTGTAGAGTATACACAAAAGGAATTGCTTCGGCTTCTGCAGTGGCCGGAATCATGCCTTGATCTTCTTCTTTTTTGATTCCGTTTTCCTAAGCTACCGAACAATTTATACGTCGAAACTAACATCTTAACAACTGGAGAAACTTTGGCTAAAAAAAAACTGTCAACACAACTTATTTTTTCAACCCACCCCTTGGTTATTAAGGGGGTATATACCTTTTTTTGTCGAAAAAAATAGGAAAGTTTGGATTTTTTTATGTATGTAACTATTGTTTTTATTAAATTTTTTTTTTTTTTTTCGCGCGGAGTCCCACGGCTTACTTACCCGCCCAACCGACTGAGGGGCTCAGCCGTGTATCGTACGGCACGATTCGCGATAAGATAGACGCGAGATAGGAAAATAAAGGTAAAGGTCCGGGGAAAAAAGTAATAGTTAGATCAATCTTGTGCCAATGAAGCAAGTATCAATCGTTTTAGGAGCGGCAGAGAGTCAAGATTTGATATTACAGGAAAAAGTCTATTATAGTCAGAACATAATACTCTGAAAGGCTCATGCAAGGCATAGTTAGATCTACAATGATTTAAAATTAGGGGAAAATAATTTCTAGTTAATCTACTTGGCACAGAAAAGTTTAGCCTACTTAACAAGTCGGGGCAGTCAATATCACCATGTATAAGGTTATAAATAAAGATAGTACCAAGCATCGTTCTACGGTTGGCTAGGGATGGTAAATTAATCAAAAGAAGTCTACTAGAATAAGAAGGTAAGATAAGATTTGCATCCCAGTTTAGGCGCCGTAAAGCAAAAAGAAGGAAGTTTTTTTGTACAGATTCAATACGACCAATATGTATTCCGTATTGTGGACTCCAGACGGGAGACCCATACTCCAGAATCGGACGGACTAGCGAAATAAATAAAGTTTTAGTCAAATAAGGATCATCGAATTCTTTAGACCACCTTTTAATAAATCCAAGCACTCCTCTGGCTTTATTAACCATGGACGAAATGTGATTAGAAAATTTTAGTTTAGGGTCCAAGAGAACGCCAAGATCGTTTACAAGAGTTATTCTATCCAAAGAGCTGCCACTTAACGTGTAAGTCCCATATATCGGATTGGCCCGATAAAAAGTCATCAGCTTGCACTTGGAACCGTTTAAATTTAGTAAATTATCTCGGCACCAGTTTTGAAAATTATCTAGATCGGATTGCAAGTTTAAATGGCAGGAAATGTCCTTATACTGCAGGCACAACTTAACATCATCTGCGTACATAAGTACGCGAGAATGACTTATAATTGAGGGAAGATCGTTAATAAATAATGTAAAAAGTAACGGACCCAGATGGCTCCCTTGTGGCATACCAGAGGTAACACGGAGAATTTCAGAAATTGAATTTTTAAAAGGACGCTTTGTGACCTGCCATTTAGATAACTTGAAATCCATTTAAGCAGATCAACTGGAAAACCTAAAAGGTCAAGTTTTTGAATGAGAAGTAAGTGATTTACAGAGTCAAATGCTTTACTAAAGTCAGTGTAAATGACGTCTGTTTGAAAACTACTATTGAAGCCTTTTATCACAAATGAAGTGAGCTCTAGAAGGTTTGTGATTGTGGATCTACGTTTTATAAATCCGTGTTGACACGGAGAAATGATTGATCTGCAAAGGTGCTGCAAATGAGGAGTAATAATTTTTTCAAAAGCTTAGGAATAGCTGACAACTTAGAAATACCTCTGTAGTTACTGGCTTCTAACTTGTTACCTTTTTTGAAAAGAGGAATAACAAATGATTCCTTCCAAATATTTGGGAATTGGGAGGTTTCTAGAGATAAGGTAAACAACTTGTGAAGAGGTTTGCACAGGGCCTTAGCGCAATACCTAAGCACGCACCCAGGAATACCATCGGGCCCTGGCGAATAAACAGGCTTAATACGAAGAAGATCCAAAACAAGAGAGCTTTCTGTTAAAGTGGGACAGAATATGAGGTTTGACTTGGACATGGTGTAAGAATAAGGCTGTGATGAATAATCTAAAGTAGAGTAAGTCGTTTGAAAAAATTGGGCAAATAAATCGGCTATTGCCTGATCTGTGGTTGCCGTCATGTTTTCGAACGACAACGAGGAAGGAAAAGAATTAGATTTACGCTTGGTGTTAACAAAATTATAAAACTGTTTCGGGTCCTGAGAGAACTGGACCTTACAACGGTTTAAGTAACTATTATAACACTGAGCATTAAGCACGGTAAATCTTGACCGAGCACTTAAATATCTAGTAAAAACAGATTGAGAACCGGTATTTTTATATTTCCTAAAAAGTCTGGACTTTACATTTCTTAAGTGTGTCAACTCTTTGCTAAACCATGGTGATTTATTGGAAGTTGACGGATAGTACCACGGAACACAGGAATTAAAAAATGAGTTTATTGCAGTGTAAAAAACATTAACTGCATCGGACATATGCATAAGTAAAGATCAGACCAATTAAAGCCAGAAATAAAATTATTTAGCCTCAGAAAGTCTGTCTTGCGAAAACAATGCATTCGTTTGGATTTTTCTGATTTTTCTTCTATAACTCTACCCGTATCAAATGAAAGTTCGATTGTTGGGTGATATGGATCTACAGGTTGCGTGAGTGGTGCTACTCTGGACAGAAACACACCTTCAGGATTTGATACAAAACACAAATCAAGTAGGCGACCTAATGAATTTCGAACATGGTTTACTTGAGATAGAGATATGTCAAGCAGGCCATCAATATTTACTCTATTTACTCTAATCTTATTTTACTCTAATCTTATGACCCACGCAGACATACCTGCTTATCGTTGGGTTTTTATAGTGCACATCTGTTATCGCTTATGTGCCTAGGATATTCGACCCTTCTCTGAACATCGCATATTCGGGTTACAATTTATGACCTCATTGTAAGATACGGTCTACACAAATATATCTGTAAAACGTGTTCATGTTTGAACAGTTGGTCTGAATTATCTGGGCCATCTTCTCCGACAGCTGAGCTGATAAATTATTATCCATGCTTTTGACCTGTTGCTCGACAATTTTCCCTATATTTTGCATCGAAATTCCCGGCGTATCTGAACCAACTTGACAGACAGGTGGGGTTTGACTCCTCCCTGACCCTTTGTTACAGGAGGCACCTTCTCAAAACATATCGACTTACAAGTCGGGCAAGTGCTGTGAGTTTTGCCATGGTTTTCAATGCATACTTTGTGGAATTCATGTCCACATTTAGTCCTAACTTGCGGAGCCGCAGATAAAGGTTTTGCACAGATATCACACTTCGCCGAAGGAGCTGGAAATATGATTTCTTCTGGATTACTCATTTTGAATAAAACGGCAAAAATAAAGGATAGCAAAATTAGGTGAATCCTAAATGCGAGGTTTTCAATAGATATAATAATTGAATTAAATATAATTTAAACTAAATTATATCAATAAGCAAGTGATTGAGAATAAGAATTTATGATAAATATCGACAAAAAAAACCTTCAACAAGATCGCAAGCATAGCTAACTAAATGGAAAATAAATCACTTTAAATACAAACAAAAGATTTCAATCAGCACAAAAAGAGAAATAGAGAAAAATCTTCAGAGTTTATCGTTTGTCAACAACAAGTGTCCGCCGTGGTTAGATAAAAGCGAAAAGGTTCGCCTTATCTTATTCACGCTGAAAATTGAACTCTGTAATAATGTTGGGCATATGCCTTCTACCATCCTCCGTGGCCTGAGGGTTTCTTGCAAGAAAACATATTTACTTAGTTTTTCCTATATGAATGTATGATAAATGCATAAGTTAAACTTATGGACTTTTATGTGAGCCTTCGTCGATGTTATCATCCGTGGTCAAGCGTCTTGATTGTTGTGAACAAGCGCACTTGCTTGTCCTATGCGTCTGATAAGCACCAACTCGAGCCACACTGTGTAGAGTATACACAAAAGGAATTGCTTCGGCTTCTGCAGTGGCCGGAATCATGCCTTGATCTTCTTCTTTTTTGATTCCGTTTTCCTAAGCTACCGAACAATTTATACGTCGAAACTAACATCTTAACAACTGGAGAAACTTTGGCTAAAAAAAACTGTCAACACAACTTATTTTTTCAACCCACCCCTTGGTTATTAAGGGGGTATATACCTTTTTTTGTCGAAAAAAATAGGAAAGTTTGGATTTTTTTATGTATGTAACTATTGTTTTTATTAAATTTTTTTTTTTTTTTTCGCGCGGAGTCCCACGGCTTACTTACCCGCCCAACCGACCGAGGGGCTCAGCCGTGTATCGTACGGCACGATTCGCGATAAGATAGACGCGAGATAGGAAAATAAAGGTAAAGGTCCGGGGAAAAAGTAATAGTTAGATCAATCTTGTGCCAATGAAGCAAGTATCAATCGTTTTAGGAGCGGCAGAGAGTCAAGATTTGATATTACAGGAAAAAGTCTATTATAGTCAGAACATAATACTCTGAAAGGCTCATGCAAGGCATAGTTAGATCTACAATGATTTAAAATTAGGGGAAAATAATTTCTAGTTAATCTACTTGGCACAGAAAAGTTTAGCCGACTTAACAAGTCGGGGCAGTCAATATCACCATGTATAAGGTTATAAATAAAGATAGTACCAAGCATCGTTCTACGGTTGGCTAGGGATGGTAAATTAATCAAAAGAAGTCTACTAGAATAAGAAGGTAAGATAAGATTTGCATCCCAGTTTAGGCGCCGTAAAGCAAAAAAGAAGGAAGTTTTTTTGTACAGATTCAATACGACCAATATGTATTCCGTATTGTGGACTCCAGACGGGAGACCCATACTCCAGAATCGGACGGACTAGCGAAATAAATAAAGTTTTAGTCAAATAAGGATCATCGAATTCTTTAGACCACCTTTTAATAAATCCAAGCACTCCTCTGGCTTTATTAACCATGGACGAAATGTGATTAGAAAATTTTAGTTTAGGGTCCAAGAGAACGCCAAGATCGTTTACAAGAGTTATTCTATCCAAAGAGCTGCCACTTAACGTGTAAGTCCCATATATCGGATTGGCCCGATAAAAAGTCATCAGCTTGCACTTGGAACCGTTTAAATTTAGTAAATTATCTCGGCACCAGTTTTGAAAATTATCTAGATCGGATTGCAAGTTTAAATGGCAGGAAATGTCCTTATACTGCAGGCACAACTTAACATCATCTGCGTACATAAGTACGCGAGAATGACTTATAATTGAGGGAAGATCGTTAATAAATAATGTAAAAAGTAACGGACCCAGATGGCTCCCTTGTGGCATACCAGAGGTAACACGGAGAATTTCAGAAATTGAATTTTTAAAAAGGACGCTTTGTGACCTGCCATTTAGATAACTTGAAATCCATTTAAGCAGATCAACTGGAAAACCTAAAAGGTCAAGTTTTTGAATGAGAAGTAAGTGATTTACAGAGTCAAATGCTTTACTAAAGTCAGTGTAAATGACGTCTGTTTGAAAACTACTATTGAAGCCTTTTATCACAAATGAAGTGAGCTCTAGAAGGTTTGTGATTGTGGATCTACGTTTTATAAATCCGTGTTGACACGGAGAAATGATTGATCTGCAAAGGTGCTGCAAATGAGGAGTAATAATCTTTTCAAAAAGCTTAGGAATAGCTGACAACTTAGAAATACCTCTGTAGTTACTGGCTTCTAACTTGTTACCTTTTTTGAAAAGAGGAATAACAAATGATTCCTTCCAAATATTTGGGAATTGGGAGGTTTCTAGAGATAAGGTAAACAACTTGTGAAGAGGTTTGCACAGGGCCTTAGCGCAATACCTAAGCACGCACCCAGGAATACCATCGGGCCCTGGCGAATAAACAGGCTTAATACGAAGAAGATCCAAAACAAGAGAGCTTTCTGTTAAAGTGGGACAGAATATGAGGTTTGACTTGGACATGGTGTAAGAATAAGACTGTGATGAATAATCTAAAGTAGAGTAAGTCGTTTGAAAAAATTGGGCAAATAAATCGGCTATTGCCTGATCTGTGGTTGCCGTCATGTTTTCGAACGACAACGAGGAAGGAAAAGAATTAGATTTACGCTTGGTGTTAACAAAATTATAAAACTGTTTCGGGTCCTGAGAGAACTGGACCTTACAACGGTTTAAGTAACTATTATAACACTGAGCATTAAGCACGGTAAATCTTGACCGAGCACTTAAATATCTAGTAAAAACAGATTGAGAACCGGTATTTTTATATTTCCTAAAAAGTCTGGACTTTACATTTCTTAAGTGTGTCAACTCTTTGCTAAACCATGGTGATTTATTGGAAGTTGACGGATAGTACCACGGAACACAGGAATTAAAAAATGAGTTTATTGCAGTGTAAAAAACATTAACTGCATCGGACATATGCATAAGTAAAGATCAGACCAATTAAAGCCAGAAATAAAATTATTTAGCCTCAGAAAGTCTGTCTTGCGAAAACAATGCATTCGTTTGGATTTTTCTGATTTTTCTTCTATAACTCTACCCGTATCAAATGAAAGTTCGATTGTTGGGTGATATGGATCTACAGGTTGCGTGAGTGGTGCTACTCTGGACAGAAACACACCTTCAGGATTTGATACAAAACACAAATCAAGTAGGCGACCTAATGAATTTCGAACATGGTTTACTTGAGATAGAGATATGTCAAGCAGGCCATCAATAAAATCATGCTGTGCTATATGTAGTAAGACATTCGATCCATCCTCAATGGACCAAGTATCTCCAGGTATATTAAAATCACCTAGAACTATCAACTGATCCCTATCGGAAAGCTTATTTGCAATGGACTTAATAACGGATAGGTGATTTAAATAATCAGGAAGTTCAGACAACGGCGGAATATATGAGCAAGTTATGTATATAAAGTTGCCAGGAAGCGATAACTTTACACAAATAAATTCAATGGTATTGAATTTATCAAAAAATAACTCTTCAGACGGGAAGTTTGAATCAACTCGAATTAAGACTCCACCTCCCCGTCTAGAGGGACGGTCATACCTATATATTGTGTACTTACCTGGAAAAACTTCGGAGCTAAAGATCTCCAGCTTTAACCAGGTTTCTGTGATCACAATAATATGAGATGCAAAGGAAAGGCTATCAGAATACAATTTAGTGAGTATGCTACGCAAACCTCTTGCATTCTGATAGGAAAGAAGGAGGTTAGAAGTTAGTTTTTTGAAATTGAAATTGGTACACTGGTTTGGCCTCGTCTAGGAAGATTTACTCCCGCGGGCCCCTTCTTCTTTATCTTAGCCTCGAACTCTTTTACAACCATATTATCCGGCCAAAAGTCGCCCGAGCATATGGCTTCAAAAAGCTCGTTATGGACAGTTATCTTGAAAGATGAAATGTTTTTAGCATAAGAAAACTTAAACTTTTCCTCCTTTACACTATTACAATCGGCTTTAGCTTTGTCTTGTATATAAGACAATACATCAGAAGATGTTTGATCAGGGGAAAGTCGAGAAACGAAAATTTGTTTCTCTAGTGGAACCACTGAAAGGGATTTTGGTGGAGCAGACATTGTTTCTGCAAAACCAACTTGAGCCGGTTGTCCAGACTCAGTAGTCCCTTGTGGTGGAGATGCTACATTCTGAGAGATAGGTGGATCCCCTAATTGTGAAACCACTACGGACAAATCGGAATTCTTAGAAGTCCCTGGTTGCATGCATTCTGTAACGGATTGTTCGGATACCGAATCTTTTTTAGCTGCTGATCTTAGCAACATTTGAGGGTTTGCTGAAATCAGCTGCTGATCCGCCGGAATGCTCTGTTGATCTTTTGATTTCGGTTGCGGGGTGTTCCCCTTTTGCTCCTTACCACCAGCGGCCTTTTTGCGCTTAGGGGACTCTTCTAATAGCTTACGACTATTAAACTGCGAGTCCAGCGCAGAGAGGAGATCATCAGCTCGGCGAAAACTATCTCTAGCCACTCCGAAACAGCTAATCAGCCCCATCAGGCCGCCCTTAGTTTGGCGCATGAACGATTTCATCTCGTTCGCAACCTCGACACAAGCGTCACAACAAAACTGCAAATTGGGCCCCTTTGAAAGGTCATCACTTGTCCGGCCAGTAAAACCAGCGCACTTGGTGTGCACCATATTTTCACACAGCCAGCAAGTCATATTAGACTGGCCAGCCCTGATTACGAGGCTGCATTTTTTGCAGAAGCAGACTAAATTTTTATTATTTATTTTTTTTACTGGGACTCTGTACCAAGAAAGCGAATTGAATTTTATAAGCGAGCAGTTATAAGTACCGCAAGAGCTCTTAGAACTTTCAAAGCAAAGAGAGCAAGAGAGCGGGAGCGTAAATAAGTTAAAGTGCATGCACAAAAGAGAAACGGCGGGGATATAAGATAAGAAAACACAGATAAGAATTACGAAAAACTAAAACAATTTATTAGTATTAAATACAAAGTGCACTCGCGAAGCGAACGGAGTTTAAATTTATGTTTTAATAAACCGGAAGAGAATTAAAATTGTTTTGATAAAACCCACCGATGGGAATAAACGAAAACAAAATGCAAAATTCGATGCGCAGAAAAAAAAACACGACCGTTCACTTTGAAAGTCAAAGACGAAAGTGAATGAATGAATGATTATATTTTCTGAAAGTTTAGATTGTTGACAATGTTTATGCAAAAAATTTTGAAAAAATATTTAATAGTATTTAAGGTGTGGCCCTTTCCCTTTAACGCCTTTTTTTTAAAGAGCCTTGCGGTGATAATTCCCCGGTACAAACGGGTCAACTGATACCGAAAAAATAAAAATATTTCATTAGTTTAAAGTAGTATCCTGTACTTGAACGAACGTTTTTAAATTTTTTTTGTTTTTGCATACGGGAACGATTTATGAAAAAAATTACGTTTTTGGACGCTAAAATTCTTACAAAACTATCTATTTCGGCGAAATAAAAATTTTTACATGAAAAACGATCGTTCAAGTACTAATAAAATTCATTACGAACATTTAAAAAAATATTTGAAGAAAATCGGTTCATTAGTTTTTCGCCAATCCTTGTATGTATCAATTCCACATATTGTACAATTCCTGAAAAAGGTCCCAGTCTTTAGCATCTTCGCTAAATGTGGGTACCTCAGTTTTAGGTAGACTTGGTAAGTATTCAATTTTACCCATAGCCTCCATTTTAATCGAATCTCGTTCTTTTATCTTCTCATTTATTTCAACAGAAATATTTTGAACGTAAAATTCTACTTCGCTAAGAGTTAATTCTTGTTCGAAACTACAACTACCAATATCTAGTTTGCAACAGAAAATGTATCCTGTTCTTTCCGCATTTCTATATAAGTCTCATTAAAATATTCTCCAAGTTCAATAATTTTTTTATTTAATGAAGCTCCTTTATCTTCTTTTTCTCACTAGGTTGTTTTTTTAACTCTTCATATTAATATTTTAGTTGACTTATTGTACTTCAAACCTGATCATATATATAACATCTGCCTTAATTAAACTTGCATGGTTGGACCGAAATTCACTCTCCAATTCGTTTATACAACGTAATTCTTCCTTAGTGAAATTTCGTCCACCTTTCTCGCTAATTTCCCTGCAGTTCTTATTTATCTCGGCCTGCCACGCTTAAATATTGCTCGGACACCAAATTTTTAATATATATTAAATATAGAAAAACAAACTATCTTGGGCATATGCCTTCTACCATCCTCCGTGGCCTGAGGGTTTCTTGCAAGAAAACATATTTACTTAGTTTTTCCTATATGAATGTATGATAAATGCATAAGTTAAACTTATGGACTTTTATGTGAGCCTTCGTCGATGTTATCATCCGTGGTCAAGCGTCTTGATTGTTGTGAACAAGCGCACTTGCTTGTCCTATGCGTCTGATAAGCACCAACTCGAGCCACACTGTGTAGAGTATACACAAAAGGAATTGCTTCGGCTTCTGCAGTGGCTGGAATCATGCCTTGATCTTCTTCTTTTTGATTCCGTTTTCCTAAGCTACCGAACAATTTATACGTCGAAACTAACATCTTAACAACTGGAGAAACTTTGGCTAAAAAAAAACTGTCAACACAACTTATTTTTTCAACCCACCCCTTGGTTATTAAGGGGGTATATACCTTTTTTGTCGAAAAAATAGGAAAGTTTGGATTTTTTTATGTATGTAACTATTGTTTTTATTAATTTTTTTTTTTTTTTTCGCGCGGAGTCCCACGGCTTACTTACCCGCCCAACCGACCGAGGGGCTCAGCCGTGTATCGTACGGCACGATTCGCGATAAGATAGACGCGAGATAGGAAAATAAAGGTAAAGGTCCGGGGAAAAAAGTAATAGTTAGATCAATCTTGTGCCAATGAAGCAAGTATCAATCGTTTTAGGAGCGGCAGAGAGTCAAGATTTGATATTACAGGAAAAAGTCTATTATAGTCAGAACATAATACTCTGAAAGGCTCATGCAAGGCATAGTTAGATCTACAATGATTTAAAATTAGGGAAAATAATTTCTAGTTAATCTACTTGGCACAGAAAAGTTTAGCCGACTTAACAAGTCGGGGCAGTCAATATCACCATGTATAAGGTTATAAATAAAGATAGTACCAAGCATCGTTCTACGGTTGGCTAGGGATGGTAAATTAATCAAAAGAAGTCTACTAGAATAAGAAGGTAAGATAAGATTTGCATCCCAGTTTAGGCGCCGTAAAGCAAAAAGAAGGAAGTTTTTTTGTACAGATTCAATACGACCAATATGTATTCCGTATTGTGGACTCCAGACGGGAGACCCATACTCCAGAATCGGACGGACTAGCGAAATAAATAAAGTTTTAGTCAAATAAGGATCATCGAATTCTTTAGACCACCTTTTAATAAATCCAAGCACTCCTCTGGCTTTATTAACCGAAATTCACTCTCCAATTCGTTTATACAACGTAATTCTTCCTTAGTGAAATTTCGTCCACCTTTCTCGCTAATTTCCCTGCAGTTCTTATTTATCTCGGCCTGCCACGCTTAAATATTGCTCGGACACCAAATTTTTAATATATATTAAATATAGAAAAACAAACTATCTTAAATATCTTATCTGTTGGCCGTAGCTGCTGCTGTTTTTAGGCCATACTGTAGTTGTAGTTGCCGACGCTGTAGTTGTAGTTGCCGATGTTGTAGTTGAAGTTGCCGAAGCTGTAGTCGCCGCTGATATACTCTCTGCTACCGTAGTTGTGGCTCCTGTATTTGGTGCTGCTGTAGATGCTGCTGCCACTGTAGATGCTGACGTAGCTCCGTATATTTCAAAATATATATATATATTTTTTTTACCGCACCAAAATGTTATAATTTTGATTCGAAAATACCGGATTTTGTCGGTTTAGCACTTTTTTTAACGCACATATACCGATAACCGTATCGCTGATGTTTAGGCCTCAAGCACGCCTTACCGCACTTTTTTTTGTTAATGGGTATATAGATTTTTTTGAAACAACCTTTGGCAATATTTGAAGCCTAACAGAGGTGTTTTTAAATTAAAACAATAAAAATTCTTTTGAATATTTATGTTTATTTGTATTATTTATTATTCTCTGTTCCTTACCACGGTTGGGGGGTAACAAGAGATTTTATTTCGCAACATTAGATTTTTAAAGTGCTGGCTTATAACTCTAAGTCTCTTACCATTGGTGGGGGATGAAGGACCAAAATGAATAGAGCGACCCGAAATAAGGACGTCTTCATTTGTTGAGTTACTATTTCAAACTGATTTCTTTATTAATATTCAACTCTTACGTAGCTAACATGAGAATCTTATTTTACTCTAATCTTATGACCCACGCAGACATACCTGCTTATCGTTGGGTTTTTATAGTGCACATCTGTTATCGCTTATGTGCCTAGGATATTCGACCCTTCTCTGAACATCGCATATTCGGGTTACAATTTATGACCTCATTGTAAGATACGGTCTACACAAATATATCTGTAAAACGTGTTCATGTTTGAACAGTTGGTCTGAATTATCTGGGCCATCTTCTCCGACAGCTGAGCTAACAAATTATTATCCATGCTTTTGACCTGTTGCTCGACAATTTTCCCTATATTTTGCATCGAAATTCCCGGCGTATCTGAACCAACTTGACAGACAGGTGGGGTTTGACTCCTCCCTGACCCTTTGTTACAGGAGGCACCTTCTCAAAACATATCGACTTACAAGTCGGGCAAGTGCTGTGAGTTTTGCCATGGTTTTCAATGCATACTTTGTGGAATTCATGTCCACATTTAGTCCTAACTTGCGGAGCCGCAGATAAAGGTTTTGCACAGATATCACACTTCGCCGAAGGAGCTGAAAATATGATTTCTTCTGGATTACTCATTTTGAATAAAACGGCAAAAATAAAGGATAGCAAAATTAGGTGAATCCTAAATGCGAGGTTTTCAATAGATATAATAATTGAATTAAATATAACTTAAACTAAATTATATCAATAAGCAAGTGATTGAGAATAAGAATTTATGATAATAATTCAAATATCGACAAAAAAACCTTCAACAAGATCGCAAGCATAGCTAACTAAATGGAAAATAAATCACTTTAAATACAAACAAAAGATTTCAATCAGCACAAAAGAGAAATAGAGAAAAATCTTCAGAGTTTATCGGTTGTCAACAACAAGTGTCCGCCGTGGTTAGATAAAAGCGAAAAGGTTCGCCTTATCTTATTCACGCTGAAAATTGAACTCTGTAATAATGTTGGGCATATGCCTTCTACCATCCTCCGTGGCCTGAGGGTTTCTTGCAAGAAAACATATTTACTTAGTTTTTCCTATATGAATGTATGATAAATGCATAAGTTAAACTTATGGACTTTTATGTGAGCCTTCGTCGATGTTATCATCCGTGGTCAAGCGTCTTGATTGTTGTGAACAAGCGCACTTGCTTGTCCTATGCGTCTGATAAGCACCAACTCGAGCCACACTGTGTAGAGTATACACAAAAGGAATTGCTTCGGCTTCTGCAGTGGCCGGAATCATGCCTTGATCTTCTTCTTTTTTGATTCCGTTTTCCTAAGCTACCGAACAATTTATACGTCGAAACTAACATCTTAACAACTGGAGAAACTTTGGCTAAAAAAAAACTGTCAACACAACTTATTTTTTCAACCCACCCCTTGGTTATTAAGGGGGTATATACCTTTTTTTGTCGAAAAAAATAGGAAAGTTTGGATTTTTTTATGTATGTAACTATTGTTTTTATTAAATTTTTTTTTTTTTTCGCGCGGAGTCCCACGGCTTACTTACCCGCCCAACCGACCGAGGGGCTCAGCCGTGTATCGTACGGCACGATTCGCGATAAGATAGACGCGAGATAGGAAAATAAAGGTAAAGGTCCGGGGAAAAAAGTAATAGTTAGATCAATCTTGTGCCAATGAAGCAAGTATCAATCGTTTTAGGAGCGGCAGAGAGTCAAGATTTGATATTACAGGAAAAAGTCTATTATAGTCAGAACATAATACTCTGAAAGGCTCATGCAAGGCATAGTTAGATCTACAATGATTTAAAATTAGGGGAAAATAATTTCTAGTTAATCTACTTGGCACAGAAAAGTTTAGCCGACTTAACAAGTCGGGGCAGTCAATATCACCATGTATAAGGTTATAAATAAAGATAGTACCAAGCATCGTTCTACGGTTGGCTAGGGATGGTAAATTAATCAAAAGAAGTCTACTAGAATAAGAAGGTAAGATAAGATTTGCATCCCAGTTTAGGCGCCGTAAAGCAAAAAGAAGGAAGTTTTTTTGTACAGATTCAATACGACCAATATGTATTCCGTATTGTGGACTCCAGACGGGAGACCCATACTCCAGAATCGGACGGACTAGCGAAATAAATAAAGTTTTAGTCAAATAAGGATCATCGAATTCTTTAGACCACCTTTTAATAAATCCAAGCACTCCTCTGGCTTTATTAACCGAAATTCACTCTCCAATTCGTTTATACAACGTAATTCTTCCTTAGTGAAATTTCGTCCACCTTTCTCGCTAATTTCCCTGCAGTTCTTATTTATCTCGGCCTGCCACGCTTAAATATTGCTCGGACACCAAATTTTTAATATATATTAAATATAGAAAAACAAACTATCTTAAATATCTTATCTGTTGGCCGTAGCTGCTGCTGTTTTTAGGCCATACTGTAGTTGTAGTTGCCGACGATGTAGTTGTAGTTGCCGATGTTGTAGTTGAAGTTGCCGAAGCTGTAGTCGCCGCTGATATACTCTCTGCTACCGTAGTTGTGGCTCCTGTATTTGGTGCTGCTGTAGATGCTGCTGCCACTGTAGATGCTGACGTAGCTCCGTATATTTCAAAATATATATATATATTTTTTTTTACCGCACCAAAATGTTATAATTTTGATTCGAAAATACCGGATTTTGTCGGTTTAGCACTTTTTTTAACGCACATATACCGATAACCGTATCGCTGATGTTTAGGCCTCAAGCACGCCTTACCGCACTTTTTTTTTGTTAATGGGTATATAGATTTTTTTGAAACAACCTTTGGCAATATTTGAAGCCTAACAGAGGTGTTTTTAAATTAAAACAATAAAAATTCTTTTGAATATTTATGTTTATTTGTATTATTTATTATTCTCTGTTCCTTACCACGGTTGGGGGTAACAAGAGATTTTATTTCGCAACATTAGATTTTTAAAGTGCTGGCTTATAACTCTAAGTCTCTTACCATTGGTGGGGGATGAAGGACCAAAATGAATAGAGCGACCCGAAATAAGGACGTCTTCATTTGTTGAGTTACTATTTCAAACTGATTTCTTTATTAATATTCAACTCTTACGTAGCTAACATGAGAATCTTATTTTACTCTAATCTTATGACCCACGCAGACATACCTGCTTATCGTTGGGTTTTTATAGTGCACATCTGTTATCGCTTATGTGCCTAGGATATTCGACCCTTCTCTGAACATCGCATATTCGGGTTACAATTTATGACCTCATTGTAAGATACGGTCTACACAAATATATCTGTAAAACGTGTTCATGTTTGAACAGTTGGTCTGAATTATCTGGGCCATCTTCTCCGACAGCTGAGCTAACAAATTATTATCCATGCTTTTGACCTGTTGCTCGACAATTTTCCCTATATTTTGCATCGAAATTCCCGGCGTATCTGAACCAACTTGACAGACAGGTGGGGTTTGACTCCTCCCTGACCCTTTGTTACAGGAGGCACCTTCTCAAAACATATCGACTTACAAGTCGGGCAAGTGCTGTGAGTTTTGCCATGGTTTTCAATGCATACTTTGTGGAATTCATGTCCACATTTAGTCCTAACTTGCGGAGCCGCAGATAAAGGTTTTGCACAGATATCACACTTCGCCGAAGGAGCTGAAAATATGATTTCTTCTGGATTACTCATTTTGAATAAAACGGCAAAAATAAAGGATAGCAAAATTAGGTGAATCCTAAATGCGAGGTTTTCAATAGATATAATAATTGAATTAAATATAACTTAAACTAAATTATATCAATAAGCAAGTGATTGAGAATAAGAATTTATGATAATAATTCAAATATCGAAAAAAAAAACCTTCAACAAGATCGCAAGCATAGCTAACTAAATGGAAAATAAATCACTTTAAATACAAACAAAAGATTTCAATCAGCACAAAAGAGAAATAGAGAAAAATCTTCAGAGTTTATCGGTTGTCAACAACAAGTGTCCGCCGTGGTTAGATAAAAGCGAAAAGGTTCGCCTTATCTTATTCACGCTGAAAATTGAACTCTGTAATAATGTTGGGCATATGCCTTCTACCATCCTCCGTGGCCTGAGGGTTTCTTGCAAGAAAACATATTTACTTAGTTTTTCCTATATGAATGTATGATAAATGCATAAGTTAAACTTATGGACTTTTATGTGAGCCTTCGTCGATGTTATCATCCGTGGTCAAGCGTCTTGATTGTTGTGAACAAGCGCACTTGCTTGTCCTATGCGTCTGATAAGCACCAACTCGAGCCACACTGTGTAGAGTATACACAAAAGGAATTGCTTCGGCTTCTGCAGTGGCCGGAATCATGCCTTGATCTTCTTCTTTTTGATTCCGTTTTCCTAAGCTACCGAACAATTTATACGTCGAAACTAACATCTTAACAACTGGAGAAACTTTGGCTAAAAAAAAACTGTCAACACAACTTATTTTTTCAACCCACCCCTTGGTTATTAAGGGGGTATATACCTTTTTTTGTCGAAACAAAATAGGAAAGTTTGGATTTTTTTATGTATGTAACTATTGTTTTTATTAAATTTTTTTTTTTTTTCGCGCGGAGTCCCACGGCTTACTTACCCGCCCAACCGACTGAGGGGCTCAGCCGTGTATCGTACGGCACGATTCGCGATAAGATAGACGCGAGATAGGAAAATAAAGGTAAAGGTCCGGGGAAAAAAGTAATAGTTAGATCAATCTTGTGCCAATGAAGCAAGTATCAATCGTTTTAGGAGCGGCAGAGAGTCAAGATTTGATATTACAGGAAAAAGTCTATTATAGTCAGAACATAATACTCTGAAAGGCTCATGCAAGGCATAGTTAGATCTACAATGATTTAAAATTAGGGGAAAATAATTTCTAGTTAATCTACTTGGCACAGAAAAGTTTAGCCTACTTAACAAGTCGGGGCAGTCAATATCACCATGTATAAGGTTATAAATAAAGATAGTACCAAGCATCGTTCTACGGTTGGCTAGGGATGGTAAATTAATCAAAAGAAGTCTACTAGAATAAGAAGGTAAGATAAGATTTGCATCCCAGTTTAGGCGCCGTAAAGCAAAAAGAAGGAAGTTTTTTTGTACAGATTCAATACGACCAATATGTATTCCGTATTGTGGACTCCAGACGGGAGACCCATACTCCAGAATCGGACGGACTAGCGAAATAAATAAAGTTTTAGTCAAATAAGGATCATCGAATTCTTTAGACCACCTTTTAATAAATCCAAGCACTCCTCTGGCTTTATTAACCATGGACGAAATGTGATTAGAAAATTTTAGTTTAGGGTCCAAGAGAACGCCAAGATCGTTTACAAGAGTTATTCTATCCAAAGAGCTGCCACTTAACGTGTAAGTCCCATATATCGGATTGGCCCGATAAAAAGTCATCAGCTTGCACTTGGAACCGTTTAAATTTAGTAAATTATCTCGGCACCAGTTTTGAAAATTATCTAGATCGGATTGCAAGTTTAAATGGCAGGAAATGTCCTTATACTGCAGGCACAACTTAACATCATCTGCGTACATAAGTACGCGAGAATGACTTATAATTGAGGGAAGATCGTTAATAAATAATGTAAAAAGTAACGGACCCAGATGGCTCCCTTGTGGCATACCAGAGGTAACACGGAGAATTTCAGAAATTGAATTTTTAAAAAGGACGCTTTGTGACCTGCCATTTAGATAACTTGAAATCCATTTAAGCAGATCAACTGGAAAACCTAAAAGGTCAAGTTTTTGAATGAGAAGTAAGTGATTTACAGAGTCAAATGCTTTACTAAAGTCAGTGTAAATGACGTCTGTTTGAAAACTACTATTGAAGCCTTTTATCACAAATGAAGTGAGCTCTAGAAGGTTTGTGATTGTGGATCTACGTTTTATAAATCCGTGTTGACACGGAGAAATGATTGATCTGCAAAGGTGCTGCAAATGAGGAGTAATAATTTTTTCAAAAAGCTTAGGAATAGCTGACAACTTAGAAATACCTCTGTAGTTACTGGCTTCTAACTTGTTACCTTTTTTGAAAAGAGGAATAACAAATGATTCCTTCCAAATATTTGGGAATTGGGAGGTTTCTAGAGATAAGGTAAACAACTTGTGAAGAGGTTTGCACAGGGCCTTAGCGCAATACCTAAGCACGCACCCAGGAATACCATCGGGCCCTGGCGAATAAACAGGCTTAATACGAAGAAGATCCAAAACAAGAGAGCTTTCTGTTAAAGTGGGACAGAATATGAGGTTTGACTTGGACATGGTGTAAGAATAAGGCTGTGATGAATAATCTAAAGTAGAGTAAGTCGTTTGAAAAAATTGGGCAAATAAATCGGCTATTGCCTGATCTGTGGTTGCCGTCATGTTTTCGAACGACAACGAGGAAGGAAAAGAATTAGATTTACGCTTGGTGTTAACAAAATTATAAAACTGTTTCGGGTCCTGAGAGAACTGGACCTTACAACGGTTTAAGTAACTATTATAACACTGAGCATTAAGCACGGTAAATCTTGACCGAGCACTTAAATATCTAGTAAAAACAGATTGAGAACCGGTATTTTTATATTTCCTAAAAAGTCTGGACTTTACATTTCTTAAGTGTGTCAACTCTTTGCTAAACCATGGTGATTTATTGGAAGTTGACGGATAGTACCACGGAACACAGGAATTAAAAAATGAGTTTATTGCAGTGTAAAAACATTAACTGCATCGGACATATGCATAAGTAAAGATCAGACCAATTAAAGCCAGAAATAAAATTATTTAGCCTCAGAAAGTCTGTCTTGCGAAAACAATGCATTCGTTTGGATTTTTCTGATTTTTCTTCTATAACTCTACCCGTATCAAATGAAAGTTCGATTGTTGGGTGATATGGATCTACAGGTTGCGTGAGTGGTGCTACTCTGGACAGAAACACACCTTCAGGATTTGATACAAAACACAAATCAAGTAGGCGACCTAATGAATTTCGAACATGGTTTACTTGAGATAGAGATATGTCAAGCAGGCCATCAATATTTACTCTATTTACTCTAATCTTATTTTACTCTAATCTTATGACCCACGCAGACATACCTGCTTATCGTTGGGTTTTTATAGTGCACATCTGTTATCGCTTATGTGCCTAGGATATTCGACCCTTCTCTGAACATCGCATATTCGGGTTACAATTTATGACCTCATTGTAAGATACGGTCTACACAAATATATCTGTAAAACGTGTTCATGTTTGAACAGTTGGTCTGAATTATCTGGGCCATCTTCTCCGACAGCTGAGCTGATAAATTATTATCCATGCTTTTGACCTGTTGCTCGACAATTTTCCCTATATTTTGCATCGAAATTCCCGGCGTATCTGAACCAACTTGACAGACAGGTGGGGTTTGACTCCTCCCTGACCCTTTGTTACAGGAGGCACCTTCTCAAAACATATCGACTTACAAGTCGGGCAAGTGCTGTGAGTTTTGCCATGGTTTTCAATGCATACTTTGTGGAATTCATGTCCACATTTAGTCCTAACTTGCGGAGCCGCAGATAAAGGTTTTGCACAGATATCACACTTCGCCGAAGGAGCTGGAAATATGATTTCTTCTGGATTACTCATTTTGAATAAAACGGCAAAAATAAAGGATAGCAAAATTAGGTGAATCCTAAATGCGAGGTTTTCAATAGATATAATAATTGAATTAAATATAATTTAAACTAAATTATATCAATAAGCAAGTGATTGAGAATAAGAATTTATGATAATAATTCAAATATCGACAAAAAAAACCTTCAACAAGATCGCAAGCATAGCTAACTAAATGGAAAATAAATCACTTTAAATACAAACAAAAGATTTCAATCAGCACAAAAGAGAAATAGAGAAAAATCTTCAGAGTTTATCGTTTGTCAACAACAAGTGTCCGCCGTGGTTAGATAAAAGCGAAAAGGTTCGCCTTATCTTATTCACGCTGAAAATTGAACTCTGTAATAATGTTGGGCATATGCCTTCTACCATCCTCCGTGGCCTGAGGGTTTCTTGCAAGAAAACATATTTACTTAGTTTTTCCTATATGAATGTATGATAAATGCATAAGTTAAACTTATGGACTTTTATGTGAGCCTTCGTCGATGTTATCATCCGTGGTCAAGCGTCTTGATTGTTGTGAACAAGCGCACTTGCTTGTCCTATGCGTCTGATAAGCACCAACTCGAGCCACACTGTGTAGAGTATACACAAAAGGAATTGCTTCGGCTTCTGCAGTGGCCGGAATCATGCCTTGATCTTCTTCTTTTTGATTCCGTTTTCCTAAGCTACCGAACAATTTATACGTCGAAACTAACATCTTAACAACTGGAGAAACTTTGGCTAAAAAAACTGTCAACACAACTTATTTTTTCAACCCACCCCTTGGTTATTAAGGGGGTATATACCTTTTTTGTCGAAAAAATAGGAAAGTTTGGATTTTTTTATGTATGTAACTATTGTTTTTATTAAATTTTTTTTTTTTTTTCGCGCGGAGTCCCACGGCTTACTTACCCGCCCAACCGACCGAGGGGCTCAGCCGTGTATCGTACGGCACGATTCGCGATAAGATAGACGCGAGATAGGAAAATAAAGGTAAAGGTCCGGGAAAAAAGTAATAGTTAGATCAATCTTGTGCCAATGAAGCAAGTATCAATCGTTTTAGGAGCGGCAGAGAGTCAAGATTTGATATTACAGGAAAAAGTCTATTATAGTCAGAACATAATACTCTGAAAGGCTCATGCAAGGCATAGTTAGATCTACAATGATTTAAAATTAGGGGAAAATAATTTCTAGTTAATCTACTTGGCACAGAAAAGTTTAGCCGACTTAACAAGTCGGGGCAGTCAATATCACCATGTATAAGGTTATAAATAAAGATAGTACCAAGCATCGTTCTACGGTTGGCTAGGGATGGTAAATTAATCAAAAGAAGTCTACTAGAATAAGAAGGTAAGATAAGATTTGCATCCCAGTTTAGGCGCCGTAAAGCAAAAAGAAGGAAGTTTTTTTGTACAGATTTAATACGACCAATATGTATTCCGTATTGTGGACTCCAGACGGGAGACCCATACTCCAGAATCGGACGGACTAGCGAAATAAATAAAGTTTTAGTCAAATAAGGATCATCGAATTTCCCCTTTTAATAAATCCAAGCACTCCTCTGGCTTTATTAACCATGGACGAAATGTGATTAGAAAATTTTAGTTTAGGGTCCAAGAGAACGCCAAGATCGTTTACAAGAGTTATTCTATCCAAAGAGCTGCCACTTAACGTGTAAGTCCCATATATCGGATTGGCCCGATAAAAAGTCATCAGCTTGCACTTGGAACCGTTTAAATTTAGTAAATTATCTCGGCACCAGTTTTGAAAATTATCTAGATCGGATTGCAAGTTTAAATGGCAGGAAATGTCCTTATACTGCAGGCACAACTTAACATCATCTGCGTACATAAGTACGCGAGAATGACTTATAATTGAGGGAAGATCGTTAATAAATAATGTAAAAAGTAACGGACCCAGATGGCTCCCTTGTGGCATACCAGAGGTAACACGGAGAATTTCAGAAATTGAATTTTTAAAAAGGACGCTTTGTGACCTGCCATTTAGATAACTTGAAATCCATTTAAGCAGATCAACTGGAAAACCTAAAAGGTCAAGTTTTTGAATGAGAAGTAAGTGATTTACAGAGTCAAATGCTTTACTAAAGTCAGTGTAAATGACGTCTGTTTGAAAACTACTATTGAAGCCTTTTATCACAAATGAAGTGAGCTCTAGAAGGTTTGTGATTGTGGATCTACGTTTTATAAATCCGTGTTGACACGGAGAAATGATTGATCTGCAAAGGTGCTGCAAATGAGGAGTAATAATCTTTTCAAAAAGCTTAGGAATAGCTGACAACTTAGAAATACCACTGTAGTTACTGGCTTCTAACTTGTTACCTTTTTTGAAAAGAGGAATAACAAATGATTCCTTCCAAATATTTGGGAATTGGGAGGTTTCTAGAGATAAGGTAAACAACTTGTGAAGAGGTTTGCACAGGGCCTTAGCGCAATACCTAAGCACGCACCCAGGAATACCATCGGGCCCTGGCGAATAAACAGGCTTAATACGAAGAAGATCCAAAACAAGAGAGCTTTCTGTTAAAGTGGGACAGAATATGAGGTTTGACTTGGACATGGTGTAAGAATAAGACTGTGATGAATAATCTAAAGTAGAGTAAGTCGTTTGAAAAAATTGGGCAAATAAATCGGCTATTGCCTGATCTGTGGTTGCCGTCATGTTTTCGAACGACAACGAGGAAGGAAAAGAATTAGATTTACGCTTGGTGTTAACAAAATTATAAAACTGTTTCGGGTCCTGAGAGAACTGGACCTTACAACGGTTTAAGTAACTATTATAACACTGAGCATTAAGCACGGTAAATCTTGACCGAGCACTTAAATATCTAGTAAAAACAGATTGAGAACCGGTATTTTTATATTTCCTAAAAAGTCTGGACTTTACATTTCTTAAGTGTGTCAACTCTTTGCTAAACCATGGTGATTTATTGGAAGTTGACGGATAGTACCACGGAACACAGGAATTAAAAATGAGTTTATTGCAGTGTAAAAAACATTAACTGCATCGGACATATGCATAAGTAAAGATCAGACCAATTAAAGCCAGAAATAAAATTATTTAGCCTCAGAAAGTCTGTCTTGCGAAAACAATGCATTCGTTTGGATTTTTCTGATTTTTCTTCTATAACTCTACCCGTATCAAATGAAAGTTCGATTGTTGGGTGATATGGATCTACAGGTTGCGTGAGTGGTGCTACTCTGGACAGAAACACACCTTCAGGATTTGATACAAAACACAAATCAAGTAGGCGACCTAATGAATTTCGAACATGGTTTACTTGAGATAGAGATATGTCAAGCAGGCCATCAATAAAATCATGCTGTGCTATATGTAGTAAGACATTCGATCCATCCTCAATGGACCAAGTATCTCCAGGTATATTAAAATCACCTAGAACTATCAACTGATCCCTATCGGAAAGCTTATTTGCAATGGACTTAATAACGGATAGGTGATTTAAATAATCAGGAAGTTCAGACAACGGCGGAATATATGAGCAAGTTATGTATATAAAGTTGCCAGGAAGCGATAACTTTACACAAATAAATTCAATGGTATTGAATTTATCAAAAAATAACTCTTCAGACGGGAAGTTTGAATCAACTCGAATTAAGACTCCACCTCCCCGTCTAGAGGGACGGTCATACCTATATATTGTGTACTTACCTGGAAAAACTTCGGAGCTAAAGATCTCCAGCTTTAACCAGGTTTCTGTGATCACAATAATATGAGATGCAAAGGAAAGGCTATCAGAATACAATTTAGTGAGTATGCTACGCAAACCTCTTGCATTCTGATAGGAAAGAAGGAGGTTAGAAGTTAGTTTTTTGAAATTGAAATTGGTACACTGGTTTGGCCTCGTCTAGGAAGATTTACTCCCGCGGGCCCCTTCTTCTTTATCTTAGCCTCGAACTCTTTTACAACCATATTATCAGGCCAGAAGTCGCCCGAGCATATGGCTTCAAAAAGCTCGTTTGGGATAGTTATCTTGAAGGATTAAATGTCTCTAGCATAAGTTTAAGTTTTCCACCTTTATACTATTACTCTCGGCTTTAGGTTTGTCTATAATAAGACATTACATCAGATGTAACATCAGATGTTTGATCAGGGGAAAGTCGAGAAACGAAAATTTGTTTATTTAGTGAAACCACTAAAAGGGATTTTGGTGGAGCAGACATTGTTTCTGCAAAACCAACTTGAGCCGGTTGTCCAGACTCAGTAGTCCCTTGTGGTGGAGATGCTACATTCTGAGAGATAGGTGGATCCCCTAATTGTGAAACCACTACGGACAAATCGGAATTCTTAGAAGTCCCTGGTTGCATGCATTCTGTAACGGATTGTTCGGATACCGAATCTTTTTAGCTGCTGATCTTAGCAACATTTGAGGGTTTGCTGAAATCAGCTGCTGATCCGCCGGAATGCTCTGTTGATCTTTTGATTTCGGTTGCGGGGTGTTCCCCTTTTGCTCCTTACCACCAGCGGCCTTTTTGCGCTTAGGGGACTCTTCTAATAGCTTACGACTATTAAACTGCGAGTCCAGCGCAGAGAGGAGATCATCAGCTCGGCGAAAACTATCTCTAGCCACTCCGAAACAGCTAATCAGCCCCATCAGGCCGCCCTTAGTTTGGCGCATGAACGATTTCATCTCGTTCGCAACCTCGACACAAGCGTCACAACAAAACTGCAAATTGGGCCCCTTTGAAAGGTCATCACTTGTCCGGCCAGTAAAACCAGCGCACTTGGTGTGCACCATATTTTCACACAGCCAGCAAGTCATATTAGACTGGCCAGCCCTGATTACGAGGCTGCATTTTTTGCAGAAGCAGACTAAATTTTTATTATTCATTTTATTTATTGGGACTCTGTACCAAGAAAGCGAATTGAATTTTATAAGCGAGCAGTTATAAGTACCGCAAGAGCTCTTAGAACTTTCAAAGCAAAGAGAGCAAGAGAGCGGGAGCGTAAATAAGTTAAAGTGCATGCACAAAAGAGAAACGGCGGGGATATAAGATAAGAAAACACAGATAAGAATTACGAAAAACTAAAACAATTTATTAGTATTAAATACAAAGTGCACTCGCGAAGCGAACGGAGTTTAAATTTATGTTTTAATAAACCGGAAGAGAATTAAAATTGTTTTGATAAAACCCACCGATGGGAATAAACGAAAACAAAATGCAAAATTCGATGCGCAGAAAAAAAACACGACCGTTCACTTTGAAAGTCAAAGACGAAAGTGAATGAATGAATGATTATATTTTCTGAAAGTTTAGATTGTTGACAATGTTTATGCAAAAAATTTTGAAAAAATATTTAATAGTATTTAAGGTGTGGCCCTTTCCCTTTAACGCCTTTTTTTTAAAGAGCCTTGCGGTGATAATTCCCCAGTACAAACGGGTCAACTGATACCGAAAAAATAAAAATATTTCATTAGTTTAAAGTAGTATCCTGTATTTGAACGAACGTTTTTAATTTTTTTTTGTTTTTGCATACGGGAACGATTTATGAAAAAAATTACGTTTTTGGACGCTAAAATTCTTACAAAACTATCTATTTCGGCGAAATAAAAATTTTTACATGAAAAACGATCGTTCAAGTACTAATAAAATTCATTACGAACATTTAAAAAAATATTTGAAGAAAATCGGTTCATTAGTTTTTCGCCAATCCATATCACTATTCGGACGCTGATGCACTATGATCAGCGCAAACAAGTGGCCCTTACGACACCAAGCAGTGCTTGTTACGCGCGGAGCCTAATAGGCGTAAAAACGAGATCGCGAGAAGTTAAAAGCACAATGTAGAAGCGGACAGACTAAGATTACAAATACGTACGAGACTAATACTAATACTAATTTTGTGCTAAGTAAGATAAAATTAATGATTTTAGGCTTGGCAAAGAGTCGGTAGTAGAAATAATGTGGTATAGTCTATTATAGTCTTTACACAGTACTCTAAACGGTTCATGCATATCAAAGTTAGATCTACAAATATTTAATGTAAGAGGAACATAGTTCCTGGTAATTCTATTAGGCACGGAGAAGCTTATGCGACCCAGTAACTCGGGACTCTCCACATCCCCGTAAATAAGTTTATAGATAAAAGATGTGCCAAGCATCGTTCAACGGTTTACTAAGAATGGTAGATTAATTAGGAGAAGTCTACTAGAGTAGGATGGTAAAATAAGGCTTGCATTCCAGCTAAGGCCCCGTAGAGCAAATAATAAAAAGTTCTTTTGCACAGACTCTATCCGGTCTATATGTACACCATACAGAGGGCTCCAAACTGCAGAACAGTACTCCAGGATTGGACGGACTAGTGAAATGAACAGAGTCTTTGTAACATAGGGATCATCGAATTCCTTTGACCACCTTTTAATATAAAAGTATTTAAAAGATGAAAGTTTGCCTTACGGAAGCAGCGGATTCGTTTAACCGACTTTTCGGATTTTTTATTCAGCTCTGTTCTTGCGTCTACAGTCGGCTCTAGAGTTGGATGATAAGGATCTTCCGGTTGTGTAAGTGGTGACGTTGATAGGCAAACGCCTTCTGAATTTGAAACAAAACACAAGTCCAGTAAACGTCCTAAGGAGTTCTTAACATGGTTCACTTGGGATAGCGCAATGTCAAGCAAGCCGTCAATAAAGTCATGCTGCGCTAAAGGAAGTAAAGTGTTAGAGTTTTCGTCAGGGGACCATGTCGCACTAGGTATATTAAAATCACCCAATACTATTAACTGATCTCGATCTGACAGTTTTTTGGAAATGGACTGAATAACGGAAAGGTGATTTGCGTAAATAGGGAACTCAGATGATGGTGGGATATATGAACAAGTAATATATACAAAACTACCGGGAAACGATAATTTTATACCTAGGAATTCGATGTCATAAAATTCTTCGAAAGTTAGTAATTCAGACAAAAAGGTGGAGTCGACGATCAAGCCTATAAATTGTGTACTTACCCGGGAGAATTTCGGAGCTAAGAATATCCGGCCTTAACCAGGTCTCTGTACATACCATAATATTATATGGGAAAGAAAAACTATCCGAATACAATTTAGTCAGCTTACTAAGTAAGCCTCTTGTATTCTGATAGCAAAGAAGAAAAGAGGAGGCTAGTTTTTTGGGACAGAAGAGGATGTGGAGGGCGCTGGGGATGGTTCTTTAATGGTATTTTCCATTTCCCCTAAACTATTCTTTTTTCTCTTAGCTTCGTACTCTTTTACAAATATGCCCTCGGGCCAGAAACTGGTGGAACACACAGATGCAAAAAGAGCACAAGGAATACCAATCTTAAATGATGATACTTTCCTAGCATAAGAAAATTTAAATTGTTCGACCTTTAAATCATCAACTTGGATTTTGTTACGCATATAAGCCGTAATATCCAGTGATACATGTTTTAGCTGGGGCACCCGAACGCAAGTAACCGTTTTTGGTACAACACATGCAACCCTTTTTGGCACTACGGAATTTGTATCTGTACTACCAGTATCGGCCGGTAATCCGGACGTTAAGTCTACATGAGGTGTTGGGGCCACTACTTTATTTTGATCGGACAGAGCGGAAGTACCTAGCGGAGCCACATCGATTCCAGCAACTTCGGATACCGAATCACTTTTTGCCCCCGATCTTAGTACCATTTGAGTGGCGCCTAAGATTGGCAGCGGAGCTGGAGTCGAATCGCGAGCAGCAGGTTGGACAGCACCTGCGACTGCGACTTTTTTGGGCTTTGGGGAATCGGGCTCAGCTAGCATGCGGCTAGTGAGCTGAGATTCAAGCGCCACGAGCAGGTCCGTATTTTTACGGCAGTTCCGGATTAATTCTGTAACGCTGCTTTTTGTGAGCCGCCTAATAGTTATTGCCTGGTTCTCGTATACAATGCATTAATCGCAGTAGTAGCGTAGGCCACTCCTCTTATCGATGGCATCACGAACCAGGCCAGAATAGCCAAGACACTTTTAATTTTATCACATGTATGGCAGGGAATACTTTGCTGTCCAGCCGAGATAACTTTCTTGCAATTTTTTAATGAACAGAAAGCCATTTTCGCTGACTGCGGACCACTGTGCACTATAGCGGACAAAAAAAATCGAAAGCGCTCAAGAACTTTTTAATGAGAGATCAAGCAGAGCGACAGAGCGGGAGCGAAATACCGAATAACTTTGATGTTAGGCACCACGAAACGATATAGAAACGAAAAGAGAGAGAGAGCGGGATTATTAACCGATTAACTCCGGTATCAAACACCTCTGAGAGATATGACCGTTGGAGTGCGTGCCGTTCCAACAGCGCTCAACGACGAAGAGAAAGACTGAAAAGAGGGGCAATGGAACACAATAACAAGAAACCAGCACCGAATTAAATTATAATAAAAACTTTTTGTTTACTAAACACAAGGTTATCACGATGCACTCGCGAAGTGAAACGGAAAGCTGTTAGAAAACACTTAAAGGTGTAGAAGGAGCTAGGAGCGCTGTCACTTTCTTTCTACTGCTCAAATCTCTATGAAAACTTGGGGAAATGTTCTCTTTAAGATAAAGCAAAAAAAATTTAGATATTTTGAAAATTAAAAAGGTATATACCCCCTTAAAGATCTCAGAAAAATCGAATGTATGAATTATGAATACATAAAATATATGTGGCCAACACGTTTAGGCGCCAATCAAATTATCATAATTATTAAATTTAATTATTCATAAATGTAACGGGTACACTGTAGTGGGTCAAATACAAGCGCATGCGATAAAAGTGATCCGGCTCGGCTCGTCAGCTTGGGGGTGATGTTCTTGCTCGTTTCCACCGGTGCTCATTCGAAATGATAATTAGATAAATTCGCGTGCGATGACAAGCTACACTGAGAGAAAGGAGACACACATCACAAGACTTGCTGGTAGGACATAGGTTTCGATCGGCTATTGAATTATTGACTTTTGGGCCTCCCTCGATGTTTTGAGAGGTCCTCTGTTTGCCCACCCTTCCTATGGTCGGTCAATCCCATAGGCAATAGCCTGAGCGACCCCTTTTTTTTAAAGCGGTATTCTACATATTCGTTAAACTAGCTGCTGCCAACTCGGAGTTTTTTAAAACATAATAAAAATTTTATTACACACTAAAATTTGGTTTTTAAAATTATAAACAGGGTATTAAACTTTATTTCTTTGAACATGGGCAGTAATAATAAAGATAAAAGATAAAAAAAAATTGAAAAAGGAATACGAACTAAATTTTCATTCGAGCGCTATTGGGTTGTACAATAATTAAGATAAAATTTCATTAAGATTTTACATGTGTTTAACATAGGTCATCCGGCTTTGATCGTATTCAATAACTTTAGTACAGCGTAACTGGAATGCATTGTCTTTTCCTTTAAATAAACGCCAAAATTAAAAATCATGCGAACATGCGTGATCAAACATCCAGTTCAAACCTTTCCAGGTTCGAGGGGGCTTTATCGTGAATTTACTCGCTCTTCTTCGCCTTAAAATCCATCGATGAAAGCGCTTTATTCGGGATGTTGCTGCTGCTGAATTTGGGGGGAAAGGCGAATGGAAATAGGATAGGAAACACACATGCTAACACCGGAAAAAAGTAGAGCTTTCTGTTAAAATTCAATTTTTTGGACATTATGATTACACCCGCTCTATTCACTTGCATTAGCATATTCTTCTCTCGCTGCTTCTCTCGCGATGACCACTGTTTTATCACTTTAACATTTTTCACAGCTAAAAACTACCTTCAAACTTTAAACTTACACTATTTAATACTCTTAAACATATTCTGCTGCTTCACTTCTCGTTCGCGTTGGATGGCTTTATGCCATGATCGCTTCGATTTTGTGGGTTTTTGATTAACTTTTCACGCCGATAAAATTATTAACTTATTGTTCTTCTTTCTCTCCCCGCTTCGCCTCGGAGCGCGACGAAAACGGCCGCCGAGATTTATCGCGTACAATAGACTGCCGAATAAGTTCGATCGGAACCCCTAACTCTCCTTGAACTTGGCTTCAGGATTGGCAAAGCTTATTCGGGTTGATTGCGAAAGCGAATTGGGCTCGTTTTGACGACAAATCTTATGCTACTTCAAACTAAGCTTATGTTGTAAGTTGCTCGGCGAGTCCGGCAGAATTAAATAAAAAGAGTCCTTCGACAAAGAACCGTGGGCTCGGAAGGGAAGTTGTCAAGAACCAGCTGCCGTGCGAAAACAATTGCCTTGTCGAATTCCGGCGTACGCCTGAACAGGCAGGGGAGAATTGTGCAGGCCCTGATGCGACTAGCCAAGAAGGACGCGCGTCCGAACCACGGGTGTCTCGAGAGGAGTATGAGTCGAGAGCACAGTAGTTCACCGCCAGAGTCCTAGAAAGGCAGCTGACCAAATCCTGAGAGCCAAAGACCCGCTGCACCTAGTCTCACAAGACAACGCAGAGCACTCATCGCAGGCCCAGAAGAACCAAGCCATACTCCAACGTATCCGGTCCACGGCTAAGGCGAGGGCGGAAGCGTACGTCTTGAACCTAGAGTCCTGCCACAGGGTTTGCATTGGCGGCCTTCCGGCGTATGCCTGAACCGTCAGGTAGAATATGTGTAAGGTCTGGTGAGACCGGCCGGGATAGATCCAGGGACTGGAAAGGCGTATGCTTTGAGAGTCCAGTGCCTGTTCACCCTAGTCTGGGAACGGTAACGCATCCTTAGATCTTCATAGCCCCGAGGCCAAAGACAACGTAGGCGTTCCGGACCAGCACGAAACGAGGCAGCGGAGAGCGACGGTGGAGCAACCAAAACTCATCGGAGAAGGCGTTGAGATACCAGCTTGTCACCTTTAGTCCCGTGCCGAGGTCCAAAATAAAGATAGTAAATACATCCTAACATTCTGTGCGTTCTCACTAGACAATCGGGCGGTCACGTTTATATAAATTTGGTGGGACGAACAACACACATCTTCTGAGCTAGCCGCACGATACTTGTATCGAGCATACCATAAAAATCCGTTCGTTACAAGCTTTTATCATTTTGCATTCGCGGGAGTGGAGGAGATTACAACAGTGGACATTTTATTCTACGTGACGACTGAGGTCCTGGAGGACCCAGGAAGGAAAGACTGCACAAAAGGATAGTTTGCAGCAACAAATCTGTATACCAAACAAGCAAAAACGGAGCGGCGATAAATATCAGTTATACAACCACATGGCGTGACTTGGTGGATCGGAGCGCATTTACGGACAGAGGTCCAGGAAACAGCTGACGACTGCAACTTCATACAAACTGCAACTGGAACCTGGAAATATAAATCTGAGTGAGTAGAGATGGAGTTATGGGAAAACGCGGGGGCGTACAACACAAAATAAAAAAAAGAATAGCGCACTTAAAGTGGCTATTATTTAAAAACCAACCGCCACCGCTCTTTGCAACAGCCCAAAAATTACAAGAAGAACTTAATTTTCTTAATTCAAGTCTTGTAAGTAAAAAGCCAATAACTCCAGCTCACTCAGTAATTAAGACAAATAATAAAAATAAAAAATTAACACCTCCACCTCCGAAGCATATTCCAAGAAGAAACAAAGTGAGCACGAAAGACTGCCCGGGACCGTTGGAAAGCCCACTTTGAGAACGCACCTGCGCCTGAGCCCTTAGGCCCAGGACATCTGCAGCTGAGTCAGGCAAAAAGAAAAATCCCAATATATATTTATAAGAAAAAAATATTGTAAGATTGAGCGGAACCCTTTCTGCCCGATAGCAGTATAAAGCTATATGAAAAAATAGGTAGTGTTTAGCTCGGTGGCCCACTGGACTGCTACTGCTCACTGAGCTCTCCGAGCTTTAGCGCTCGCCCCTCTTGCGTTCCCTCGCTCACTTTCTCGGAACGTCCGCGCTCCGGAGCGCGAGCCTCGAGTTTCGGAGCCTCTCCGGTCCGATTTCGATCTACCGCTCTCTCTTCAGCGAAGTAAAGCGGGCGGGAGCGCGGTTTTATGTTTAAGTTAAGTTTAGTCTCATTCTTCATTTTCCTTCACTTTGCGTTCGCGCCGCAAACCTTTTTAAAAAGGATTCTTTTAGTGACAGAATCGCACCCCTGGAACATTTGGTCCTTCGAGCCGGATTAGGATATCCTTCCGCCATTCAACAAGCAATTCCGGTGATTTTTTCGCTAAAAGATAAGTATGAGCTTTTTCCGTGTCCCTCTCGCTGCCGGTCCTCAGCAGCGGTTTGAACATTGAATTTCGTTCACACTGCTGCAAGATCAATTTTTTCGTGCCACGTCCGAGTTTTCCCGACACAACGGCAGTCGAGATATTGTGCGCCTCCAAACTCATTGCCTTTTTTTTCGTTCTCCGTTGTTCATCAACTTGCCAACGGTCAAGACATATGTGCATCCAGACATACACACAAACCCGCGTGCCAACTTGTGCACATAGTTCAGTGCAATTTAGCCTTCGAGATAAAAATAAATTGGACAGAAAGTTAAATTGTGGGGTGGAAAATAAAAAGGTGGAAAACTCAGCCACTCGGTGTGAACTATTTTCGGGAGTTTCCCTATTCGCCGAACAGTCGGCTGGTGCCGCGATATTTTTTTCTCTTGTGTTTTTTCTCTCTACATCATTTCATTTGTTCCGTGACTTCAAATACAGTCCATTCCTCGACGCTTCACTGTACAGATATACTTACACATACATACATATATCCATAAATGCATGCGTGACCATATCTACATAAATATATTTTCTGCCTCCATAAATGTTTTGTATGCCATCACAACTACAGTCCACTTATCGGGTTTCCACTGTATGGCAAAGAGCATCATCTAACACATACGCTCGCACATACATATTGTGCAACTGACCTACGCATAGTCAATACCAAGCCAAAAGTAATTAAGGCGGTCCAAATTGCCGCATTAACCGCCGCAGTGGCCGTGTTGTTACTGTTGCTGTTTTTTTTCTTCTATTTCTCTCTCCCGGGTCCCTCACGCATGCACTGAGCTGCCGACGGCATAACCCAGTGAACATTTCTCCCAAACCAAAGCCAAGGCTTTAATTCCACCGTTCCGGCTCCGTTCGTAAATAATTATTTAGAAATATATAATTATTATTTAATTATAAACATTATTAATTTATATTTATAATTATTATTTAATTATAAACATTATTTAATTATTTACGGCCAATTAATTTATTTTTTATTGCGGTTTTCTTAATTTGTTTGCGATTGAAGATATTTTCCAACCCCCAAAAAATAAATAAATACAATTAAATTACTTGGCAAACAATAACAAAGGTAATAATTTAAATTAAAAAAAAACAGAAGTCAACAAAGGGAGTAACAAGAAAAGTAAATACATTTTCATCGATTTCCAAATATTTGTTCCGATTCTTCTTGTTTTCACGGCACTGTGCTTTCTACTCCAAACAAAATAACAGTGTGACCGTGCTCGGTATGTGTTTTTTCCCCTCTTTGGTTGCGTTTTAAGCACTGTTTTCATACTAACAAAAAAAAAATCAAACGGCGTCAAATACGCTGAAAAGCTCCTCCTGCGGCATCATTCGACTTGGGTTTTTTTCTCGTTCGTTCAATTGCAGCGACGACCAACTCGTTGGTGACTCAGATCGCGCCGAGAGCTTAACGGGGAATATCCTCACGTTCCGAACGAAACGCCCCTTGCTCAGGTCAGTCGACAAGAGCTGATCCGCAGAGTTCGAGTCCGAGAATGCCCACGGGAGACGACAAGAAACCGCGGTCGATCCCATCTATCCGTTTGGACAGGTCCCAATCCGCGTCTCCGCGGCCGTCTCAATTAACGCCAAAGGCTGCCATTACCATCCCAAGGGCAAAAAGCGACGAGTCCGTCGATATTCATACTCCGAGCGCCGCTGAACCAGAACGACTTTTCCCTGGCATGTGCCAAGTCCATCGGGACCAAATCCGGGCCCTGTGGGAAAAGGTGGAGAAGAGCAATGAAAGTTGCTCCGATCTTCTTTCCGCGTCCACCGACAGTACGGCCACCTCGACAGTGCTTGAATCCAAGTACAGTTACTACTACTCCGTTTATTCGAGATGTTTGGTCCAGCTTCTGGACATAAGAGACAAGGCCGCCTCCCAGCCCACTCAGGCTTATGTCAGTGTTCCAACACCCCCGTCTACGGGCTGTCGTTTGCCACCATTCGACACCGAAGTTTTCGCTGGTGATTACCTGCGTTGGCCCACCTTCAGAGATCTTTTTACCGCGATATACATCCACAACTCGCGTCTTACACCGGTAGAGAAGTTGTTCCACCTACATTCCAAAACAAGTGGCGATGGGCACGCCATTGTTTCCAAAGCCCCGCTGACCAACGAAGGGTTTATCTCCGCGTGGCGAAGCCTCACCGACCGCTTCGAATCGTTTATTAGTCAATAGCCAGTTGAAAATCCTCTTCAACATTCAGGCAGTACCTAAGAGTCCGGAGCCGCTCTGAAAGAGCTGCAAGGCACAATCCAAAGTTGCCTGACAGCCTTAGAGATGTCCTCTATTCAAGTCGAGACTTGGAATTGTCTCCTGGTGTATATGGTTTCTTTAAAGCTTCCCAAAATCACGTTTTTGATGTGGGAGCAATCCATTCACAACAAGGCTGAGATTCCAACATGGAATGAGTTAGACTCGTTCTTGACAGAGCGTCATCGCACTCTGGAGGCTATCGATGACATCAGGCCTAGCAGTTCGGGTCAGTTTCCGCCAAGGTCGACACCTGCGAGCGCCCTAGCGCGTAGGCTTAATTCCTTCGAGGCCAGAGTGACTCCAGCCCCAAGAGGGTGCGATCTCTGCTCCAGAGAGAATCGCTTCGACTACATTAAGAAAAAGCAGCCCTTGCACCGCGGTAATCCATTCGCGGCTGATCCAAGTCCGTCTGCGCCAGCCAGGTCTCGACGCGCGCCTACTACAAGAGGCACGAGCGCCACAGAGGATCACTCTGATGTGCTTCGCTTCCGGCTCAAGAGACGTCCTACTGGGCACAGTCCTCATTAACATTTGCCATCTAGGGTGCAATTTCCAGGCGCGAGCCTTGATCGACTCTAGTTCCGAGGCAACCTTTATTACGGAGAGACTTTTCAACCTCGTCAAACTTCCATTCAAGACTATCCAGGCCCAAGTCTCTGGTCTTAATCAAACCGTTGCCGCTCAGTCCACGAAACTCTGTAATTTTTCTATTCGATCGCCTTCCTGACCCGGGCTGCATTTAGAAACTTCTTACGTTCTTCCGCAGCTGGCCGGGAATCTGCCTTCGTATCCAGTCCCTCAAAATCTTCTTAAGGGAATTCCTGACATCCCCCTTGCGGATCCCAAGTTCTTCGAGAGCTCCCAAATCGATGTCTTGATAGGAGCTGACATTCTTCCGTCCATCCTCCTCCGCAACTCCAAGGCTAACATTTGCGGTTCACTTCTCGGCCAGGAATCCATTTTTTGGATGGGTGCTGACAGGCCCCATATCTCCCCCTGCAATGTGTCCGCCTTCTCCACGCGAGTTGCCTGCGGACTCGACGACTAGTTGGATCATATTCTTACCAAATTCTGGGAGGTGGAGTAAGTGCCCACACAGATAGTCCCCGAGTCTGATTCCGTCTGTGAACACAATTTTGTTCAAACTACAAGAAAAGACAATAGAGGCAAATACGTTGTGATGCTCCCCTTGCACGATCCCGAGCGTAGTGGTTCCGAGCTCGCATCTTCACGATCCTTTGCTCTGGCTCAATTCCTGCGTAACGAACAGGAAGGCCCGGTATGATTTAGGTCACATGGCCGAGGGCCCTTTGACGAGCAGTTCCGCCACGTACTACCATCCACATCACGCTGTTTGTTTCCGCAAACGGGACCAGTCTGAATGACATACTTTACGCGGGACGACACAATCCGACCTCACGATTCAATTCCTAAAGTGGCGATACTCTAGGTTCCTTTTCCACGCCGACATCGAGAAGGCGTATCGGCATATTTGGGTAGACCCCAGGCAGACCCCAAAACCGAAGCGCAAGCGGCTATCAGTGAGCTCCAGTGGGCCCAGGTTTCGGCAGGAATCCCTCTTAGAAAATAGACATCCAGTTGCAAGGCGATTTTGGCCAACATCCAGAGTGACCATTTCCTTCGCGAGGACTTCCTTGAAATCGACGCAGAGAGCACGGCTAAAACTCTCGGAGTGCGGTGGAAGGCAACGTCTGACGAGCTTTTCTTTATTCCGCCCAAATTGACCTTGAGTTCAACCTTTACGAAGCGTCAAGTCCTATCCCGAATTGCCAAACTATTTGATCCAGCGGGCTGGCTCCCTTCATAGTCCGGGCAAAGATGTTCATGCAGGACATTTGGCTCCAAAATCTAGGATGGGACGATGCCCTCCCTCGAGATTTTTGCCAATGATGGGTTGACTTCCTGGAAGATTACTCCGGTCTCGATCAGATCCACATTCCCCGATGGGTCGCTTTCCGACCACATTTGAAAATTGAGCATCATGGGTTCTGCGACGCCTCGCAGAAGGCGTACGGCGCAGCAATCTACGTCCGAGTTGAGGCTGGGTCAGCGGTAATGGTGAACTTGCTCACGGCAAAGACGCGGGTGGCCCCAGTAAAAACGGTGTCGCTCCCGCGGCTCGAGTTGTGCGGAGCCTTGTTATTGTCCGAAATGGTCAACGCCGTTTGAGGATCTCTTGACAGCTCCTGAAATTGCGACAACCGAGCGTCTCCTGATTTCCGTCACGCAACGCAGGCACTTCGTCCTTGAGAATGTCTGCTTAAGCCAAAAACGGTCCAAAACCTGAACCCGTTCCTTGATTCCCAAGGGCTCATGAGAGCATGCGGCCGGGTCACGGCCTCCGATCTTCTCCAGTCCGATGAACGGCATCCTGTCATCCTTCCATACGACTGCCATCTTTCTCGACTCCTCGTCCATTTTACGCATCGCATAACGCTGCACGGTGGCAATCAGCTGATGATCCGTCTGATCCGTTCCAAGTTCAGGATCCCGAGGATGAGGAATTTGGTCAAGTGCGTATTATATTTGTGCAAGGAATGGGTCATCCACAAAAAGAAGTTGCAAAGGAAACTCATGGGAGACTTACCCAAAGAACGGACGGCCTTTCACATATATTGGTGTGGACTATGCCAGTGACTTCGACATCAAAAACTGCACGGGACGAGCCTGTCTCATTACAAAAGGGTATGTGTTGGTGTTCGTGTGCTTCGCCACTAAGACCATCCATTACAAGTCTACGGCGACGGGAAAACACATGAAGAGCTGTCCACGCTTCTGGCTAGGATCGAAGCATGCCTGAATTTGGTTCAGCTCGCGCCGATGTACGAAGACCCCACTGACCTTTTGGCACTTACGTCTGGGTACTTTCTAACTAGAGGGCCCCTCCTCGCCATGGTTGAAACCGAGATAAAGGGGACACCACATCCATTATAAGCCGCTGGCAACACCTGAAGCCTCTTCATCAACAATTTTGTCTGCGATAGAAGTAGGAGTACCTCAAGGAACTCCATAAGCGTAATAAGGGGCGAGCCCCTACAGGAAATCTCCCTGCCGGGAACATGGTAGTCAAGGAAGACAACCTTCCGTCCAATGAGTGGCGATTAGGCAGAATTGACGCGGCGTGGTCGACATCTGCACTGCGATGGAACCGTCCGCCTGCCCGCAATAACCAGTCGCCCCTCCACACCGGTACTCTAATTCATCGTTCCGATAGATTAACCCGTAGTTCCATTTCGTAGTTCTTAAAAGTAATCAATCACACACGATATCTCCACGTCCACGCAGCGCCATCGCATTGGAAAGCTGACGTACTCGAGGTATGCAATCCTACCATTGCCGAGTCTACAGCGGGATCCATCTGCTTCGGAAATGTCGTCGGTTCCTCCGTCTGAGTGCCGAGAAGAGGGGCCAAACAGCAAGAGCAGTTCCGGCCCGGATCCCCACACAGTCAGCCGCTCCTTGGCCTCGTCCGTCACTCCACGACATTCTTCAGCCGCTTCTCGGCACTCGTCCGCCACTCCACGGCACTCTTCCGGCGCTCCGAGGAATTCTTCAGCCGCTTCTCAGCAATTTTCTGCCACTCGTCGTGGTGCTACGCAGACCGCGGTCGCCGCTCCGTCCCTAACGTCCCTCCTGCAGCGGCACAGTATCAACCTCCATCCGACTGTTTCGGTTCGGTTAGATACCGGGACTCGAGTCTTCGACTCTGCGGCGCTTATCGACCCTTGTACGCCTACGAGGTGCATCGACGCTAGCTAGGCGAACAGATTTTTTCGGCAACCGTGGTGTTTAAGATCGACAGCGCTGTCCGGCTCGACGTCATCATTAAAATAGAGCCTCACGTGCGCATCCGCACTCCAATCCGGGTGCTGAGCGACGCAGTGGGAACCCACTTCCGAGATATTACGGCTGTGGAGAATTTTAAGGTTAATTTTAAGGTCCAGCCAATAAAGCAAATAGTAGAAATGTCCCAGCAGTGAAAGTGAAAAGGTGTAATGGTCCAACTAGTGGAAGTGAGACATGTAGGTTCTATTCAATAAAGGCAAGAGTGGAAATGTTCCAACTAGTAAAAGTAAGAATGTGTAATGGCCCAACTAGTAAAAGCAAGAGGCTTTGAATCCAGCCTGTAAAGGCTAGTGTGGAAATACGTTTTATAAATGACACGGAGAAATGATTGATCTGCAAAGGTGCTGCAAATGAGGAGTAATAATTTTTTCAAAAACTAACTTTTTCAAAAAAAAAAAAAAAAAAAAAACAATTCGGCTGCGTGCAGACGTGTTTTATTAACGCTCCGGAAAAACAATTAGCCAATCAGTCGAAAACGTTCGAAAAAATTAATAAGCACGAGGTTTTGCGTTTCGCGATGCAAATAGCATATCGTAAACTAAAGTTTTAATTAATTAAATAATTAATCTTTACGCACTAACTATAATCAAATGAGTAAGAACGTGGATCAGCACACTCAACGACAAAAACAACAAGACGAAGCCCGTGAAAAAATTCAGAGAGAACAAGACAAACGTCGTCTCTCTTTGGCCCGTAACAACGCCTATTTTACGGTGACGAGTAATACTCTAGAACCGAAAGTGCTTGAAGGTGCAAGTTTACTGACCGCCGAAAACCAGAGAGCTAACTCTTGCTCTCCCGCCCTGCTCTTCACCGCTCGAACGCCATGGAGTGAGCAATGCAAGACTCCAACAGAGCTTCTGCCGCCTAGCGCAACAACAACAGAAACTACTACGACTACTACAACGGTCTCTGTCGCCAACAATGCAATAACGACTCCACCCTCTTCTTGTGCTGCGGGTAAAGCAACAACACAACCAAGTGCAAAAATCGGTGCAAACGGCAAAAACAAAGCTACGGTAGAAGAAGTGACAATTCTGCAAGCGGGTTCGGCCATTCAGACAGGCATGGATCGCTACATTAATATCTCCAAGCGCAAGCTAACACCACCAAAAAACTCGGACGGCAATAAGCCCAAAATTAATCGTTCCAACAAAGGCCCTGTAAATCCCGGGCCATTAGATGAAAACAGATTTTCCATTCTGGCGGAGCCTGAAACAGAGTCTGACCAATTAGCCCCAAGGAAACTAAAGCCCCCACCTATTTTTATTCGGGAGAAGATCTCGAATGCTCTAGTCAACAAAATAGTTGAGCTTGTCGGAAAAGATAACTTTCATGTTATTCCGCTTATGAAAGGGAACATAAGCGAAACTAAACTCCAAACCAAAACCGAAGACCCGATCTACAAGTTGCAGTACCTTCTGCACCGTAGGATCACAGTGGAAGAGCCGCACAAACGGACCGGACCAGTGCAATGCCAGGAATACGGTCATACCAGGGCACCCTCAGGTCAGTATGTGTAGCTTGTGGAAACTGCCACGGCTCCGAACCCTGCCCTGCCAACAAGGAAGACTCTCACTAAAAAGTGTGTAAACTACCAAGGAAACCACACAGCTAACTACAGAGGCTGTCCAGTCTACAAGGCGATGAAAAGTCGGATGCAACGAGCAACAACGGCACGCTCCCTGAACACACAAAACACTTACATGAGATCACAAACGACACCGGAAGTTTTCTTCGCAAAAGCAGCCAGATCATCATTTGGCCCTTCAATTACCACCAACGGAATTTCTTACGCCAGTGCTCTAAGATCAGGCACAGCTCACATAGAGCCGAAAATTGATAACATCCAACAGGCCATGGGACAGCCACAAAGTAACATGGAATCTATGATGATTACTTTGCAACAAAATATGATGGAATTTATGTCCTTCATGAAAACTACCATGCAAACCCTTATGCAAAACCAAAATATCTTACTACAAATGCTTGCAGCTCAGCAGTCCAAATAAACCATGCCTAGCCTTCGAATAACTCTGTGGAACGCCAACGGTGTTTCACGGCATAAACCTGAAATAACTCAATTTCTGAACGAAAACCACATCGACGTTATGTTGCTGGCAGAAACGCATCTCACCAGCAAATATAACTTTCAAATACGGGGATACACGTTCTATGGCACAGATCATCCAGATGGTAAAGCGCATGGCGGCACTGGAATCTTAATAAGAGACCGCGTCAAACACCACTTCCACCAACGGTTTGCTAAAAATCATCTGCAAGCTACATCGATAAAAATACAGTTGGGCAACTGCAACCTTGCCATTGCCGCTGTCTACTGCCCACCCCGCTTTACAGTCTCCGAAGACCAATTCATGGACTTCTACAATTCGCTTGGAGAGCGATTCATAGCAGCAGGAGATTACAACGCCAAGCACACGCACTGGGGATCCCGCCTTGTGACCCCCAAAGGAAGGCAACTATATAATGCACTCATTAAAACATGCAACAAACTGGACTACGTTTCACCAGGCAGCCCTACATACTGGCCTACAGATCCTAGAAAACTACCTGATATAATTGATTTTGCTGTGACAAAAAACATCTCTCGCAATCTAATATCTGCAAAATCGCTTTTGGATCTATCATCGGACCACTCACCAGTGCTAATAACTCTTCTTCAAAGCCCGGAATTAATCGAGCACCCTCGCAGGCTGACGTCGCATCGAACCAACTGGCTGAAGTTCAAAAAGTACGTAAGTTCCCACATTGAACTAACTCCACAGCTCAACATCAAGGAGGACATCGACTGCTACGCCGATGCCCTGGAGTCTGTACTCGTCGCAGCAGCCAAAGTCTCAACACCGCAAGGGAGGGATGGGCACACACACCAACACAAAACTAACCATGAAATCGAACAGCTTGTTCTGGAGAAAAGACGCTTGAGACGTACTTGGCAAACCAGCAGATCGCCATCCTCAAAACAAAGTCTTAAAGAAGCTGGTGGCAGACTTACCAGGGCTCTAAGGCATGAAAAAGAAAAAGCACAACGCCAGTACATTGAGAAACTTTCACCCACCAGCAGTAAGCATCCCTTGTGGAGGGCCCACCCAAAACTAAGTGCGCCGGCCGAAACAGTAATCCCCATAAGAGACTCTTCAGGCAGCTGGGCCAGAAGCGACAAAGACAGACCTTGTACATTTGCTTTACACCTTCGAAATGTTTTTCAGCCAAACCCTGCAACTAATTCATTCGCACTACCGTCGCCGTCAGTTCGAATTGAATCGGAGACGGAGCCAATTCTGTTTCAACCAAATGAAATTGCAAAAGTAATCAGCGAGCAATTGATACCAAAAAAGGCCCCAGGCGGTGATCAAATAACTCCCAAAATGTTAATCGAACTTCCAAACTGTGCAGTTGAGGTTATTTGTAAACTCTTCAACGGGATTACACAACTTGGCTATTTCCCAAAAAAATGGAAAAAATCGGTAATCATAATGATCCCAAAGCCAGGGAAAGATCACACAATACCAGCTTCGTATAGACCGATAAGTTTACTCTCGTGTCTGTCAAAACTGCTCGAAAAATGCCTTCTGACGCGCATCATACCATATCTGAAAGAGCACAACGTTATTCCAGCTCATCAATTTGGCTTTCGAGAAAGCCATGGAACAATAGAGCAAGTCAACAGATTAACAACAGAAATAAGGACTGCATTCGAGCTTCGGGAATACTGCAGTGCGGTATTCCTTGACGTTGCACAGGCTTTCGACCGAGTCTGGCTTGATGGCCTTATCCATAAAATCAGAACGATCCTGCCGGGAAACACTCACAGGATACTGGAATCGTACCTTTACAACAGAGCCTTCGCCGTGAGATGCAACACCACAACATCCGATGACTACGCTATAGAGGCTGGAGTTCCCCAAGGTAGCGCCCTTGGTCCAACTCTATTTCTCCTCTACACCGCAGATATTCCCACGAACGAGCGGCTAACTACTTCTACATTCGCAGACGATACCGCGATCATAAGTCGGTACAAATGCCCAACTCAGGCAACAGCACTACTAGCTGATCATCTCGTTGTAGTGGAGAGGTGGTTATCAGACTGGCGTATAAAAATAAATGCGCAAAAGTGTAAACACATAACGTTTACTCTTAACAGACAAACGTGTCCCCCGCTAACCCTGAATAACACGCCACTTCCACAAGCTGACGATGTAACGTACCTTGGCATCCACCTAGACAGGAGACTTACATGGCGGAGACATATCGAAGCTAAGAAAATTCACCTAAAACTAAAATCAAACAGTCTCCATTGGCTTTTAAACGCGCGCTCCCCCCTCTGCCTGGACTTCAAGGTCCTGCTCTACAATTCAACGCTTAAGCCAGTCTGGACCTACGGCTCCCAATTGTGGGGAAACGCGAGCAGCAGCAACATCGACATTATTCAGCGAGCACAATCAAAAATCCTGAGAACTATCTCTGGGGCACCTTGGTATGTTCGGAACGACAACATCCACAGAGATCTTGGCATTCTACCCGTAAAAGATGAAATATCAAAACAAAAAGCGTCCTACCACACCAAGCTAACTTCTCATCCAAACCAGCTCGCCAGGGGCCTAGCCAGGGCTTCCATCCGGACCCGATTGCAACACAATGACCTTCCAGCTCAGCAATAGTTATTAGAGCCCCTAAATTTTCGCGCCAGTCACCTTGACTGTCAGATAGCTTTTTAATTTAAGATTCTATATACTTATTGTTAGTCTCAATTCAGAGAAGATCCAATAAATAAAATGCAAATGTTAAAACAAAAAAAAGCTTAGGAATAGCTGACAACTTAGAAATACCTTTGTAGTTACTGGCTTCTAACTTGTTACCTTTTTTGAAAAGAGGAATAACAAATGATTCCTTCCAAATATTTGGGAATTGGGAGGTTTCTAGAGATAAGGTAAACAACTTGTGAAGAGGTTTGCACAGGGCCTTAGCGTAATACCTAAGCACGCACCCAGGAATACCATCGGGCCCTGGCGAATAAACAGGCTTAATACGAAGAAGATCCAAAAGATCTGTTAAAGTGGGACAGAATATAAGGTTTGACTTGGACATGGCGTAAGAATAAGGCTGTGATGAATAATCTAAAGTAGAGTAAGTCGTTTGAAAAAATTGGGCAAATAAATCGGCTATTGCCTGATCTGTGGTTGCCGTCATGTTTTCGAACGACAGCGAGGAAGGAAAAGAATTAGATTTACGCTTGGTGTTAACAAAATTATAAAACTGTTTCGGGTCCTGAGAGAACTGGACCTTACAACGGTTTAAGTAACTATTATAACACTGAGCATTAAGCACGGTAAATCTTGACCGAGCACTTAAATATCTAGTAAAAACAGATTGAGAACCGGTATTTTTATATTTCCTAAAAAGTCTGGACTTTACATTTCTTAAGTGTGTCAACTCTTTGCTAAACCATGGTGATTTATTGGAAGTTGACGGATAGTACCACGGAACACAGGAATTAAAAAATGAGTTTATTGCAGTGTAATAAACATTAACTGCATGCATAAGTAAAGATCAGACCAATTAAAGCCAGAAATAAAATTATTTAGCCTCAGAAAGTCTGCCTTGCGAAAACAATGCATTCGTTTGGATTTTTCTGATTTTTCTTCTATAACTCTACCCGTATCAAATGCGAGTTCAATTGTTGGGTGATATGGATCTTCAGGTTGCGAGAGTGGTGCTACTCTGGACAGAAACACACCTTCAGTAAGACATTCGATCCATCCTCAGTGGACCAAGTAACTCCAGGTATATTAAAATCACCTAGAACTATCAACTGATCCCTATCGGAAAGCTTATTTACAACGGACTTAATAACGGATAGGTGATTTAAATAATCAGGAAGTTTAGACAACGGCGGAATATATGAGCAAGTTATGTATATAAAGTTACCAGGAAGCGATAACTTTACACAAATAAATTCAATGGTATTGAATTCATCAAAAAATAACTCCTCAGACGGGAAGTTTGAATCAACTCGAATTAAGACTCCACCTCCCCGTCTAGAGGGACGGTCATACCTATATATTGTGTACTTACCTGGAAAAAACTTCGGAGCTAAAGATCTCCGGCTTTAACCAGGTTTCTGTGAACACAATAATAAGAGATGCAAAGGAAAGGCTATCAAAATACAATTTAGTGAGTTTGCTACGCAAACCTCTTGCATTCTGAAAAAAAGGAGGTTAGAAGTTAGTTTTTGAAATTGAAATTAGTACACTGGTTTGGCCTCGACTAGGAAGTTTTACTCCCACGGGCCCCTTCTTCTTTATCTTAGCCTCGAACTCTTTTACAACCATATTATCCGGCCAAAAGTCGCCCGAGCATATGGCTTCAAAAAGCTCGTTAGGGACAGTTATCTTGAAAGATGAAATGTCTCTAGCATCAGAAAACTTAAACTTTTCCACCTTTACACTATTACAATCGGCTTTAGTTTTGTCTTGTATATAAGACAATACATCAGAAGATGTTTGATCAGGGGAAAGCCGAGAAACGAAAATTTGTTTATTTAGTGGAACCACTAAAAGGGATTTTGGTGGAGCAGATATTGTTTCTGCAAAACCAACTTGAGCCGGTTGTCCGGACTTAGTAGTCCCTTGTGGTGGAGATGCTACATTCTGAGAGATAGGTGGATTCACTAATTGTGAAACCACTACGGACAAATCGGAATTCTTAGAAGTCCCTGGTTGCATGCATTCTGTAACGGATTGTTCGGATACCGAATCTTTTTTAGCTGCTGATCTTAGCAATATTTGAGGGTTTGCTGAAATCAGCTGCTGATCCGCCGGAATGCTCTGTTGTTCTTTTGATTTCGGTTGCGGGGTGTTCCCCTTTTGCTCCTTACCACCAGCGGCCCTTTTGCGCTTAGGGGACTCTTCTAATAGCTTACGACTATTAAACTGCGAGTCCAGCGCAGAGAGGAGATCATCAGCTCGGCGAAAACTATCTCTAGCCACTCCGAAACAGCTAATCAGCCCCATCAGGCCGCCTTTAGTTTGGCGCATGAACGATTTCATCTCGTTCGCAACCTCGACACAAGCGTCACAACAAAACTGCAAATTGGGCCCCTTTGAAAGGTCATCACTTGTCCGGCCAGTAAAACCGGCGCACTTGGTGTGCACCATATTTTCACACAGCCAGCAAGTCATATTAGACTGGTCAGCCCTGATTACGAGGCTGCATTTTTTGCAGAAGCAGACTAAATTTTTAATATTCATTTTATTTATTTACCACTGTACCAAGAAAGCGAATTGAAATTTATAAGCGAGCAGTTATAAGTACCGCAGGAGCGCAGAAACTGCACGCTTAGAACTTTCAAAGCAAAGAGAGCAAGAGAGCGGGAGCGTAAATAAGTTAAAGTGCATGCACAAAAGAGAAACGGCGGGGATATAAGATAAGAAAACACAGATAAGAATTACGAAAAACTAAAACAATTTATTAGTATTAAATACAAAGTGCACTCGCGAAGCGAACGGAGTTTAAATTTATGTTTTAATAAACCGGAAGAGAATTAAAATTGTTTTGATAAAACCCACCGATGGGAATAAACGAAAACAAAATGCAAAATTCGATGCGCAGAAAAAAAAACACGACCGTTCACTTTGAAAGTCAAAGACGAATCTTTGTATTATCATTTGTTTATTGTCCTGAACAATAAAACCAAGATTTTTTAATATTTGCGGGACTGGTGGAGCCTCACTGAATCTCTTTTATAGGAATTTTTTCTCTTTCTTATGCATGTTTTTGCTCTAGCAAGTCTTATAGCTATACTTGTAAAATTATTTTTACTCCATTCTATATACTGATAAAATGGCTTCAGATGACTGAAGGAAGAGACTGTTTCAACTTCTCGTTTGAACAACGCACCAACTCCATCTGGTGCTTCTTTTTCATGTGCAGTTGCATGGACATGCCAATCAGCTTTAACTCCAAAGTCTATCTCATGGTGAATTATGTTCATCATCTGGAATTTATTTTTAAAGTGTTGTTTGGCCCCATCGCTGAAATAATAATTTTCTTGGCGTTCAAGTTTTTTTTTTTTAAATAAGGAATCAACATCTTTTGGATTGTATAAAATAAATAAAATAACACACAACAGGGAAGACAGTGCATTGTGTGTTATTAAAATAAAAACCTTGAGATGCATTTTGAGCAACGTATTTGTAATTTTCGGAAAAATCCAAAACAACGAGTACTTCACCATCTTCTAAATTTGCTTTCTTAGCACTAAACAATTGCGACTGCTGTTTTGATAAAAATTAATGAGGTTTTAATAGTAGAAACTTACTACTAAATTCATCTAAATTCTGCTGTGGAGACAATTCATGTTTGCAATGTCGACCTGTCAGTGCCTGCCCATGCACTGAATTGTACATGGTTGACATTATCTTCATCTAATAATTGGAGCAAGTATTGACAAACGTTTGCAATGCTTGGACAGTGACCAAGATAGCAATTTTCACTCGGATGCTCGCAAGTTATTTGTCGTAAGATATATTTGTAATTTTTAATTGAGTTTCCAGAATTGTTTGTTAATTTTTCAATGTCAATGGCATCTAACAATAACTTGCAATTGTGATGAATTATGCAGACGCAAACAAAATGTGTTCCACTGGCTCCAGCAAGGATGCACTCTTTAGGACTAAGAAGTGCAAATTTACTGAGGCCAAAAGGAATGTTTTGGTCACTTTCTTTATATAAGCAAAATAAGCCCTTCAAATCTAAAAGTAAAAGACGATTCTGTATCAATGAACGTCCGTTTTCATTTTTAACAGATACCATATGTTTCTTTTCTGGCATTATCATACTATTTTCGTCATTACTATAGAAGTTTCATTTCTATAGTAGAATTCGATAATGCTCTTCCAGTCTTCAATGTGTATCTGCCAAAATGCCATTTGTATTTCTAAGGTCTTTACTTTTCTTTGCAAATGACCAACTACAGTTAAATTCCTTTGAAATCTTTTTGGGGCTCCATGTTTTTGGAAGTATGATCAGAATACGTAATCGTAATGGATCGTTATTTGAAAGGGTGGCAAATTTTTCTTTTAAACCGTTCAGCATATTTTCTAATTCGATTTCCCTTTCTGAACGAAAAAGATCATCACTTACCTCAATTTCCTTAATTTGAGGCTCTAATATTAGGTTGTCAAAAGTCGCATCAGGTCATACTATACCTTTTTGAAATGCTCATTTCACGCGCTAACACGTGTTTGATTGATTGTCTTTTCTTTTAAGTCGTTCGTTAGTTATAGCGTCGCAATCATGGAGCAAAATAAAGAGAAAATAGGCATATTTTACAGAACTACTACGATAAAGGCAAAAATGCATCTCAAGCCGCCAATAAAATTTGTGCAGTTTATGGACCTGATACAGTTTCCATTTCCACCGCACAACGATGGTTTCAACGTTTTCGTTCTGGTGTAGAGGTGGTCGAAGATGCGCCACGCTCCGGAAGGCCTGTCGTCGAAAATTGCGATAAAATCGCTGAATTGGTCGAAAGAGACCGGCATAGTAGCCGCCGTAGCATCGGTCAAGAGCTGGGCATGAGTCATCAAACCGTTATTAACCATTTGAAGAAGCTTGGAGTCACTAAGAAGCTCGATGTATGGGTGCCACACGAATTGACGCGAAAAACATCTTTGACCGTATCGACGCATGCGAATCGCTTCTAAATCGCAACAAAATCGACCTGTTTTTGAAGAGTATGGTGACTGGCGATGAAAAGTGGGTCACTTACAATAACGTAAGGCGCAAACGGTCGTGGTCGAAAAGCGGTGAAGCGGCCCAGACGGTGGCCAAGCCTGGATTGACGGCCAGGAAGGTTCTTCTGTGTGTTTGGTGGAATTGGCAGGGAATAATCCACTATGAGCTGCTCCCCTATGGCCAAACGCTCAATTCGGACCTGTACTGCCAACAACTGGACCGCTTGAAGACATCACTCATGCAGAAGAGGCCATCTTTGATCAACAGAGGCCGAATTGTCTTCCACCAGGACAACGCCAGGCCACACACATCTTTAGTGACGCGCCAAAAGCTCCGGGAGCTCGGATGAGAGGTTCTTTTGCATCCACCGTATAGTCCGGATCTCGCACCAAGTGATTACCACCTGTTTCTGTCCATGGCGAACGCGCTTGGTAGTCTGAAGTTGGCCACAAGAGAGTCCTGTGAAAATTGGCTCTCCGAGTTTTTTGCCAATAGGGAAGCGAGCTTCTATGAGAGGGGCATTATGAAGTTGGCATCTCGTTGGGAACGCGTCATCGAACAAACGGCGCATATTTGACTTGAATCGCATTATTGTAACCAATTTTATGAACAATTGAAAATTCAATAAAAATACCGCAAGACTTTTTTGACAACCTAATATTTCAGCTACTTCACTCTGATTTGCAGGCTGAGCTTTTTTGCGTCACAAAGTTTAACCGTATCAGGAAGATCAGGAAAATTTTGTTTCATTGCGACAGATATTTTTCTTAAATCTTTGCCTTTGTGATTAAAGACACCAAATCCTTCGTAAGGGTTGCAACACCTGTTGCCATGCGAGTTGCTTTTATTTTCCGTCCTGTTTAGAAAATCTCACAGAAATCTTAGAATTCAATTAAAACGAACTACAATCATTTGCTTTTAGATATTTATGAAGAATAGATTGCAATTAATGATATCCTTACAATAAAATATAAGACGCTCGGACTTGTATGTCCCAATTAACTTCTATAATAGTGACGAAAATAGTAGGATCATGATAATTACACATTCTTACTTCAACTAGTTGGAACATTTCCACTCTTGCCTTTATTGGATAGAACCTACATGTCTCACTTCCACTAGTGGGACCATTACACCTTTTTACTTTCACTGCTGGGACATTTCTACTCATTTCTTTATTGACTGGACCTAGACAACATATTACAACCGTCAAATTCTCCATAGACAAGTTTTATTTAAATTTGTAGATGTATTAACCTGATTCTTTAAACCAATGAGATAACTTTAGAACACAAAAAAATACCTTGTAATATGTTTTATAAAAATTCGATATGATTTTTCGAAATCAGTCGCCATATTGGATATGCCATTTTGAATATTAAAAATCTGATGTCAGATTTGTGTTCAGCGGCCATAAAAACGCCCGAGTGAAGTTTTAAGTGATGTTATAAGTGAATTCAAGCACATTTTTTTACTTTTTCCGCCATATTGGATCCGCCATCTTGAATTTTGTATTCTACTCAGAATATAAAAGTAGATGGAGTTACCTACATTTTAAGTACTCATACAACTATTTCCGTTAAGAGCAATTATGGGGCTGGGGTCTTTAGTTGGCGTGGAATGCCATATATATGTGTACAAACAAAAATAAAAATAAGAAAAGTAAATTTATTGTAATAAATTAAAATATGAATCTGAAAATAAATCGAATATGATATGAGAAATTTTTAAAAACTTGAATCATAAATACTGCTGACCAACATGAACACACAAGAGTGTTTAAGAATTACGTTAGAAAAGGAACCAGATTTTGAGAATAGGGTATTCAGGATAATCAGAAATTTAGAAGAGCCTCTTTCAATTTCCGATTTTGAATATGAATATATGGATTGGTACACCTTACCTTTTACCTTTATTCATTGCAACAGCTCTCAGAAGGCCATAATACCGCCTACTGTGAGAAATTGCAAAATATTCTCGGAAACCGGCATATTATAATATTAAAAATTACAAGAAAATAAACAAAAAAAATAAATAAAAAATTAAATACTTGTTATTGAATGGGAGCAACTTATTCTCCATATCCGAGAAATAAAAGAAACTTTTGATAAGTCTTACAAATGTGTGAGCCAAAATAGGGTAATACAGAAAGAAACAATAAACAAGCATGCTACGTTTCTAGTCGATTCCTTCAATGAGGCAAGACTATTAGGTCATAGAAGTAGGGAAGTAATAAATAAGTTATAAGTTATAAGTAATAAATAAGTTATAATAAGTTATAAGAAAATAACCCCCAAAATGGAGGTTATAACTATAATAACAATAATAACAACAACAATGTTAGGGTAGCCCAAAACGCTTCGGGAAACTCCCAACAACTTTTAGGATCACAGCAGTAACAAATATTAAAATGCACACCATCAATCTCAGCCAAAGTACCTTCGTAACTTTTATACAGTGACAAACTTAATTATTGGCACAGCAAGCATGTTAAACTTTGAGGCTATTTTTCTTCTTATAATATGCTGATATTAAAATAAAACAAAATATTTTTAGATAGAATTATTAATTTTATGTTAAATACAAGTGACTTCATTAATTTATCTTTTATAAATAATTTATTAAAAATAAAAAACCAAAGAATGGACCAAATTTGCCTAAACAAAAATATTGGCACACTTGGGATTTAATTAACTATTTTGTTAAAACTTTATCGATTTGGCCACTTTTTTTTAATTATCACATTTGCCTCTATAATCTTAATGGTATAATGATTAATTTTATAGCTAAAATTGTTTTAGTGCCTTAAAATAAATGAAAAGTTGTTTGACTTAAGAAGGTAAAAATAAAATCAACCGCATGTGTCCAAAAATTAAAATTTAATAAGCAGGCTCAATGCAAATCGAAAGTCAACATTGGGGAACGGATGCCCAGAAGCCATTTTTCCCATTCGGAGTCCTTTGCTACATTTTAAAGGACCCACGCAGTTGCAAAATGCAGGGCACAGTGGCTAATCCATGGCTTTGAGAGGCCAGGAAAGCGTAAGGATCGTATAAAAGGACAATGTCAGCCCCCAGATCTCCTCAACACGTATCGAAGTTGATGATAAGAAGGACTTTGGTAAGGATATTCACCCAACAGCCTTTTTTTTAGGCCCTGCATGATGCGTACAGGGAATAAGTCATGAAGTTACCAAATCAAGTGGGCTAACTTCTATTGAAATGGAAAATCTAAATATATAATCCCACATGATTTTTATATAGTAAATTTACAATTCGTTATTCCTTGTGATGGAATACTAGGGATCGATATTATTAAAAAATACAACTGTCAATATTGCTCAGATAGTCAACATAAACCACACAAATCACATTCAAACTACGAGAAAAAACCGAGAAAAAACTCAACTTTCGAAAACTCCCCGCCACAATTTAATAAACAATTAACAACATTTTGCACCCAATATAGCGATGTATTCGGACTAGAAAGCGAATCGATTACTGCGAATAATTTTTATAAACAAAAACTGAGATTGAAGGATGATGAACCAATATACATAAAAACCAAGAAAGGAAAGCTAACTTCAGGCGGAGCCGAACTTGATATAGCCTTGCAGAATATTCTGTAAATTATATTCTCCAAAATTATTCCTGATGCATTCTTAATACTCATAAAAAATCTAGGGTTGTCGAAAATTTAAAAAATATCGAATCGATGATATTTTTTTATCAAAAAAAAAAATGAAAATATTTAAAATATCCCATAAAAATGTCGATATATTTGATATTTTTTGTGTTAAATGAAAAATTTACCGCCCACAATAACAAAACAATAAGTTTTCTTTTTACTATCTTTATTTATAACCTTATACATGGTGATATTGACTGCCCCGACTTGTTAAGTCGGCTAAAATTTTCTGTGCCAAGTAGATTAACTAGAAACTATATTCCCCTATTTTTAAATCATTATAGATCTAACTATGCCTTGCATGAGCCTTTCAGAGTATTATGTTCTGACTATAATAGACTTTTTCCTGTAATATCAAATCTTGACTCTCTGCCGCTCCTAAAACGATTAATACTTGCTTTATTGGCATAAGATTAATCTAACTTTTACTTTTTTCCCCGGACCTTTACCTTTATTTTCATATCTCGCGTCTATCTTATCGCGAATCGTGCCGTACGATAGACGTCTGCGCCCCTCGGTCGGTTGGGCGGGTAAATGGGCAGTGGGACTCCGCGCGAAAAAAAAAAAAACAATAGTATTTTATTATATATATTTTAAGACCAGTATGCAGGGTTTAGGGATTTTAATAACACCCTTTGCGTTATGTGTGCGTCAGTCATCCTGCTTCTTGAGTGGCACACAACACATTTGATGGCGGACGCCTTTTTATCCGTATAGTTTGATTTTACACTCAATTATTTATTTCGCGCCTGAATTCTTTAAGTCGATGTCGCTTTAGAGTTCAGAGTGACCAAAGACAAAAATATCAAAAAATATCAAAAAAATATATCGGAATTCCGATATTTGGGCAAATAAAAAATCACGATATAAATTTATCATTTTTAGGATAAATATCAATATATTGATATTTTGATATATTATCAACAACCCTAAAAAAATCCCAACTTCCTAACTTTAAAAACACAAAAGTTCAGTTATATGGCAGCTATTGGATATAGTCTGCCGATCCTTATAAAATTTGGTAGGTCGGATTGATTGGCCAAAAAAAAATCCCATAGAAAATTCATAGAACTTCCTAACTTTAAAAACACAAAAGTTATGGTATTCCCGATCTTTCAGTTATATGGCAGCTATAGGATGTAGTCGGCCGATCCTTATGAAATTTGGTAGGTCAGATTGATTGGTCAAAAATAAAACCCACAGCAAACTTCCTAACTTTAAAACCACTTAAGTTATGGCATTTCCGATCGTTCAGTTATATGGCAGCTATAGGATATAGTCGGCCGATCCCGGCCGTTCCGACATATATTTTGCGTGCAAAGGAAAGAAGGGTGTGTGAAAAGTTTTAATTCGATATCTTTATAACTGAGAGACTGGTTTGCGTAGAAACAGACAGACGGACAGACGGACATGCTTATATCAACTCAGGAGGCGATCCTGATCAAGAATATATAAACTTTATAGGGTCGGAGATGTCTCCTTCACTGCGTTGCACACTTTTGACCAAAATTATTATACCCTCTGCAAGGGTATAATTATAGAAATCCTCATAGTCAAAAAGACGAAATTCAAGAACAAGTCCAAAAGCTCATTAACGACAAAATAGTGGAACCCTGTATATCACCTTATCGCCCACATTTATTAGTACCCAAAAATTCACTTCCAAATTCGGAAAAGAAAAAATGGCGATTAGTAATTGACTATTGCCAGATTAATAAAAAACTCTTGTCTAATAAACTTCAACTCCCTAGAATTGATGATATTTTAGATCAACTAGGTAGAGCAAAATACTTTTGCATGCCTTGATTTAATGTCAGGTTTTTTTTTTATCAAATTCAACTCGAAAAAAGTTCACGAGAATCGCCTCACGCGATTACTATTCGGCTTAAAAATAGCTCCAAATTATTTTCAGAGAATAATAACTATATCTTTCTCTGTACTATAACCTTAACAAGCATTTTTTATATGGATGACTTATAGTCATTATTTGTTCCGAAAAACATTGCTCAAAAACTTAACTGATGTTTTTGAGAAATATAGGCCACATAACCTAAAATTACATCCCGAAAAATGTGCATTTTTTAAGCATGAAGTCACTTTTCTAGGACATAAATCCACAGATAAATGAATCTTGCCCGACGACAAAAAAAACGACGTCATTCAAAATTATCCAGTTGCATTTTGTAATTATTATTGACGGTTCATAAGAAATTTTTCTGACTATTCTCGTCACATAACAAGATTATGTAAGAAAGATGTAAAATTCGAATGGACAACTAAATGCCAAAAGGCCTTCGAACATCTTTAATCGGCATTAATATACCCAACTCTCAAACAATATCCGGATTTTAGCAAACGAATTTTTGATAATTACAGATGCTAGCAAATACGCTTGTGGAGCAGTCCCAGTTGCATATGCATCAAGATCTTTTACAAAAGGGGAAAGCAACAATAGCACAACAGAACAAGAACTATCAACTACATTTCAATGGTCGACACTTCACTGTCAAAACAGATCACAGAGCACTTACTTACTTATTTTCAATGGTAAGCCCCAGTTCCAAACTAACACGAATAAGACTTGAATTAGATAATTATGTAGCCGAAGCGCTATCAAGAATTACTATCACGGACTTGAAAAATATTCAACCGAATAATAAAAGTCACTACCAGAAAGCAAAGCAAATAGAAAAATTCCTGCGCAGGAAAAGAAAAAGTAGATTAGCAAAAGCAAACTCTTAACAAAGCTTCTCAGCCCAACGTATACGAAGTCATTGTAAATGATGAGGTACGAAAAGTAGTGACCTTGCAAATAACGGGTTCACTATGTTTACTAAAACATGAAAAACAAGAAAGGAAAGCTAACTTAGGGCGGAGCCGAAGTTGATATACCCTTGCAGAATATTCTGTAAGTTGTATTGGTTGGCCAAAAATATAACCAATAAAAAATCCCAACGTCCTAACTTTAAAAACACCAAAGTTATTGCATTTCTAATCGTTTAGTTATATGGCAGCTAGAGGATATAGTCCGCCGATTCTTATGAAATTTGGTAGGTCGGATTGATTGTCCCACAGAAAATCCCAACTTCCTAACATTACAAACACCAAAGTTATGGCATTTCCGATCAATCAGTTATATGGCGGCTTAGGATATAGTCGGCCGATCCTTATGAAATTTGGTAGGCCGGATTGATTGACCAAAAATGAAACCGATAGAAAATCTCAACTGCCTAACTTTAAAAACATTAAACACCGATCGTTCAGTTATATAGGAGCTATATGAAATAAAGTCGCCCGATCCTGCTCGTTCCGACTTATATACTACATGCAATAGAAAGACAACTTTTGGGAAAGTTTGCTTTAAAACTGAGGAACTAGTTTGCGTAGAAACGGACAGTCGGACAGACGAACTTGGCTAGATCGACTCTCCTGGTGATGCTGATCAAGAATATACATACTTTAAATGGTCGGAAATGTCTCCTTCACTGCGTTGCAAACTTTTGACTGAAATGATAATACCCTCTGCAAGGGTATAAAAAGTTATAGCAAAAATTGACGTTAGCGATATGTACACCAATGGAATTCTCGACTTAGGTCAGTTCTTTCAATGTCTTGAAAAATAAGCAGGTATACTTAGTATCAGCAAACACAAAGTGGCACCGAGCGAAAAGATCTTTGACGCTCTATCAATATAATTTTTAAAAATAATGGTCAATAAAATATTACAATCTTTAAGAGTAACGCTACTCAAGCCGGTGACCCTATTATCAAATAATGAAAAAGAAAAAGAAGCAATACTGTTTACATTTCACGACGATCCAATACAAGGAGGTAATACAGGCATAGCTAGAACATTAGCTAAAATAAAAAGGCTCTATTATTGGAAAAACATGACAAGAGACATATCAAATTATGCCTCAAATACCAAAAGTCAAAAACGACCAAACATACATAGACAATATTGACTATAACTGAAACGCCTCAAATGGCTTTTGACAGGGTAATTGTGGATACAACGAGTTCATTCGTTCATACATCTCAGTTGACAAAACAGATTGGGATGTATGGCTACAATACTTCGTATATTGTTTTAACACGACCCCATCTATGGCACATGACTTTTGTCCATATGAATTAGTTTTCGGAAAAACTTCAAACATACATAAACATTTTAATAGTAAAGATCAGATAAAACCCTTATAAAATATAGAAGACTATCCTAAAGAGTCCAAATTCAGATTGAACAGGTATTTAAGAGCGCTAGATTAATGTTAGAAGAACATAAGCAAAGACAAAAAACTATTATGACAAGAATACTTTAAATTTTAATTTAAAAATAGGAGATAAGGTTTTATTAAAAAATGAAACAGGACATAAGCTAGATTTTAAATATACTGGACCATATATGGTGGAAAGTATAGAAGAAAATGAAAATACAATAATTTTAAATAATAATCACAAGAATCAAACAGTCAAAGTTAGGTTAAAAATTGTTATTTCATAATCAGTTTATACGTAGATTTTTACTTCAATTTAATTTATTCTAAAAGTCTTATTTCATAATCACTTTATTTTCTTATAAGTATGGCCATACATAAAATAAGAAACATAATTAAAAAAAAGAAATAAACATTACAAAAAATAATTATTAACTAAAAAAAAATATATACAGTAGAATCAGGTTATATCGATTTTCAAGGCACCGACAATTTTACGTCGTTATACCCGGAAGACGGACTAACCATATAGGTTTGTATCATATAAGTTTGTATTGGGAACAACCAAGCCATCGAGTTTTCGTCGCAATAACCGGACGGACACTATAAGCGGAGTTGAATAACCGGATTCTACTGTATATAGATTTTTATGAAATAAAGATATAAAGATATTTTTCTAAAGGAGGGAGATGTAGTGTGTTCACATATCGAATATTGTAAACAATTTATTTTGGCAGAGCCTGCTACTGAGTTCCGACACGCAGTCGTGAAATTAGTCTAAGAATGATTGTATTGTACAAGTGAAATAAATTTAATAAAAAATTTTTATTTTATGTTTTTGTAATTGGCGCCCAACGTGGGGCCCGCGCTGTGAAAATATACCGAAAGAAAATAAAAGATATTCGCGAGTGTTCCCAAAAAAAATTATAGACCTGAAAATAAAAAAGGGTTTATATGTAAAAAAAAAAACAAAACATACCGGATCAAAAAACTAGAGCTAAAGTGAAATTAAAAAAAAAAACTCAATTAGAAGTGCAACACCTAAAAATAAAAAAATAAAAAAGGGGCAAGAAGATACCAATTAATAAAAGTGAAAAACTACAACAAAAAAACAAAAATATTCTTTAAAGGAAATATAAATTATCCAGGAAAATATACAATCACATAATATACAAAAAGTGCAAAACTAAAAAGAAAAATGTATCATTAAAAAAAATATTTACAAAACGCCAAATACAAAAAAAAGTGCAAAACTACATAAAAAAAACAATAATTAATATTCCTAAAAAGAAATATTAATCATTAAAAAAATGTATATATCTCTAAAAATCGCCAAATATAAAAAAAGAGCAAATCTACAACAAAATTGTTTAATACTTCTAAAAAATACTCCTTAATACTCCTAAAATAAATAAAAAAAATAATAAAGAAATAAAAGAAAACAAATAAAAACAAGAGAGAACGCTATAGTCGAATGCCCCGACTATCAGATACCCGTTACTCAGGTAAAGGGAGTGCGAGGGAGATGGAGATGGAGATAGAAACTTTGATCACGCATAACTTTTTAACGAATGGTCCGATTTGAAAAATTTCTTCAACATTTCGATAGGTATTGATAAACACAATAAAACTGCATTTTTACTTTTCCGAAACATTTAAATTTTTAAAATCGTATATAAGCGATTGTGGGCGTTAAAGAGGGCGTGGCACCTTTTTGAAACAAACTTGCGCTGCGTAGGAACTCCTAGAATCTCCATGCAAAATGCCAATCTTCTAGTTTTTATAGTTTCCGAGATCTCAGCGTTCATACGGACAGACAGACGGACATGGCTATATCGACTCGGCTAGTGACCCTGATCAAGAATATATATACTTTATAGGGTCGGAAACGCTTCCTTCTAGCTGTTACATACTTTTGCACGAATACAATATACCCTTTTACTCTACGAGTAACGGGTATAATAATTATGATAATTTGATTGGCGCCTAAACGTGTTGCCCACATATATTTTATTTATTCATAGAATGTATGCGGTGATATGGATTGGTGAAAAACTAATGAACCGATTTTCTTCAAATTTTTTTTAAATGTTCGTATTGAATTTTATTAGTACTTGAACGATTGTTTTTTCATGTAAAAATTTTTATTTCGCCGAAATAGATAGTTTTGTAAGAATTTTAGCGTCCAAAAACGTAATTTTTTTCATAAATCGTTCCCGCATGCAAAAAAAAAAAATGTTAAAAACGTTCGTTCAAGTACAGGATACTACTTTAAACTAATGAAATATTTTTATTTTTTCGGTAGTTGTTAGTTGACCCGTTTGTACTGGGGAATTATCACCGCAAGGCTCTTTAAAAAAAGGCGTTAATAGGGAAACAACCACACCTTAAAAACTATTAAAGATTTTTTAAAATTTTTTTGCATAATCATTGTCAACAATCTTAACTTTCAGAAAATATAATCATTCATTTAATAAAAACAATAGTTACATACATAAAAAATCCAAACTTTCCTATTTTTTTCGACAAAAAAAGGTATATACCCCCTTAATAACCAAGGGGTGGGTTGAAAAGATAAGTTGTGTTGACAGTTTTTTTAGCCAAAGTTGCTCCAGTTGTTAAGATGTTAGTTTCGACGTATAAATTGTTCGGAAGCTTAGGAAAACGGAATCAAAAAAGAAGAAGATCAAGGCATGATTTCGGCCACTGCAGAAGCCGAAGCAATTCCTTTTGTGTATACTCTACACAGTGTGGCTCGAGTTGGTGCTTATCAGACGCATAGGACAAGCAACTGCGCTTGTTCACAACAATCAAGACGCTTGACCACGGATGATAGCATCGACGAAGGCTCACATAAAAGTCCATAAGTTTAACTTATGCATTTATCATACAAGTTAACACCAGCCAACTGCCCCCTTCCCTTTACCCCTCTTGAGCCCTACGACACCGAACACCGCACCATTCTATTCACCCCTCTCTGCCACCTACAACCTGGAACCCATTCCCTTCACCCCACTCAGACATCAACGGCAACAATATTCAAGTGGCTATAATTCCAAGTAGCTGCAATAACGCCGCTGAATTATGAGATCAGCAATAGTAATGCAGCGACAGCGACCCATCGAGCGAACGCCAACGACGACAGCGATGCAGCAAAGCCACCCAGCGACCGAATGTCAACAACGTCAGAACGACAGCGACAGCGACAGCGACGGAACGTCAGCGATCGAATTGCATCGCAATAGCGGAAGAACACCGAGCATCGGCTAGCTGCCTCAGCTATAGCCGCCGCTACCCCTACTCTTCGCCGAGCCCAGGCATAAGTGCAGCGTTAGCATCTGGAGTGGAGAAACACATCAGGTCAGACACCCAAAACCGTTGGTGTCGGCTTGGATATTTCTGCAACCGCTCTGCCAGCGGTATGCTGACGTCGCGACGCTGCCCAAGCCAACAAGCCACCAAAATATAACTGTTAGAATTAATTCTGTTTGTACCCCCGATCTGAACACTACAAAATTTTGAATAATTTAACCGCTTGTAACGAAACAATTCGATTACAGTTTTATTTTAAAGTAAAATCGTATTAAATAAAGGCAAAGTAAGATGAACGAAGGATCAGCAGGACGAATCAGCATAAAATTTGTATCATTTAGGTAATATAAGGGGAATTATCCCCCCTCTGACCATGACTGGTCATAACTGGCGCCCGAGCAGTCTCCACTTCCTTGAGAAGTGGAAGAAACCCCCAAAAAAAGAAAAAAAGAATAAGAAAAGAGAGAAAAATTCAGAATACGGTATTGTGTGTGAAGTGTAAAATTATATTAAATAAAATTTAAAGTAAAAAAAGTTTGCTTTGTGTGAAGGAAAAAATATTAAAATAAAAATATTGGTGAAATTTACACAGTTATCCGCTGCGGTGGGGGTGCTGCCATTCAGAGCTGCCACTCCCCACGGGCTTGCGCCCGGCGATTTGTTCACGCACACTGTTGCGCGGCATATTCGCGGGCACAAATACAAAACCGAGTTAACAAAAAAGAAGGCAATAGTCCGCTGCGGCGATAAGTCCACCCTAATTGGTAGCTTATTCGCGAGCGTAAAGGATTGCGATAAATCATAATAAAAAACATATAACCGCTGAGGCAATTAATTTGCGAGTGGAAAAATATTTAAATAAAAAAATATAATAAAAATAAAAACAAGAAAGGAAAGCTAACTTCGGGCGGAGCCGAAGTTGATATACCCTTGCAGAATACTCTGTAAATTATATTCTCCAAAATTATTCATATGATGCATTCTTAATACTCATAAAAAATCCCAACTTCCTAACTTTAAAAACACCAAAGTTATGGCATTTCCAATCGTTCAGTTATATGGCAGCTATAGGATATAGTCGGCCGATCCTTATGAAATTTGGTAGGTCGGATTGATTGGCCAAAAATAAAACCCATAGAAAATCCCAACTTCCTAACTTAACAAACATCAAAGTTATGGCATTTCCGATTAATCAGTTATATGGAGGCTATAGGATATAGTCGGCGGATCCTTATGAAATTTGGTAGGTCAGATTGATTGGCCAAATATAAGGCCCATAGAAAATCCCAACTTCCTAACTTTACAAACACCAAAGTAATGGCATTTCCGATCAATCAGTTATATGGCAGCTATAGGATATAGTCGGCCGATCCCGGTCGTTCCGACTTATATACTGCGTGCAAAGGAAAGAAGGGTGTGTGCAAAGTTTCAATTCGATATCTTTAAAACTGAGAGACTAGTTTGCGTAGAAAAAGACAGACGGACAGACAGACGGACAGACAGACGGACAGACGGACAGACGGACATGGCTATATCAACTCAGGAGGTGATCCTGATCAAGAATATATATACTTTATAGGGTCGGAGATGTCTCCTTCACCGCGTTGCACACTTTTGACCAAAATTATAATACCCTCTGCAAGGGTATAAAAATATAATAACAAGAATCAGAAAAGAATGTTTTAAAATTGTATGTGGCAATCTACTGGAAAGGCTAACGAATGTGGAATGCATTCAAAAAAAGCTGCCCAGTGGATTGTGTGGTAACCGTACCTTGGTAGGCGAAACGCCAAAACGGACAAATACGGACCACCGCGCCTATTAACACACTTACCAAATAAGTGAGAACACACAAATAAAAAAAAAAGAAAAAACTAAACCGCACACACACCAAGAAATCTGACCAAACATTTTTTTTTAACAATGAAACAAATGAAACGAAAACTAATTCTTATTTGCTTTCGGAGTAATAACCTTGTAAGAAGAAATCGAAATACCTTTGAAAACAATATTCAACACATTGAACAATCCCAATAAACACAAGGCAAAGAGGCTAATAAAAAGGATAAAAGGGTGAGTGAAACAATTTTTTACACATATTTCCCTATTAGGAAAAATAAAGAGAAAACAAGAGAGAACGCTATAGTCGGGTGCCCCGACTATCAGATACCCGTTACTTAGGTAAAGGGAGTGCGAGAGAGATGGAGATAGAAACTTTGATCACGCATAACTTTTTAACGAATGGTCCGATTTGAAAAATTTCTTCTACATTTCGATAGGTATTGATAAACACAATAAAACTGCATTTTTACTTTTCCGAAATATTTAAATTTTTAAAATCGTATATAAGCGATTGTGGGCGTTTAAGGGGGCGTGGCAACTTTTTGAAACAAACTTGCGCTGCGTAGGAACTCCTAGAATCTGCATGCAAAATGCCAATCTTCTAGCTTTTATGGTTTCCGAGATCTCAGCGTTCATACGGACGGACAGACAGACGGACAGACAGACAGACAGACGGACAGACAGACAGACAGACGGACAGACGGACATGGCTATATCGACTCGGCTAGTGACCCTGATCAAGAATATATATACTTTATAGGGTCGGAAACGCTTCCTTCTAGCTGTTACATACTTTTGCACGAATACAATATACCCTTTTACTCTACGAGTAACGGGTATAAATATACAAAAGACTACAAGAAAACACAAAAAACTAAAGAAAGTAACACACACAAATAATTTTATCAAACCAAGAAGTGCCAAGAACAAGAACGAAACAAAATTGGACTAAGACCCAGATCTAAAAACCATATTGGACTGAAAGGACCACCAGGACAACAGAAGACAACAAATCGTGAGATGGAATTAGCATTATAAAAATATTTAAATAAGAAAGAAATTATTATCTACAAATTTAAATAATATTCAATATATGAAACTGAAATTCATAAATAACCACAGAACGATTTCGCTAAAAGTGATAGATTAAGGCAGGCTTGCACCTTGTTGGCGCCCAAAACCTGATTTTTTTCTGGAATTTATTTCTTGGAAAGTATGGTAGGTGTGGGAATAAAATTTTAGCCAGTTGTAGGGTACAGTTTATTGAAGCTACACAATTTTTTTGAGTGCGATCCAAGCGAAGGGGGGAGGGGGAGTACCCAACAATGGCGGCATGTCCGCGAAAAACTCGTCCTCATGGCGGATTTTTTGGAATTTTAAGAAATAATCTGAAACGCAAAAAACGAATATATTCTTAATCTGTACACTTGGTCGCATGGCTTGAACTAAAAAAATGCAAAAATTATGAGCTTTTGAAAAAAAATCGGTTTTTTCCTCATTTTTTCGTTACTCATTATTTTTTTAAATAAACAATTTTTAATATTTTCAAAAGATCCTAGTCATGCCATCCTATGCCATGCACATACTTCTGAGGAACATGTATAAAAAATTTCATGACGATTGCTCAATTTTTGCGGCTTGTACGACTTCCGCCAACTCGGAAAACATGGTTCCGAGAAAAACGCGTTTGAAAATTTGCACTATAATGGCAACGCGCTTGACACCGGTCCACCAAACAGCCGATAACTTTCGTAATTCAAGAGATTTCGAGTTGAAATTTTAGGAGAGTAAAATTGAAACATGTATGTACCGAAACTGCAAAAAAAAAAATTGATTTTTTTGACCTCACAAGGTGCAAGCCTGCCTTAATCTTGGAAGAGTTAATAAACGCATTACAAAATTTTAAAATGACTGATACAAATGGTCCATCGACTAGCCGAAGCGCTAACAAACAAACACCAGAACAAACATTAACCACAGACTTAACCGTCCGATTGATTGCTAACAATGTAACCTCTTAAGAAGACGAAATATAAAATTTGCGTACCCTGTTAGACTCAAGAGCTAATTTAGTAACCGAATATCAAGTCGAACAGATTGACGTTAACATAACATTCGACGAAACTTTGGAGGTAGTAAAATCCGTTCCCCAGTTTTCCGGAAGTTTAGAAAATTATGTTGGCTGGCGGAAAGCCGCTGAAACCGCAATGGGATAATACGTTCGTAAAAGCCGCAGGTATTTTGTAGCTTTAACCATTTTAAGAAATAAAATAATAGGAAAGGCGAATGATGCCTTAACAAATCACGGAACGGTGTTAAGCCTTGACGCAATTTTCGCCAGGCTCGACTTCGTCTTTAGCGACAAAAGACCTTTCCACATAATTGAACAGCAACTAAGCGTCCTCACACAAAATAAATTCTCAGTTATGGACTTTTATAATTTGGTTAATAAAAAATTTATCTTACTAATAAATAAAACCATAATTACTAACGGGAAAGAAAATCCCATCACCACAGAAACAAACCTCGGACATAGGCAAAATGCCTTTAGAGGGTTTATGACTGGCCTAAACGGCTCAATTTCCGGCATTTTATTTTCCCTTAACCCTACAGACTTGCCAAACGCATTAGCTAGAGTGCAAGAAATGGAACCAGATGAGGGAACAGTTCGCTTATCGTTTTAGCACTCCTCAACGCCGCTTTAAAGAAAATCCACGAACTTCATATGATTTATACTATAAATTTGACAACAATAATCAGGGCAATCAATTGCGCCTAAATAGAACCAATTATAATAATCAAAATTATCAAGGGCAAAATGCCAACTACCAAAACACCAACAAAAATGGCTATCAAAATAATAGTTTTCAAAATAATAATAGCTATCAACTTACTAATAGCTATAAAAACTATCAAAATACTAATAGTTATCAAAACCATAATAACTATCAGTATAACAATTCAAAACCAACTAATAATGTTTGGACACAAGCGAACAGTACTTATCAAAACAGGCGTGAGCCAATGGAAGTGGACGCCAGCATCCGATTCCAAAATAAAATAATAATAACCAATCATTTCTCAAAGGTTGGCAGTATGAAAACAAAAACAAGAGAGAACGCTATAGTCGGGTGCTCCGACTATCAGATACCCGTTACTCAGGTAAAGGGAGTGCGAGGGAAATGGAGATAGAAACTTTGATCACGCATAACTTTTTAACGAATGGTCCGATTTGAAAAATTTCTTCTACATTTCGATAGGTATTGATAAACACAATAAAACTGCATTTTTACTTTTCCGAAATATTTAAATTTTAAAAATCGTATATAAGCGATTGTGGGCGTTTAAGGGGGCGTGGCACCTTTTTGAAACAAACTTGCGCTGCGTAGGAACTCCTAGAATCTGTATGCAAAATGCCAATCTTCTAGCTTTTATAGTTTCCGAGATCTCAGCGTTCATACGGACGGACAGACAGACGGACAGACGGACAGACGGACAGACGGACATGGCTATATCGACTCGGCTAGTGACCCTGATCAAGAATATATATACTTTATAGGGTCGGAAACGCTTCCTTCTAGCTGTTACATACTTTTGCACGAATACAATATACCCTTTTACTCTACGAGTAACGGGTATAATAATAATGCCAAATAAACTCCTATAACCAAGAAAGAAAACCATTTCAACAAGCAGAACAGCCAGCTAAACGCACACAGCTCAACCAAAAAACAAACAAATGCGCATAAATAATATTCAAGAAGACGATTTTTTAGAAGAACAATAGGCCTGCCACAAATTTTTTTATAAGCACTTATTGACATAAGCAATAATACAATAAAATATAACGGGAAAACGGAACAATTGCATTATGAGGAAAAATTAAACATATTAGAATCAAACAATAAAACAACCATTCTTCCCCTAAAAAAATATATACTAGATAGATATTTTAACAATGAAAGTTTTACAAATAAAAATACAAGCCATTAATGTCAATGACACAAACAGTTTGGGACACTAAAAATATAGGTAGCAATTTCGACAATACCCTCGACATAAATAATTTTGAAAACACTACAGACGGAACATTAATAACCAATTATATAGAAAAAATATTAAATACAATACAAAAAGTACTCTCAGAAATAAAAACGAATTTTCCATTCCGGACAGATGTTCGATGCGAGATAGGCACGATTAATGACAAACCAATTTATTCAAGATTCACAAGCAGTAAATGGGTTTGTGAATCAAGAAATAAGTCGCATGCTTGAAGACGAAATCGTTGGACCCAGCAAAAGCCCTTATAATTCGCCTATGATTGTAGTATCAAATAAAGGTACTAATTAAGACGGCACCCCCAAACACAGACTCTGCATTGATTTTAGAAAATTAAACTTCAAGACAATTCCTGATAGATACCCCATGCAGGATCCGTCAGTTATTTTATCTAACCTAGGAAAGGCTAACTATTTTAGTACCACTTAGAGTCAGGTTTTCATCAAATCTTGATGAAAGAATCAAGCGTAGAAAAAACTTCATTTTCCATTAACAACGGAAAATACGAATTCATAAGAATGCCATTCGGGCTTAAAAATGCGCTCAGAATATTCCAGAAAGCAATGGACGATATACTTAGAGAACATATTGGAAAATTCTGCCATGTTTACATGGACGATATAATTATTTTTTCACACTCCCTCAAAACACATTTAAATGACTTCAATTCGATAATTAACATTCTACACGAAGCCAACATGAAAATATCACTAGAAAAATCCCAATTTTTTAAAATGGAAACATCAATTCTAGGATATGTAGAATCACAAAACGTTTTTAAAACCGAACCTCAAAAAATAGAAACCATATCAAGATATCCAATTCCCAAAAATGTCAGAGAGCTGCTTAGCTTCCTGAGTCTCACAGAATACTATAGAAAATTCGTAAAAAATTTCGCGTCCATTGCCAAACCCCTAAACAGATTTTTAGAAGGCTCCAATGGAAAAATTTCAAAGAGAATGTCAAAAAATGTTTCAATTACTCTCGACGATCCTGCAATCCAGGCCATTAACGAACTAAAAGAACATTAAAAAGATGGTTTAATTATATAAAAAGTTTTAATCCAAAAATTATATATAAGCCTGGTACAACCAATGTAGTAGCGGATGCACTTTCTAGAATCGAAGTAAATAATATAACAGAAGAAGAGAATGAAGAATCCACGGATTCTGGCACTCAACATTCAGCAGAAAGCAACTTTAATAACGTAATTAACGAAACAAAAAAACCCCTTCTAATAGCGAAGGGAAACTTTACAAAACATGAATATCATCGAATATGACCAACCAGAAAACATACTGAAGTATGAAGTATTGTACGAAATTCAAATTCCACTAAAAGATAATTTTTCAAATAAATTGCTATATACAAAAATTTTTGTAGTGCTATTGAATTACTTGAGGTCATACGTTGGTTATATTTTAATTTCTTCTATAACACAAGGATTTATTCCACTTAACTTTTATCACACTTACACTCCCTGGGGAGTGAACCCGTCTATTATAGGACTAGCTAGTTTCGTCTGCACGTCACCTCAGACTCATCAGCTATCTACGGGGATGGAAGCAGAGCGTCAGAAACTCCCCAATGTTGCGATCAGAGAAGCTTTTTGGCAATTGTGAGTTTGCCAAAGTTCATTGGTTTTAACATAGGTGGAGTTCTGTCGTTAAAGCTTCTATCAGTGTGTGAAACTTTTCAGTGTTTTGTCTGTTGAAAAACCCTCGGTTTTTTCGATATGCAGACTGGTAATTACAACAAATAGTCGAAGATTGTTTAATTGCTGAATTTGGGGCAAGTGGATCCCTTTTGTTTATTTTGGTTTTGTATCGACCTTGTTATACAATAATTGTAGTGTTATTGAATTACTCTAGGTCATACGTTGGTTATATTTTAATTTCTTCTATAACACAACGATTTATTCCACTTAACTTTTATCACACTTACACTCCCTGGGGAGTGAACCCGACTATGATAGGACTAGCTAGTTTCGTCTGCACGTCACCTCAGACTCATCAGCAATCTACGGGGATGGAAGCAGAGCGTCAGAAACTCCCCAATGTTACGATCAGAGAAGCTTTTTTGGCAGTTGTGAGTTACCAAAGTTCATTGGTTTTAACATAGGTGGAGTTCTGTCGTTAAAGCTTCTATCAGTGTGTGAAAGTTTTCAGTGTTTTGTCTGTTGAAAAACCCTCGTTTTTTTCGGTATGCGGACTGGTAAATACAACAAATAGTTAAATATTGTTTAATTGATGAATTTTGGGGCGTGTGGATCCCTTTTTAGACTATGCTGTGGAGCTTTTCACAAATACAATTCACAAAGCGAGCTACATAAACACGAATCACACCCACAGAAACCAACAACCAAACCAACTGTACCTCTCTACCGAACTTCGAGAAAAAATTCGTCAAAAAAGAGACCTGAGAAAACGTTGGCAAGAAACCCACTATCCTGCTGACAAAAGGTTATACAACAAAGCTGCATCTGAGCTTAAAAAACTGCTGTCAAATTTAAGAAATGAATCTGTAGCTGCATATCTGAGAAATTTAGACCCTAATTCTTGCAACAAAGAATATAACCTGTGGAGAGCAAATTAATATCTAAAGAGACCAGCAAAAGGAAACATAATCATCCGCAAAAGCAATGGAACTTGGTGTACATCTGATAATGAACAATCAGAAGCATTTGCACAACACCTGCACTCTGTATTACAGCCAAAAGATACTAACAATCCTATAACAGAATCTGAAATAGAAAACTTTCTTGGGTCACCCTGTCAAATGAGCTCGCCTGTTAAAAGTATTCACTTTGACGAAGTCGTGACAGAAATTAAATGCTTAAACAACAAAAAATCACCAGGCCCGGATAGGATAGACGTCATCACTCTTAAAACTCTACCACCAAAATGCATACTGTTTCTCACACTAGTATTTAACGGTATTCTCAGGCTAGACCACTTCCCAAGTCAATGGAAATGTGCAGAAATCATTATGATTCTTAAGCCAAACAAGACAGAAACTGAACTATCATTTTACCGTCCCATTAGTCTGTTGACAAAATTTTCGAAAGTATTTGAAAAAATACTACTGAAGAGGATGTTGCCAATTTTGGACCATCATTCTTGAATATCAATTCGGATTCAGAAGAGGCCACGGTACCACTGAGCAATGTCATAGGGTTATCAATGAAATTGTATCCGCACTTGAGAACAAAAAATACTGTACTGCTACATTTTTTGATGTTCAGCAAGCGTTTGGTCATGTTTGGCACAATGGATTACTCTATAAGATAAAGAAATGGCTACCTGCTCCCTACTTTTTACTACTGAGATCCTATTTATCTAAGAGATGCTTCTATGTGCAGCAGGCGTTCCTCAAGGGAGTGTATTGGGACCAGTCCTTTACACTCTATATACGGCAGATATGCCAGTAACAACCAACTGTACCGTTGCAACATATGCTGAGGATACAGCCATTCTGGCAACAAGCTCATCCAGAGATGAAGCATCTCATCTCTTGCAATGTGAGCTCAGTCTGATTGAAGCCTAGTTTTGCCGCTGAAAAATTTGGACCATCATTCTTGAATATCAATTCGGATTCAGAAGAGGCCACGGTACCACTGAGCAATGTCATAGGGTTATCAATGAAATTGTATCCGCACTTGAGAACAAAAAATACTGTACTGCTACATTTCTTGATGTTCAGCAAGCGTTTGGTCGTGTTTGGCACAATGGATTCTCTATAAGATAAAGAAATGGCCCCTGTCCTACTTTTATACTGAGATCCTATTTATCTAAGAGATGCTTCTATGTGCAGCAGGCGTTCCTCAAGGGAGTGTATTGGGACCAGTCCTTTACACTCTATATACGGCAGATATGCCAGTAACAACCAACTGTACCGTTGCAACATATGCTGAGGATACAGCCATTCTGGCAACAAGCTCATCCAGAGATGAAGCATCTCATCTCTTGCAATGTGAGCTCAGTCTGATTGAAGCCTAGTTTTGCCGCTGAAAAATTTAATTCAACTCCCTGAAGTCCGTCCAAATAACTTTCGCGCTAAGACCAGGAAACTGCCCAAATGTCACACTTAACGGCTCAGTAATTCGACAAGATACTTGTGTGAAGTATCTTGGCATGCACCTCGACCGCAGATTAACATGGAAGCCCCACATAAAAGCGAAATGTCAACAACTCAGACTGAAATCACTGAAAAGGTCTTAATTGCTAAGTCGAAAATCAGCAGCCACTTTGGAAAAAAAAGTTCTTCTCTACAAAGCCATTTTGAAGCCTGTTTGGACCTACGCTATCCAGTTCTGGGGAACAGCTAGCGATTCAAATATTGAAATACTCCAGCGCTACCAATCAAAAACATTGCGCCAAATTGATAAGGCTCCTTTTTATGTAACCAATGCAAATATTCATAAAGATCTAAATGTTTCAACAATAAAAGAAGAGATAAACAAATATAGTAAGAAATATACAGACAGACTTCACATTCATGAAAATAATTTAGCCCTAGATATATTAGACAATAGCATAACAGTAAGAAGACTTTTTTTTTTTTTTTTTTGCGCGGAGTCTCACGGCCCACTTACCCGCCCAACCGACCGAGGGGCGCAGCCGTGTATCGTACGGCACGATTCGCGATAAGATAGACGCGAGATAGGAAAATAAAGGTAAAGGTCCGGGGAAAAAAGTAATAGTTAGATCAATATTGTGCCAATGAAGCAAGTATTAATCGTTTTAGGAGCGGCAGAGAGTCAACAGGAAAAAGTCTATTATAGTAAGAACATAATACTCTGAAAGGCTCATGCAAGGCATCTACAATGATTTAAAATTAGGGGAATATAATTTCTAGTTAATCTACTTGGCACAGAAAAGTTTAGACGACTTAACAAGTCGGGGAAGACTTAAGACTTAAAAGATTTCACATTCTTGATCTCCCTGATAGGCAAACTTAAGTAAAAGAGAAGTTATATTTAATAACAGGTTTAATTAATCTGCTATTCCTGTTATGTAATATTAGTCATAAAATTTACATATTGTAAATAAATAAATGAATTAAAAAAAATAAAAAAATGGATCACGTGACGCTGTACCAAGGCTACATAACCGCTCGTCTACAATTTGCTGAGCAATATAAATTTTGGTCGGAGGAGTTAAAAAAAGTTATATTTTCGGACGAAATGCTTTTGCAATGGCCAGCGATCAGCCCGGACCTCAACCCAATAGAAGATCTTTGGGGATCAATTTCTAATAAAGTTTACAAGAATGAACGGCAGTTCGACACAGTTAATGACCTCAAAAAGGTTTGGACCAAGGAATGAGATCAAATTAATCCGACAACTCTGCAAAACTTGGCAACTTCAATGCCCAATCGGTTTAATCAAATTTTTACTAAGAAAGGAAATCATATAAATTATTAAGAAGTATATTTAAAATTGTTAAAAAATTGTTCAACTTAAGTTCTTTACTTAATTTAAAGTTAATCTAAACGTTTACGAAAAATATATTGTTATTTTTTTTGTTTATTGGATATGTGAGTACTTTATTAAAAAGAACAAAAGAGGAGGAACACGTCCGTTCGTTCTGAAATTATAGACGAGAGAGAGTTCTTAGAATTATATCGATATATATATGGAGTTACTCGCAGGCAACTATCGCAACTATCGGCTGACAGATGGCGTTGCCAAATAGTTAATATTTCTAACACTCCTTCTCAACGCTGTTTGTCAGCGTTATTTACAGCAAACCCATCATATTAATACATTTCATGTGCTTAATCTTACTTAGATTCTTTGTTAACACATCTGCCATCATGTTTTCTGTTGATACATATATTAAATCTATAATCTATTCTTTAAACATATCTTTTACATGATACTTTATATCTATATGTTTGCTGCGCGCGTAATATACAGGATTCTTTACAAGATACTGGGCGCTTTGACTATCGCTGTGTATTATAATCGGTTGGACTTCACCAAGACCCATCTCACTCCAAAGTTTACGAATATACACTGCCTCCTTTGTGCTCTTGGTGTGGATCCGAGTTCCGTTGAGCAAGCTTCGCCACGGTGTGGAGTATATCTGGCCTTGTCGTTATAGCCAAATACGTAAGGGAGCCTATCAGGGACTGGTATTCAACCTGATTTGCTCTCAAACACTCCTTCTTGCTGCATCGAACCTGGTAAACAGCTTCGAGGGGTAGAATGGTTGCCTTACAGTTCTGCATCCCGAAGTCTTCCAATAAGGCCTCTATATATTGCTTATGGCCCACTCGAACACTGCCAACTTCGCCATCTCGATCAATTTTCATTCCTAGGAAATGTTTCAGGATACCGCCATCTACAACATCGTACCTTTTTGATATGAGGTACTTGATCTCATCCAGCTCAGCTTTCGAGTCGCTCGCCACTATGATGTCATCTACGTAGACTACGATGAAACTCATGTGGTCACCTTGACCCCGTTTGTAGATGAAGGGTTCGCTCGGACATGCTGAGAACCCTAACTTCAGAATGGTCTCGTCCAGGTTGCTGTTCCACTCTCGGCCACTTTGTTTTAAGCCGTAAAGCGATTTGTGCAGCTTCAGAACCTTTCCTGGATGCTTTTGTCAGTCAACCCCTCAGTTTGCCTCATGTACACCACGTCATGGAGTTCACTGTTGAGGTAAGCAGAAGAAACATCAAGTTGGTGCATATACATACCATGTTCGACCGCTATCGCAATCATCAGCCTTATTGATGAATATCTGGCCACCGGGGAAAACGTCTCAGAGTAGTTGATACCATATTTTTGTCCACAGTCTTTGCAACAAGCCGTGACTTCAAACGTTCCACATTGCCATATTTATCTCGCTTGACCGCGTAGACCCACTTGCATCCAATGGCCTTCTCTCCCTCAGGCAGCTCGACAAGTGTCCAAGTCTTCCTCTCTTTTAGACTATAAACTTCTTGTTGCATAGAATTCTTCCAGTCCTCTGCATGTCTGGAACTTAGTGCATCTTTGAAACTTGCTGGAACCTCAACATCACTTTTGGTTATGACATTGACAGTTTGGTACTCCTTTCGAGGTCTCCCACGCCGCCCAGAACGAACAAGTTTTGGCCTCCCAGGGCCCCGTTTATCGTGGTTGCTCTTCTTTGCTCTCCTCGCTGGCATATACATCGGGCTTATTTTCGTCATAAGCTCCCATCTCTTTGATTTGTGGAGCGAAATTACTTTAATTATATTTTTGCTTCTGAAAATGCTTCAAAAATATTACGTCACGTGACTCTGTGACAAACGGTAAGCAGCAGCCGTATCTGAATACCCTACAAAAACCTATTCGATTCCTTTCGGTTTGAATTTACGGAAATGTTTCTTATCCAAGCCGATCGCTTTAACCCCGAATACCTTGACATGGCTACACTCGGTTTCCGTCCGAACCAAGCCCAAAATGCTTCGTCCATATTAGTCCTATTAGCTCTTTCCGCCACACCGTTTTGTTAAGGTGTATACGGTACAGTAAGCATTCTCTTTATTCCATTGCTTACCAATAACTGCGTAAACTCTCCGCTCAAATACTCGCGCCCGTTATCGCTGCGCAGGATTTTGAGACTTTCTCCACTTTGTTTTTCCACCAGTGCTTTAAACTCCGTGAACTTTCCGAAAACTTCATCACCCGTCTTCAGAAAATATACATGCATATATCGCGATTTATCGTCAATAAATGTCACGAAATACCGAGATCCGCTATTTGATTTTTTGCTCATCGGTCCGCCAATGTCTGTGTGAACACGTTGCAAAATATTATTCGCCCGATTTTCTGTAACTTTAGGAAATGGCTTTACAGTTATTTTACATTTAGCACACGTTTCGCACACATGATCCCGCATGTCACACTGACTAGCTTTTAGTCCACCACTATGTTATTTTTAATCATTTTATTTAGGCTTCCAAAATTTAAATGACAAAGCCTGTGATGCCACTTTATTATTTCTAAGTCTTTCACTTCTGCCGCAAAGCACAAATTTTTCTTTGTTTCTAGTAAGAACAAGTCGTTTTTCTTATCAACACAACAGTTCCATTTTTATTTATTATTTGGACACTGTTTCCAGAAAACTCTGCACGAAATCCGTTTTCAAGTGCTCTCGATACGGATAGAAAGTTACACTGTAAATCTTTTACATAAAGTACTTCCACGAGATCGATCGTACTTTTCTTCCATTTTATGCGTACATTTCCACGGCCTTCCGCCATGATGCTATTATTATTTTTTCTCTATGTTCCTTCATACTTGTAAAACCAGAGCGATTGCAACACAAATGCGTCGTGGCGCCACTGTCTAAGCACCAAACGCTCTCTCGGCGCTCTCCGAACTCACTTGGCCCATAAGAGAAAACAGAATAATTACGACTGTTCTCCTTCTTCTCTCCGCCTTTCCTTTCGGGTTTACCCTTTTCGCGACAATTTACAGCAATATGCCCTTGACGACCGCATGCCCAACACGCTCTCTTGTTTATGTCTTTGTTCTTCCATTCGGTTTTGGCAGACATTTTCTCACTTCGCGACGCAAACATTCTTGTCTCTTTCTCATGAACCGTTTCGTCGTTTTTTCGTCTCTCTCCTTCTTCCAGCAATTTGATTTTTAGCACATGCAACGACGGCAATCTGTCGCGCGTTTCGACAGCAACAACAAAATTCTCAAATGAATCACTTAGGCCAGACAACAACAAAATAACTGTAATTTCTTCGGGTAGAGTTACCCCGACTTCGTTCAGTTTCTCCAGAGTTTCAGAAAATTTGCTTATATGCGATCCAATGTTGTTTTCTTCTGCCATTTTCATTCGAAGCAATTGCCTAAGCAGAAATACACGCCGCGCCGGTCCTGTTGGCCTATGTATTCCTAGAAGCCTGTCCCATGCTTCCGCTGCACTAACACAATATTTTACATGATTTATTTTGAAATTCATACTTGGATTCATTTTTCCGTGTTTAATCGCGAAGCCACTAACTTAGCCTGAAGTCCAGAACTTTCCACGCAGGGAGAAGCTCACTTTTTACCGCAATGACACAACCGTAACCGTCTTTTAACGCGAAGCCCTCTACTGGGCCTTAAGTCCAGAACTTTCCTCGCAGGGACAAGTTCACTTATTACCGCGATTACCAAACACGATCACCAGCAACTCTTTTTATTCCTTTCGCAGTGTAAAGTCACTCTGGGCCCATAACCTATCGGATATGTGAGTGCTTTATTAAAAAGAACAAAAGAGGAGGAACGCGTCCGTTCGTTGTGAAATTACAGGCGAGAGAGAGTTCTTAGATTTATATCGATATATATATGGAGTTGCTCGCAGGCAACTATCGCAATCGGCTGACAGACGGCGTTGCCAAATAGTTACATATTTCTAACATTGTTAATATGTATTCAAGCAATATAAAAAAATTTAATAAAAAACCTAATATAATTATTTTATGATTTTTTTTAAATAATTTGAATGCACACATTCTTCTTCTTTCCCTGAGGTATATCACAAATTTCGAAATTTATAATACGAATAAATACAAGACAAATCCAACACAAATCCCTATCGGAGAAGCTCCTAGTCCAAAAATAAAAGGTCAATATTTACATATTGATATTTATTACGCACAAAACGTTTTTTACTTGCATCGATTCATACTCTAAATACCTCGTTGTAAAAGAAATTAGTAAGAACAAGAGAGGACGCTATAGTCGTGTGCCTCGACTATTAGATACCCGTTACTCAGCTAAGCAACTTAATATAAATATGCCTTCTTGTATGTTTATCGCCGCTCGAATTAGCACCTTGGCCAGCTGTTCCAAAGTCATCCGTTAGATGGCGCTACGGGTCATGAAAGGCGGAAATGTAGGCGCTAGCCAGGCTTAAGCCTTTAATGGGTTTTTGGGCGTTAGAGTGGGCGTGAGTACCGCCTCCTAGATTATTCTGAAATTATTATCAGAGCAGCCAAAAATTATTATTTGACAATTCACCCAGTGACAAACCAAAAACACACGACATTTTGATAAATAAAATAAATCATAGCGACTTACCAGTCAAATTACAGATAGTACAAACTAAAATGTTGGATCATCAAAATTAAAATAATTACAAAAAAATTATCTCGTAGGAGAAGTAGTATACGAAAAAAGATTCGAAGAGAGAAACAAACTAGGGCCAAGATTCAAAAAACAAGTCATTCAGGAAAACTTACCAATAATTAATAATAGAAAAAGAGTTATTCATAAAGATAATATTAAATAAAACATCTTTTACATACGATGGAAATCCCATTTGTCATCGCTATTTTGATTACTTTTTGCTACTCTTAAATTATTGACTTCACTAACAACGAGTATTTATTACTAAAAAACGAAAACGATGTAATGACTTACGACTTCTTTGAGAACCTATTCCATATTACTAACTTAAGGGGGTATATACCTTTTTCATTTTTAAAAAATCGACATTTTTTTTGCTTTATCTTAAAGAACAATTTCTTGAGAATATTTCCCAAAATTTTCATAGAGATATGAGCAGTAGAAAAAAGGTAAAGCGCTCGTAGCCGCGCGCCTCGTCCCCGCCCAAACCCAAACTTGAAACTTTGAACGCGAATATCTCGAAATGGTTTTTTTTTAAAATGACTTTGCGGTGATATGGATTGGCGAAAAACTACTGAACCGATTTTCTTCAAACTTTTTTTAAATGTTCGTAATGAATTTTATTAGTACTTGAACGATCGTTTTTTCATGTAAAAATTTTTATTTCGCCGAAATAGATAGTCTTGTAAGAATTTTTGCGTCCAAAAACGTCATTTTTTGCATTAAACGTTCCCGTATGCACAAAAAAAAATTATAAAAACGTTCGTTCAAGTACAGGATACTACTTTAAACTAATGAAATATTTTTATTTTTTCGGTATCAGTTGACCCATTCGTTCTGGGGAATTTTCACCGCAAGGCTCTTACAAAAAGGCGTTTAAGGGAAACAGCCACACCTTAAAAACTATAAATTTTTTTTTTTAATTTTTGCATAAACATTGTCAACAATCTAAACTTTCAGAAAATATAATAATTCATTTAATAAAAACAATAGTAACATACATAAAAAATTCAAACTTTCCTATTTTTTTTCGACAAAAAAAGGTATATACCCCCTTAAGTTTTTACAAAGAAATAATAATAAAATACCCTAAAACAATGATTATCAGTACAGCAGTAGGTTGTATACAACGGATGCTAGCCATTTCGGACAACATTTTTCATGAAGAAAGCAAAAATGAAATAAGACAAATTTTAAAGGACAACGACTTCCCAAACCATCTAATTAGAACTTTAATTAAAAGACACCAAAACATGGAGCAAAAAACAAAATGTAGAGAACCCACACAATACATGTCCGTAACATATATACCCAGACTATCAGAACGCCTTAAAAAGTCAGAATTTTACAATAAACAAAAAATAACAATAGCACACAAGCCCAACAATACCCTACGACCAATATTCAACAAGACCAAGTCCCAAATACAAATGTTTGACAAAAACAATGTTGTATATAAAATACCATGCAATGGAAATACAAATGAAAAATGTGACAGTATATACAGTCAGCACAAAATTTATTCGGACACTGTCTATTATCAAGTTTAACAGCTTATTTGCCGGAATTTTCGTAATTTTAGCAGGTTTTTTTGTACGTATCATAGAAACCGTGATTTTCAGAAGACATTACACAAACAAAAATGTAATTTTTAAAATTAACCTTAAAAATATTGAAAGGAAAGCAAAAAAATTGGTAAAATGTTGCACACAAATTATTCGTACATTTCTCATATATGGTGTTTATTTCTGAAGTCAACGGTAATCGGTGATTCTTTTTAAAGTAGTTTAGTTGAAATTACTTCGGAGTAATTTTCTGCATGCTTTTTTTTTTATTGTTAGTTTTTATGTGTTTTTTTGATGCGATTGGTGAAAATGGAAGGAGTTCAGATTTGTCACTAGATTTTCGAAAATCTATCTTAAATAAATTTTTAAAAAATCGTAGTTATCGCGAAATCCCCTTCCACAATACATAGTATAAGCCAAAAATACTTAAAAAGTGAATAATGAGCTTCAAATCACAAGAAAGCTAGAAGGTCTAAGATTCTGTATTCACGTGAGGGACTGAAATTTATGTCTACAGTCCTGAAAAATCCGAAAACAACATCTACAACAATTAAAAAGAATGTAGAGCAAGCGAAAATAAAAAAAGTTTGGGCCCAAACCATCCGAAACTACCTGTACAAGGCTGGTTTACATGGCAGAGTTGCTCGTCGAAAGCAATTAATTTCTGCCGTTAACAAAAAAAGCGTTTGGAGTTTGGAAAACTGCATATAACCACCCGGATTCGTTTTGGGAGAACGTAGTTTTTAGCGACGAATCCAAATTTTACATATTTGGACACTATGGGCCCTCGAAAGTGTGGAGGAAACCAAATGAAGCCATGAATGAGAAGAACTTAATTCCAACTGTTTAGCATGGTGGCGGGAATGTAATGATTTCGGGGTGTGTATCGTCAGTAGATGTCGGTCAAATGGTCTTTATTGACGACAAAATTAATAAGAATATGTACAAAAACATTTTAAGCGAATATTTGAGTCCAAGTGATATAAAACTTGGTCTAGATCCGAAGACATTGTTGTTTCAACAAGACAACATTCTTCGTCTTTGGTGCAAGAGTGGCTTTTATATCACTGCAAGCAGCTGAAAACACCTCCCCAGTCACCTGATTTAAATCCCATAGAACATGTGTGAGATATTCTTGAGAAAAGGATTCGGAAGCACGTCATTACGTCCAGGGAGTCCTTAAAAACTGCATTGAGGGCTGAATGGAGTCAAATTAGCGCTAATGAGACAAGCAACTTGGTAAAAAGCATGGGTCGACGCTTACAAGCTGTCATTGATGTTAGTGGAGGACCCACCAAATATTACAAATATTAAAACATCAAGAAATCTGTTTTTTTTAATATAATATACACTTCAGTACGAATCATTTCTGTGCGTAAAATTATGACATTTTAAGTTCATTTAAGAAAATATCTTATTTTACTGATTAAAGTTCCTTATTTTTTTGTTAAAATATATTCTAAGAATGTTAACCGTCACGATGAAATATAAATTGTTTGTTTTCGTTACGTTTTTGTTGAGTTATTAATGAATCAAATTGAAAATCACGGGTGTCCGAATAAATATTGTGTTGACTGTATGTAGGAACAACTAAATCCAAACTAAAAACTCGAATATCACAACACAGATCAGACTTCAAATTAAGACACCAAGCTAACATACAAAAAACAGCACTTATGGCCCACTGTAAAACCAGCGGTTACTCGCCAAATGTTGAAGCTACGACTATTTTGGAACAAGAACAACATTACAAAAAACGCTTCACCATAGAAATGTTACATATAACAAACACACCCACAAGCATAAGACTGAATTACAAAACAGACGTTGAAAATTGCGCTCACATTTACAGACACTTACTTAATAACAACTTGTAACGAACTGTTTTTTTATGGTTTGCTCGCTACGAAATTCGTGCGGCTAGCTCAGTAGAATTTGTGCGTTCGTCCCACCAAATTTATATTAAACGTGACCGCCCGGTTAACAGTAACAAAACTTCAGAATTCAGTTAAGGAGGCGTTTATTTACGGCTCTGGTTGACAATATTTGAATATATCTTGCGTGGGTGATGCTCCTGCGTCGCCGCTCGGTGATTCCTTGCTGCTGATGGTCCTAGTCGCTCCGAGTACTTTCGCTGCCGCTCATAGACGAGGGCGTGGAGTTGGACCGTTGGGCTTAGGGAAGCGTCACCGTTCTCAGACTAGGGTGAACAGGCACCACGCACGTAAGACCTTCGTCCTGCGAGCCGCAGCCTCCTGTCCCTTGCTCTGTCCCGGCCGGTCCCACTAGACGCTCACTCAGTTTCCTTTGACGCTCTGGTACTACGGCCAGATCACGTCAGCAGTCCCTATAGCCAGCGCCCAGAGAAAGACGAACGTTCCACCCTGGCCTTCCCTCCCGACTGTTGCGATCGTACCTGAGGCTTGGCTCTTGTTGCGGTCTCTGGCGGCTTGTCTGCGTTGTCGTCCTGCGCGACTGGTTGTGGCGTTGTTCCACGTTGCTCCCTTGAGGCCCACTGCTCGTGTCGCTCACTCTGTTGTTGTTGACGTGCCGAGCTAAATCTGCCTATAACCGGCACAACTGATCGGTATTACGGCCGACGCAGCTGGACTCATCGGTATTATAGCCAATGTAGTCGGCCTGGTTGGTATTACAGCCGGCACAGTTAGTCTGATCGGTATTACAGCCAATGCAGCTAAACTGACCGGTATTACAGCCAACTTAGACGCACACGGTTATAATAAATTGGTATTACAGCCAATGTAGCCGGACTGATTGGTATTACAGCCGGCACAGCTAGCCTGATCGGTATTACAGCCAATGCAGCTAAACTGACCGGTATTACAGCCAACTTCGTCGGACTACTCGGTATTACAGCCAATCTTGATGTTCTGTAGACTTGGCCGTGGGTTGCCGTTCGAGGACTCAGCTATCTGTGTCTCAATTCGGTGACTTGCTCGGTCCCGAACCTCTCGACGTAGCGATCTTGTTCACGGTTGGTTCTCACGGTGGTATATTCTTGACTTTGACTTTCACTAGATGATGTTCACTCGTAGTTTGATGCTCGATGACTGGTCCTGATTCCAGCGCTGGGCCCGTTTATATAGGCCTCCGGGTCCCGTTAATCCTCGGCCATTCCTTTTCTTCTCTCCACTCCAAGGTCCAAATTCCACGGTTTTACCGTTTGACCTTTCGCCCTCTGCACACGGCACCACACTGAAGTCCACAGTGCAGCGCTGTACCGTTCCTTCCTTGCTCACGGCACGCCTGCTTTTTTGGGCTCTCGCTCTGACTAGTGCCGTCTCGCTCTGGCACCTCTCTCCGCTCCGTCTCTCCCAATCTCTCCAAACTCTCTTTGGGTTCGTACTTTGTACTTTCTCTCCTCGTACTCTCCAACTGCTTTCTCCAAACTCTCTTTTCCTGCGTTGCCGTTACTACGCGAAGTAGTTGCGTAAGTAGCAACTGGCAGGTTTTCCATGCAGTTATTTTTGAGATATTTTGTGTGGAGTTATTTAACTCCTCACATTCCCCTCTTTCTTCGGATAACGAAAGTGAGCTCGATCCTCCTCTCCGGCTGTTACCCTGTGAATCCTTGTAGCCTTCGAGTCCTCTCGCTCTTCTCCCCACTCTGGTTCCATCCTTAGACGTACGAATTCTCGTTGTTCCTCTCCGGCTTTTATCCTGTGTATCCTTGTTGCCTTTGAGTCTTCTTGATCCTTCCATCGACGCCCACAGCTCCTTGTTGAGTTATACTGCGCCGATCCGTATTCCTTGACTTTCTCCCACGAAGCTTCCCTCGTCGATGTATGCTTCCTTAAATCCCGATGCTGCCGTCGAAATTTTTAAATATCCCGCTCCAACCTTGTTCGCGGTCTCCTGTGGTTCGTCTTGGTCACACTAATCCTTTGCGATCGATAACATGACTTGCATATCTATATTACCTTGGGGTGGGGTTGCCACCTCATCATCGCGATGTTTATTAGTGTGCCTCTCATATGCCGATAGTTCCAATGTCTCGTGCCCATCGATCGGCTGTTATACGATAGTGCCAATCGACCGCCTTATATCGCTGGCGCCCCCTTCCCTAAGCACATGATGACGCGGAGAATTTTTCTTGCCGGTAAGTTTTCTCTTTAATTTTCCATTTCCCCTTTCTCTTAACTTTCTTTCTCTTTAAACCCCCCCTTTCCCTCGACTTGCCCTTGGACCGTGGCCCTCGCCTACGGGCGGAGATGGAAAACAGAGAGGATAAAAGGTAAAATGGATTGACTGCCGCCACGATCGTTCCCCCCCGCTCTCCAGCCGCTACCCCTCCCCATCATTCGAAGTACACGTGAGTTTGTGCCTTTACTTTTTCTTTTTTTCTTTTGTTGCTCAACTCATTTGCCTTCCTTTTCTGTTTTCAGCTGAACGGCTTTCCCAAGGAGATAAAGATAAAGATGACCTGGGACATATATGGACTGCCCCTTTCATCCAAGCAGCTACCCCTCTACACCATTCTTTGATGTACAGGTGAGTTGTGCCTTTGCTTTTGTTTTGGCATTCAACTGATTGGTTTTATATTTTTTTTCAGATGAATTGTTCTTTCTCCTTTTTTTTTTTGTAAATAAACTCCCCGGCTTTTTATGGCGTTATTATTTTAAGTGTTTGTGCTAGTTTTGTCCGCGTTTCAAGTCCCAGTGTCAGTGTTTACGTGTGTGATAGGGTTATTTTGTTTATATATATTTTTTTTTGATTTTTATTATTATTTTTTTCTTTTTTTTTATACGGCTAGCAATCGAAACGGCGTACACTAACTTGGCCAGAGGCCGCCAACCGGATGCGGTATTTCTTGTAGCCTATCTCTGCCATCACGCAGCGTCGGCCCCTCGTCGCCTGGCATGCTTTATCACCGGCTGCTCCAATAGACCAACTGGCCACTCCTCCTCGGCGATATCCTGCCAGGATCCGCCCTCAGTCCGGGACGCCATCCGCACCAGTGTGTGCCTGGCCACTGGGCCGCGTGCCTCTGGGGCGGAGATCTGCCGCTGGAGTTTGGGCCTCGGGTTGTCCGTAGGTGTCGGCCACACCCATGGCCCTTTCTCCAGTACATCTCCCGTCTCCGGTGTCGGCGGCAACCACCCGGCGTCTTCGCGGCGCACCCTGGGGTCTCGCGGATTTGATTTTGGAGTGTCCTGCGCTGGGGTCTCCGTCTCCTCCGTGGCCTTCGCCTCGTCGCTGACAGGCCAGGTCCACGTGACGGTGTGTTGCCGCCACTGGACGCCGCCGGCCACAAACGCATTTAGCGCATGCGCGACGTGGGCCTGCGGGATCTCTGTCCGGCAGTACTGCCACTGCTCCTCCCCTCCTCCTGGTCTGGGAACCTCCTCCTGGGTGTGTTCCTCCGGTTCCTCCTCTTGGACCTCCTGGCCGTGCCGAGGCGTGGGCGGTCGAGCCGGAGTCCACTTCGGTGGGTGGGGGTGCTCTGCCTCTGGATGACTTGGAGGGGGGCTGGGAGCGGAATCCGGACTGCTATCCTCGGGCTCTTATCCCCGGACCTCCTGGCCATACCGTGGCGTGGGCGGTCGTGCCGGGGTCCACTTCGGTGGGCGTGGGAACTCCGCCTCCTGTTGACGTGGTGAGGAGCTTGGAGCGGGATCCCGGTCGACATCCTCCGGCCATTCTTGCGGGCGGGGGGTCGGAGGTGGCTCGTGCCAATTTTGGGGATGGGGGTTTGGGTACTGGTGGGGAACCCATCCATCCGACTGGGCCCACTGGCTCGGGGCCTCGGGTCCACGACTGGCATTTCCGTCGTCGTCGGATCGGGGAGTCGGGGGAATTCCTTGCATCCCTCCTGGGATTAAGGGCACCGCCTCCACCAGAACCTCGCCCGACCACAGTTCGCGTTCCTCCTCTTCCCACTTCTGTAGCCGTTGCTGCCATTCGGGGTTCCTGGACCGTTTCTCCTCCTCCGCCCTTCTCTTGGCCTCCTCAACTTCCGCCTCCTTCCGGGCCTTCTCCTCTCCTCGCTTGAGGCGATATGCCTCCTGGACGATGGCTTCAGCGGCGGCTTGCTTCATCCGCTCCCATTCTTGCTGCGCGGTCTCAAGGTCCTTCTCAACTGCTCTGCGGTCCTCGTATGGGGCTCTCGTCGTCCGCATCCGCTCGACCTCGTCCCTCAGCATCTTGGCTCTCGCCTCAGCCATCTCCAACGAGGTGCTTCCGCTGCCCCTTGGTCTCTTCGCCGCACCCTTAAACGTTCGGGCGAATCCCGGCGGGATTGCGTCGACCTTCGGGTCCCTGGCCCTCTTTAGGCGCCACTCCCGCCTCTCCTTGACCGGGTCCTCGGCCCACTCCATGTCGCTCTCGTCCGAGGTGACTATGGGCTCGGGCTCCGAGCGAGCTCCATCGTCCTCGGCACCGCGCCGCGGGGTTTGGGTGGGCCGGAAGATAGGCAGCGGCCTAGCCTCCGACCGTCCTTGCTCCGCGACGGGTCCTTCAGGACCTCGCTGAAGCGCGGCCTGCCTCCTTGCTGCTGCTCTTGTAACTCGGGTACTCATGTTGACTTCTTGGTCTGATTTGTCCGTTCCCTTGCAATTCCCTTTACCATGAAGCCTCGGTTTCGGGGATTCCTTTTATGCCGTACCGTTATATCCCTATCGTCTCTCTTTGCGGCTTATGTCTTCTCTTTTGGGGAGGCCGTTTTCTCTTAACCCTGCGTGTCTGATGCTGACACTCTCCTCCGATGCCTAGGTCTTCCTTCGTTTTTGGCTCGGTCTCTTCAGTTACTTTTTGGTGGTCGTTGCTGACGCATGGTTTTCCTAGCTTTACGGTACCCCGTACCGTCTCTCCCCTTTCCTCGGTGACGTGTATTATGTCGTTGCTCTCCACGTGTTTTCCTTGTGATCGTTTCGCAGGTCCGGTGAATGCTTGCGTTGATAATGTCCCTTTCTATTGGGTGTATGCTCTGTTGACTCCTGTCTTTGGCCTGACGTAGAAACGGTTGCCTCTGCCCCATCTAGTCTGGGATCTGTCTTGTTTTTATTTGCAAGATCGTCCTTCTTGTCTATCCAACTCCCTCTTCCGTTGACTCCGGCTTTGTCCTGACGATTGAACGGACTCTCGCCATCCCGATGCTTTATTTGTTGTTGACTTGGGTGTGTACTGGTATGATTAGGGCCCTTGCTCGTGTGTGGCGTGCTCCGTTGACTCCGGTTTTGGCCTGACGACTAAACGGTTGCTATTGTCCCATGCGGTCTTGGACGCTGATTGTTCTGCATTCGCTTGACGATTAAACGATATCCTGTCTGCCTGTCCACCTCCTTTTCCGTTGACTCCGGCTTTGTCCTGACGATTAAACGGGTTCTCGTAGTACCGATCCTTTATTCGTCGTTGACTTAGGTGTATGCTGACTTGATCAGAGTTCTTGCTCGTGTTGAGGCGTGCTCTGTTGACTCCGGTTTTGGCCTGACGACTAAACGGGTGCTATTGTCTCATGCGGTCTTGGACGCTGGTTGATCTGCATTCGCTTGACGATTAAACGATATCCTGTCTGCCTGTCCACATCCTTTTCCGTTGACTCCGGCTTTGTCCTGACGATTAAACGGATTTCCGCAATCCCGATCCTTTATTCGTCCACTGCTTGAGACCTGCCTGTATTTCCGTCCTCGTTCGTTTTTTGTGTCTTCTCCTGCTGCTTTGGATCGCTGATGTGCACTGTGCGTTGCTTCTTGCTTCTTTGGTGGCGAATTTTGCAGATTACGAGGGACACAAAATCGACTACCTGATATGGACCATCATATCTCGGCGCTAGTTTGGCCGCGAAGCCTTCCGCCGCTTTAGACAAATGGTGCTCCTTGGCCCAGACGACATCGCCGATTTGTGGATTCCACCGTCTCCTTCTGAGGTTGTAGTGCCTGGCTTGATCCTGTGCTGCCTTTTCCAAATTTCGTCGGACAATTTCGAAGATTTCCTTCAGTTTTTCGGCATTCCCCTCTGGTGACTCTGTGTGTCTTCCTGTGCCCAGCGTTTCTCTGTCGTACAACGCGTTTGGCAGCCGCGGTTCTCTGCCCTGCGTTAGAAATGAAGGCGAGTATCCTGTGGACTCGGATATGCTTGAGTTAACTGCTAGCATTATCTCTGGCCACTTTTCGTCCCAGTTCCTTTGGTTTTGTCCGGCAAACTGTGCGATCATGGTTTTTACGGTTCGATTCGCGCGCTCGGTGGGATTTTCTTGAGGAGTGTATGGTGCTGTGAACTGTTGTTTTATTCCCATGTCGTGAAGAAACTTCTTAAATGCCCGACTGGCAAACTGCACCCCGTTGTCTGTAATCACCACTTTTGGAACTCCAAATCGAGCGATTATCCGTTCTTTAAACGCCTTTTGCAGGGTTTCTGCTGTAGCAGTTCGTAATGGCACTAATTCTGTCCATTTTGAGAAACGGTCGATTAGAACCAATAACATTTGGTTACCGTGCTTCGATCTTGGCAGGGGTCCAACAAAATCCGCGCACACCGTTGCCCATGGTTCCTCAGGGACTTGTGTCAGCATCTTACCCGCCGCCTGACGCTGGTTTGGCTTAAATTTTAGGCACTCTTCGCATTTCCGAACGTATGCTCTCGCGTCCCTCTGCATTCCTGGCCAGTAGTATCTGGAAGCTAGACGGGCAATCGTCTTTCGGCTTCCTACATGGCCGGCGGCTGGGGCATCGTGATTTTCTTGCAGGACCTTTTCCCTTAGCTCCTTGGGGACGCACAACTTCCATGCCACCACATCCTCGTTGCCAGCTCTGTGTGGGATCTGCCTGTACAGTGTTTCGCCGTCGAACACATAGTCCGGGAATTTCTGCGGGTGTGTCTTTATCTTCTCGCGCATGTCCCTGATCCAGTTACATTCCGAATTTTGCACCAACTCTTTTGCTCTCCGGAGGGTTTCCGGCATCGGCTGTCTGGACAGCGCGTCGGCTACCACATTCAATTGACCCTTTCTGTACGCAACCTCGAAGTCGTATTGTTGTAACTCAAGGGCCCATCTGGCGATTCTTCCGGATGGGCTTTCAATGCTGTTCAGCCATTTTAGCGCCATGTGATCTGTTACCACCTTGAAGTGGTAGCCTTCCAGGTAGGGCCTTAGTTTTCTGATTGCCCATACAATGGCCAAACACTCTTTTTCCGTTGTCGAGTAGTTTTTCTCGGCTCCGTTTAACGTCCGGCTGGAGTATGAGATAACTTTCTCTCCGTCTTCCGTGTTTTGTGTCAGGATCGCGCCTATGCCGTATTCGCTGGCGTCTGTTTGCAGGATGAATGTTCTTCCAAAATCTGGACACGCTAATACTGGGTCAGACACCAGTCTCGCCTTCACCTCCTCGAATGCCTGCTGGTGGTATTGCGTCCATACCCACTTTACGCCCTTGCGGAGTAGGTCTGTGAGCGGCTTAACGATGCGTGCAAAGTCTGGTACAAATCGTCGGTACCACGATGCAACCCCTAGGTACTGCCTTAGCTCACGGATGGTTGCAGGTGGTTCTAGGTGGGCTATGGCAGCGACCTTGTCTGGGTCTGTACCGATTCCTTGGCTTGTGACTCGATGTTCTAGGTACAGCAGCTCCTGCTTGAAGAACTGACACTTCTCGGGGTTTATTCTCAGGTTTGCCTCCTTCAGACGGCGAAACACTTCTCTGAGATTGTCCTTGTGTTCTTGCTGAGTGCGTCCGATAACGATTATGTCGTCCTGATACGCGAACGCATGAGGAGACATCTCGGGTCCAATCACTTGGTCCAAGGCCCTTTGAAATGTTGCTGATGCCGAGTGTAATCCGAATGGCATCACTCTCCATTGGAAAAGCCCCTTACCTGGCACTGTGAACGCCGTGAACTTTCTACTTGCTTCTTCTAGAGGAATTTGCCAGTATCCATCCTTTAAATCCAGGCTGCTGATATAGCGTGCTTCTCGTAATTGGTCCAGGATGTAGTTAATACGTGGCATTGGGTACGCGTCCTTCACCGATTTCGCGTTTATCTGTCGGAAGTCGACACATAATCTCCACTTGCCGGTTTTTTTCTTAACCATTACTATGGGCGAGCTATACGGGCTCTTCGAGTGTTCTATGAAACCCATTTCCAGAAGTTCATCCACCTTTGTATTGATCTCCCCTTGAACTTTAGGGTTCTTAGGGTAGTATCTTTGTTTTATAGGCTTGTCGTCCTTCATGGTGATCTGGTGCTCGGCCACATTCGAAGTTCCGCTCATTGTTTGGAATTCTGCCAGCTCTGCTTCTAGGAATTGCTCGATGTTTCCTTCCTCGCTGTCTTCATGAACAACTGCCACTGACAATTTTTCCTCCAGCCATCCGTTGTGTCTGTTCCTGGCCGGTATGCGGATTTCGTGACCTGCGCACTTTATCTCAGCCCCAACCTGTGTGAGAAAATTCCAGCCCAGCACCAGTGCGTCTACTACTCCTGGTAATATCAGCAGGCTCATGGTCAGTCGTTTGTTGCCGAATGCGACTTCTACCTCGAGCTGCGCGCTTATTCCGCTGCACCTTCCGTCTGCCAACCTAACTTGCCGTCTCGTCCGTGTAATCTTTCCTAGAGCAGCCAGATTGTCCGCCAGCTCTTCGCTAATAAAGCTCGCTGTTGCCCCGGTGTCGATTGTGGCTTTGTACGAGTTTCCACCAATCGTCACTGCTGCGGACAACTGCTGCTCCTCTTCGATTAGCCTGCCAGTTAGATTGGAGAGGAATCCGCGTGCGCCTCTCTGCGGCTGGGATCGCTGGCCATTTTCCGCTCTCTGACAGCATTCCATGCATCTCACTCCCACCTTTCCGCATATCCAGCAGAATGGCATTCGCTGGTTTCGGCAACCTCTTGCCCAATGCCCGTGTCCGCCACATTTGCGACATGCCTCCTGTGGGTTGGTTATGTATTCTTGGGTTTGGTTGCTTCCTGCTGTCGCGCTTTGTGGTCTCTGGGTAGTGTTTGGTGGTCTCCATAGAGTATTGGTATGCTGCCTTTGATATTCTGTTTTCTGCGTGTTTCGCGATGTTTCGGCTGGCCTGCCTTGCCTGCTGGTATCCTCGCATCTTCTACATGTCACCGGAGGCGGGACTGTCGTCTTTGTCCTGCTGAACTTATTTTCCTGGGAGAACATTTCCCGCTCCTTTTCGAGCTCTTCGTATTCTGTGGCTAGGATCATGAGGGCTTCCAGGTCGTCGATCTTGTACGTTCTGAGGGAAATTCGTAGGTCAGGTGTGCTGTTCTCCCTTATGACCTCGAGTACTTTCCCCGGACTGTACCCGAGTGGCCTTATCATGGTCTGCATGTCCACCATGTAATCCTTGAATGGCTCTCTGAATCCCTGCTTCCGAGCTTTGACTTGGTCCTCTAGTTTCGCCAAATATCCTCTGGGCAGGAAGAACGTTTGGAAACTCTCAATAAAGTCTTCCCACGTTTTCCAGTGCTGGTTGTTCGAGATAAACCACTTTAATGCTCTGCCTTGTAGTAGTTCTGGCATTGCTCGCGGTACCATGTCTAAGTCCAACCCGTAGGTGCTCGCGGACCATTCCACCTGTTCCAAGAATTCAAGGGGTTTCTCGGTGCCCTCGAATCTAAAAGACCATTCTCTGACCTGCTTCGCGACTTTAGCGTAGTCGGGCTCGCTAGGTCTTTGTGCCTTCGGGGCTGTCTTTCTATCTTGAATTGAATCTCTTCGCTGGCCCTCTTGTTGCATCTCTTCAATGCTAAGGCCTGTCCATGCGTCTTCTCCCTCGGGGTTTGTTAATTTTAGACCTGGTTTTTCTGGGTACATAGCTTCTAGTTCGTACCAGAGTTCTTTGAGTTCTGGGTTGTTTTCCGTCTCATTGTAGTATTCCACCAAGGCTTTCCGCATGTCTTCAGTTCTACCCGTCAAGGAAATGCGTAGCCTTTGTGCCACATTGGTGAAATCCTCTTTCTTGAGGCGGTAGATCCAACTTCTCCCCATTCTGGTGTTTTGTGATTTTCTTACTGCCGGGACAATCACGTTTTTGGGCGCCAGATGTAACGAACTGTTTTTTTATGGTTTGCTCGCTACGAAATTCGTGCGGCTAGCTCAGTAGAATTTGTGCGTTCGTCCCACCAAATTTATATTAAACGTGACCGCCCGGTTAACAGTAACAAAACTTCAGAATTCAGTTAAGGAGGCGTTTATTTACGGCTCTGGTTGACAATATTTGAATATATCTTGCGTGGGTGATGCTCCTGCGTCGCCGCTCGGTGATTCCTTGCTGCTGATGGTCCTAGTCGCTCCAAGTACTTTCGCTGCCGCTCATAGACGAGGGCGTGGAGTTGGACCGTTGGGCTTAGGGAAGCGTCACCGTTCTCAGACTAGGGTGAACAGGCACCACGCTCGTAAGACCTTCGTCCTGCGAGCCGCAGCCTCCTGTCCCTTGCTCTGTCCCGGCCGGTCCCACTAGACGCTCACTCAGTTTCCTTTGACGCTCTGGTACTACGGCCAGATCACGTCAGCAGTCCCTATAGCCAGCGCCCAGAGAAAGACGAACGTTCCACCCTGGCCTTCCCTCCCGACTGTTGCGATCGTACCTGAGGCTTGGCTCTTGTTGCGGTCTCTGGCGGCTTGTCTGCGTTGTCGTCCTGCGCGACTGGTTGTGGCGTTGTTCCACGTTGCTCCCTTGAGGCCCACTGCTCGTGTCGCTCACTCTGTTGTTGTTGACGTGCCGAGCTAAATCTGCCTATAACCGGCACAACTGATCGGTATTACGGCCGACGCAGCTGGACTCATCGGTATTATAGCCAATGTAGTCGGCCTGGTTGGTATTACAGCCGGCACAGTTAGTCTGATCGGTATTACAGCCAATGCAGCTAAACTGACCGGTATTACAGCCAACTTAGACGCACACGGTTATAATAAATTGGTATTACAGCCAATGTAGCCGGACTGATTGGTATTACAGCCGGCACAGCTAGCCTGATCGGTATTACAGCCAATGCAGCTAAACTGACCGGTATTACAGCCAACTTCGTCGGACTACTCGGTATTACAGCCAATCTTGATGTTCTGTAGACTTGGCCGTGGGTTGCCGTTCGAGGACTCAGCTATCTGTGTCTCAATTCGGTGACTTGCTCGGTCCCGAACCTCTCGACGTAGCGATCTTGTTCACGGTTGGTTCTCACGGTGGTATATTCTTGACTTTGACTTTCACTAGACGATGTTCACTCGTAGTTTGATGCTCGATGACTGGTCCTGATTCCAGCGCTGGGCCCGTTTATATAGGCCTCCGGGTCCCGTTAATCCTCGGCCATTCCTTTTCTTCTCTCCACTCCAAGGTCCAAATTCCACGGTTTTACCGTTGGACCTTTCGCCCTCTGCACACGGCACCACACTGAAGTCCACAGTGCAGCGCTGTACCGTTCCTTCCTTGCTCACGGCACGCCTGCGCTCTCTGGGCTCTCGCTCTGACAAGTGCCGTCTCGCTCTGGCACCTCTCTCCGCTCCGTCTCTCCCAATCTCTCCAAACTCTCTTTGGGTTCGTACTTTGTACTTTCTCTCCTCGTACTCTCCAACTGCTTTCTCCAAACTCTCTTTTCCTGCGTTGCCGTTACTACGCGAAGTAGTTGCGTAAGTAGCAACTGGCAGGTTTTCCATGCAGTTATTTTTGAGATATTTTGTGTGGAGTTATTTAACTCCTCACAAACTGTATTAATCTCCACGTCCGACGGTGCAGACGTGTAAAACTATGTAGGTGTAATAAAATTTTTTAAAGCTTTGTTTTTATTGTCTAAATTTATGTTATTTTATGTGTTTTTATGTTGATTATAGTTGCTCTGAAGACGGTTGCCGAAGTGCAACCGAAATATATTGGAAAAAAATAAAAAATAAAATTTAAAAACTTTTATTTAAAACGTTTTTCAATTGATGACCTCGAGCCGGAAAAACTCAAAAATTAGAAATAATTCAAATTAAAAATAGTATTAGTAATATAAGTCTGAATTCTGACTTAGAATGGGATATTGCACAAAATTAAAATATTATATTATTAAAATCCTCATGTCTCAACTATTACCATCTAGAAATAAAAGGGGTATTAACGAATTGGGAACAGTATGGATGTGGCTATCAGGTACACCTGACCATGACGACTTAATAAGAATTGAAAATAAAATTAACGAACTTACAGAAAACAATAACAAACAACATAAAATAAACTCCGGAATATTTCAGGAAGCCAAATTAATCACCAAAACCCTTGACTCAATCATTTTTAAAAAGAAACAAAAGTAAGACAACACCGTCTGAAATTAATTACATATATATTAAATGAAAAAGATACAAAATAAATCTTTAGGCACGAAAATAAACCAATTTTACTATCAGATTTACTAGACATTTTAACATTCAAAATAGTAAAAAACCAAGATTACCCAATAATTTATAATATTTGTAGTTTTTATACATTTAGGTAAAAAATTAAAGCTTTGGAAATTTAGACGATGGCGCCTTTCTCCTCACCGGAGAAAACATTGTTAACGAGACAAAATTAAACGGCGCATTTCTGATTTTAATTAATGAATGCATCGTCATTAATAACGTAAAATACATTAATGAAAAGCAGAAGATGTTAGAATACATAACACAATATAAATATAATAATTATATGATCACAGACTACATCTTCTCAAACGATTCCGAATTAAGTTTAGATAATTTAAACATTGTAAAACCATTTTTAAAAAACGGAAATACAAAAAATACCCCTAAAGCTAATATTGTTAATATTAATAATTACTTCCTTAACCATATACAAATCACCCAAAATCTTAAACAAAATAATACAACAAATTAAAAAAAAAACGAACAAAAACAAAAATAGAAATAGAAATCCCAGAACCCGAAAATACAATTGAAACCGTTACAGAGAATGAACCCGAAAATAATATAGAAATAACATTTGCTGAACTTAATAATAGAATCTCCTTCATCGCATCACACTTGTAATAAATCGTGACGATTCATCTTAGGAGGGGGAGAATTAACTATAACTTTAATTAAAGATTCTTATTAATATTGTAAACAATTTATTTTGGCAGAACATAGTACTAGTTCTCACGGGTTCTTATCATATAAATATTGCCACACTCGCAAACGGCCAGCAAAGCTTGAGACAGACGTAAACAAATTCCCCCTAGCTTTGTTGTATAACCTTTTGTCAGCAGGATAGTGGGTTTCTTGCCAACGTTTTCTCAGGTCTCTTTTTTGACGAATTTTTTCTCGAAGTTCGGTAGAGAGGTACAGTTGGTTTGGTTGTTGGTTTCTGTGGGTGTGATTCGTGTTTATGTAGCTCGCTTTGTGAATTGTATTTGTGAAAAGCTCCACTGCATAGTCTAAAAAGGGATCCACACGCCCCAAAATTCATCAATTAAACAATATTTAACTATTTGTTGTATTTACCAGTCCGCATACCGAAAAAAACGAGGGTTTTTTAACAGCCAAAACACTGAAAATTTTCACACACTGATAGAAGCTTTAACGACAGAACTCCACCTATGTTAAAACCAATGAACTTTGGCAACTCACAATTGCCAAAAAAAAAGCTTCTCTGATCGTAACATTGGGGAGTTTCTGACGCTCTGCTTCCATCCCCGTAGATAGCTAATGTGTCTGAGGTGACGTGCAGACGAAACTAGCTAGTCCTATCATAGTCGGATTCACTCCCCAGGGAGTGTAAGTGTGATGAAAGTTAAGTGGAATAAATCGTTGTGTTATAGAAGAAATTCAAATATAACCAACGTATGACCTCGATTAATTCAATAACACTACAAAGAATTTATATTTATACCCGTTACTCGTAGAGTAAAAGGGTATATTGTATTCGTGCAAAAGTATGTAACACTAGCCGAGTCGATATAGCCATGTCCGTCTGTCCGTCTGTCTGTCTGTCTGTCCGTCTGTCTGTCCGTCCGTATGAACGCTGAGATCTCGGAAACCATAAAAGCTAGAAGATTGGCATTTTGCATGCAGATTCTAGGAGTTCCTACGCAGCGCAAGTTTGTTTCAAAAAGTTGCCACGCCCCTTTAACGCCCAAAATCGCTTATATACGATTTTAAAAATTTAAATATTTCGGAAAAGTAAAAATGCAGTTTTATTGTGTTTATCAATACCTATCGAAATGTAGAAGAAATTTTTCAAATCGGACCATTCGTTAAAAAGTTATGCGTGATCAAAGTTTCTATCTCCATCTCCCTCGCACTCCCTTTACCTGAGTAACGGGTATCTGATAGTCGGGGCACCCGACTATAGCGTTCTCTCTTGTTTTAGATATATTCGGTAAAGTTTTTGTAATTTGCACACTGTACTTAGTGTTACGCATTAATATTATTACAAACACATTGTAGCACTTGGCCACAATATGTATACACAAATTCAAGCCGAAAAGAGTTCTTCAAGTGCCCGGTAATATGATCGCCGTTGAGTGCACTGGGACTGGGCAGTGCTGAGTCTGCATATTTGACATGCGCGACGGCCTTGTCACCATGTGAACATAAGACCTCTCCTCTGCAGCGGCGACTCTTCGCCATCACCTATTAATACGTAAGCTTATACATAAGCGTTGACCGCTGCTCTGTCGGCGTCTCTAGCGGCGCACCTACACTCTCACTAGCTGTACAAGAATTGTAATAGAGTTAAGAAGCATTCAATAAAGAAAACTCAAACGAAAAGGTTGACGAGCTCTTATCATTTTGCATTGGCTGGAGTGGATGAGATTACAACAGTGGACATTTTATTCTGCAATTTAGATTTACTCTCAACATTCTTAAAAATGTTGTGCACACGCGTATGCCGTTATAACTGTACAAATTAGCACACAAAACTACAATTCTGCCACACGCCAAGTTCACATAACCCTAAAAAGTGAATTAAGATGAGCGAAGAAGTGAAGCGATGGGAACTGAGGAAAGCTGGGCTCAATGCGACAGTTGGTACCACTTTCGCTGCGCAGGTGTCGGGTACGACGTCGAGGATAAGGATTGGATTTGTGATCTGTGTCTTGCTGGAGGTAGCTCTGAAAACCCACCTGGAAGAACGCTGCGATCACTGCCTCAAAATCAGTTCAAAAACTCCAACTCCGTAAACCAAAATAAGCCACAGCTGGTGGAAGCGCTCATCGAAATGGATACCCAGCGACGGACAGATTATCCCCGACGATAATACTAACGTCAACAAAAGCAAGCTAATCCTCGGCATGTTGGCAGAAAATAAAGCTACCGAACAGAGATTTATCGAGGAAAAAATTGTACTGCAAATGAATATGCAAGACGGGCTATACCAGGCGACCCCCGCATCACCGTCCAGTTCCCAAATCGCCGCAAGACAAGCTATACCGAAGGAGCTTCCTTCGTTCAGCGAGGATCCTGAGGATCCTGTTTATTCTCCGATGTTGAAAACATGATCCTTCTACAAAAGTGCCTAAAAGGCCGGGCATGCGAAATGGTGAAGGATAAGCTTCTACTTCCTAGCCTAGTTCCGGAAGTGCAGGCGGCGTCGATTGTCGTGACACCGTTTTCTCACAGGTCTAGTTCTGTGAATACCCATAATAGCTGCGCAGGCAGGTCCAGCCAGGGATCTACAGTCCAGGAACAGCCCAATCGAAAGTGCATTGAATGTGAATCCACAAAACATTGGGTATCACAATGCGAGCAATTTAAATCTAGCGCCGTAGAACAGAGATGTCAAGACGCTAAGCCAGAAAGGCCTGCTTTCGATGCTTAAAAACATCGAAACAGTTGTGGACCAAAGGAGTGCGGAGTAAATGATTGTACAAGAAAGCATCTCCCTCTACTCCACTTGGAAAATGTTCCCAATATAGCCAACAAAGCGGGAAATCAAAGACATGTAAGCACATACCAAGAAGGAAACCAGTTCTTCCGAATCGTACCAGTAACACTACATTATTCTGACAAAAAAAATGGAAATTTTCGCTTTTCTGGATGAAGGATCTGTTACCCTAATAGACACATCAATTTTTGACAAGCTCGACCAAACCGTCACCGATTGGTTTACAGTGGACTGGAGAAAATATGGTTTGAAAATATTTTCGTGCAAGCATCAATCCAAATCTCAGACGTTAGCTCAGAAACACGTTACTGGCTCAGCAACGCTCAGACTGTAAAAAACATTGCACCTCCAAAGCAAACCGTTGATATGGATGAGTTGCGCAGTAAATACAGCTATCGAAAGGATCTGCCATTCAGTGCTGCCAACTTAAAAAAAAGAGCTTTTTTTAACTGGACAGGAAAAAAAAGCTGAAAATATTCATGCGAAGATAATTTAATGGTACTTCGTAGTCATAGCAAAATTTTCCTAGTCTTCGTAAACCTTATCTGTATATTAAAATAAAATATAATATATAAGAATCGGATTTATCTTTTTATTTACAATAAAATATTACCTTATGCTAAGAATGCTGTTAGTCGTGCTTACGCTCATTGAGCTTCGTAGCTTGGATTTTACCAAGCTAAGCTGGCTAAATACGCGCTCAATCTCCGCGTTGGACCATGGCAACGATAGCATTTGTATAGCGACAGATGACAGTTCAAGGAATCTGCGGTTGCCACCAGAGTCCTTGTGGGTGGAGACTTCAATCCAAAATTGTAAAGTATCTTTGACGTTTTCCCACTTAACCAAATTTATGTCCCTGTACTGCCCCTCAATGTCTGCTATTTTTTCTATTTAAAAGTGCTCCAAGATTTCCGTGATCCCTTTCTTGTTGGTTGACAAAATTTTGTCGACGGAAAAAAGCTCAATGTTTTTTCAAATCTGAACATTTTCTGGAAGCCTTTGCTTTAGATGCTTGATATGCTCAATAACAAAAGTGGAGCATTGTGCACGAATTTCTTTTCTAAGTTCGTCATCGATATGTAGGGAATAGATTTCTCTTTCAAATTTATATCCCAGAAGCATTGTCGAATCTGCATGATCTTGCAAAATTAAATTAAATTGAAATATATCGATGTCCTTGTTAGTGGAAATGATTAGGTTTTTAAATGAATTAATGGCAAACATTAAATCATTCAACAATTCTGTAACATTTGTATAAGTTCTTTGAAAGTACTTATTTATTTTCTGCATGTCTGACAGAATTGGTTTCAAAAGAGTTAGGTATAGGTTATTTATTTTGTCACTATATAATTCGCAAAGAATTTTTGATTTAAGGCATTTTTCTTTTGTTGCGGCCAATTTAATATGGAATTTGAGCTCTTCCCATTGATCTAATATTCGCGAGACAGCAACCTCAATCGAAAGCCACCTGGTGTCGCTCACTTTTGTAATTTTCAACGGAGTGGCGGTGGTGGGAGTCTATCCAGTCAACAGTGGCAAGTGTCAAGTTTCCAAGTAATTCACCTTAGCTCCAAATCGAGGTTACGAATGGATTGGAGGCGCTCATGCTGTCTTTCCATATCCGACAGCAGAAGAAGCATCATACAGTTTTCTTATAAGTGTGAGACAATTCGAAAAGTATCGCGAAGTGCGGAGGGAAAGAACTTTCTTGTTCTCTAAATTAAGCCATAATTTGGCAAGCGGCTAAGAGCGGCGTATACGGAGAATTTTGAAAAGGCTGAGAAAATTATTCCCAGAGGTCATGGATGGCATAGGAAAAACCCAGCGATTTTGATGTAACCTAAACCTTCTTACAAAAACCTAAACTTAAACTAAGTTTGAAGAATTATTAAAACGAACCGCTTCCCAATTCACTTTCCCAATCAACCCCTATAAGCTTTCCCAATCGACCAGCTGAGAGGAACATATTTCCAGTGGGGACCGAAGCCAAGTTCAAGGAGAGTTAGGGGTTCCGATCGAACTTATTCGGCAGTCTATTATGCGCGCTAAATGTCTGCGGCCGTTTTCGTTGCGCTCCGCGTCGAAGCCAGGAGAGAAAGAAAGAACAATAGATTAATCATTTTATCGGCGTGAAAAGTTAATCAAAAAGCCGCAAAATCGAAGCGATCATGGCATAAAGCCATCCAACGCGAACGAGAAGTGAAGCTTAAATAGTGTAAGTTAAAAGTTTGAAGGTAGTGATTTTTAGCTGTGAAAGATGTTAAGGTGATAAAACAGTGGTCATTGCGAGAGAAAGAGCGAGAGAAGAATATGCTAATGCATGTGAATTGAGCGGGTGTAATCAGAATGTCCAAAAAAATTGAATTTTAACCCCAGAAAGCTCTACTTTTTTTCCGGTGTTAGCATGTGTGTTTCCTAACCTATTTCCATTCGCCTTTCCCCCCAAATTCAGCAGCAGCAACATCCCGAAGAAATCGCTTTCATCATTGGATTTTAAAGTCAAATTTCCATGCCTTTAAATAAAAAAAAAAGGAAAAATGAAATAGGAAAAAAATAACATAAATGGCTCAAAAGGCAATGTATAAGAAGTAACGGAAAAGAAAATAAGAGAAGAAGAGCGAGTAAATTCACGATAAAGCCCCATCGAACCTGAAGAGGTTTAAACTGGATGTTCGATCACGCATGTAGGCATGATTTTTAATTTTGGCGTTTATTTAAAGGAAAAGACAATGCATTCCAGTTACGCTGTACTAAAGTTGTTGAAAACGATCGAAACCAGATCTACAACCCAATAGCGCTCGAATGAAAATTTAGTTCGTATTGCTTTTTGCATTTTCTTTTTATCTTTTATCTTTATTATTACTGCCCATGTTCAAAGAAATTAAGTTTAATACCCTGTTTATAATTTATAATAACAAGGGAGGCCCAAAAGTAAATAATTCAATAATTCGAAACCTATGTCCTACCAGCAAGTCTTGTGATGTGTGGATCCTTTCTCTCAGTGTAGCTTGTCATCGCACGCGAATTTATCTAATTATCATTTCGAATGGGCACCGGTGGAAACGAGCAAGAACATCACCCCCATAGCTGACGAGCGGAGCCGGATCACTTTTATCGCATGCCCTTGTATTTCACCCACTACAGTGTACCCGTTACATTTATGAACAAGAGAGAACGCTATAGTCGAGTGCCTCGACTATTAGATACCCGTTACTCAGCTAAACAACTTAATATAAATATGCCTTCTTGTATGTTTTTCGCCGCTCGAATTAGCACCTTGGCCAACTGTTCCAAAGTCATCCGTTAGATGGCGCTGCCGTGGTACCACGGGCCATGAAAGGCGGAAATGTAGGTGCTAGCCAGGCTTAAGCGTTTAATGGGTTTTTGGGCGTTAGAGTGTTAAAATTTTCATAATATCATCAAAACTGTGGCCACTGCTTGTGGCTTGTGGGCGTCAGAGGGGACGTGGCATCATTCTGAAACAAACTTGCGCTGCGTAGGAACTCCTAAAATCTACATTCAAAATGCCAATCCTCTAGCTTTTACAGGGTTGCCCATATTCGACGGACCCATGTTTTTTTTTAAAAAATCAAAGAAAAAAATAAAAATAGGGCGGTTGGCAATCTTAATCATTTAATTTGTTCCAAGTAGATTTGTTTACATCAATTTTTGAATATGATATCTTTCAAATGGCCGCCTCTGGCGTTGATGGCGTATTGTGCCCTTTTTGCAGCATTTTCCATCGTTTTCGCCAACATTTCGGCCGGAATAGCGGCTATTTCTTCACGAATGTTGTCCTTGAGCTCTTCTAGGGTCCTTGGCTTGTTAACGTAAACCTTTGACTTCAAATATCCCCACAAGAAGAAGTCAGGCGGCGTCAAATCGGGCGAACGCGGTGGCCAGTCCAAATCACCACTTTTCGACATCAAACGGCCCGGAAACAATTTCTTCAGTTTTCACAATTGACTTGTTCTGTTGAATGTAAATTTCAACTATTTCAGAGCGCTCGCGTGGCGTGTATTGTTCCATGGTAAAAATCTGCTTGGACTGACGCTTCAAACGCGGTATGTCATTAAGCGATCTGGCATCTCTGTCAAAAGTTATGGCGTCGTCAGATGGGTCCGTCGAATATGGGCAACCCTGTATAGTTTCCGAGATCTCAGCGTTCATACGGACAGACAGACAGACGGACAGACGTACAGACGGGGAGACGGACAGATGGAGAGACGGAGAGACGGACAGACGGACATGGCTAGATCGACTGGCTAGTGATCCTCAACAAGAATATATATACTTTATAGGGTCGCTTCCTTCTACCTGTTACATATTTTTATTATTATATAAGAAATTAGTAAAAAGGAAATAAAAAAAAACCAAGTGGAAGACTTAATTTCTGATTTCAATAAAGTTCTCAAAATGTCAGAGCCTTCAACCAGCCAGACTGTAGTAAATAAAGGACTCCACATGAATAGTCCTCAAGAAAATACGAACTATCCGGCGGTTACAAACAATACAATGTTAAATGTTCACCGAAGAATCACCGTAGAGGAACCGCATAAGCGGAACTTTGTCTCACCAGCTAGGCCTACATACTGGCCCACAGATCCAAATAAACAACCTGACATTATCGATTTCGCTGTTATTAGAAGAGTCTCGCACAGGCTGATAAACATAAAAACCTTAGAAGAGCTTACATCGGACCATTCGCCAGTTCTCCTCTGTCTATCTGAACAGTCGCAGCTTCTGGAACGCCCCCAACATCTAACATCAAACAAAACAAACTGGCTGAAGTACAAAAAATATGTAAGTGCACACATCGAACTTGATCCTGAAATTTCCTCTGAATCTGACATTGACAAGTCGCTTAAACACCTCACGGACGTAATGTCCTCTGCCGCCAAACATTCTACGCCAGAACCCTCATCCACAAACCCGCTAAGAACTGGACGCTCAAGTATCCAGATCGAGTCTCTCCTACTTGAAAAACGTAGACTCCGCAGAGACTGGCAGACTCATCGGTCCCCAGCTACTAAGAAAAGACTTAATGAAGCATCTCGAAAATTGTCGAAGGCCCTCTCTACCGAAAAGAACCAGGCCCAACGGGCCTACATTGCGAAACTATCCCCGACGGGTAATAAATTCCCACTATGGAGAGCGCACCCAAACATGCAGCCACCAATAGATCCCGATTAGCCAATTCGATCACAAACAGGTGCCTGGGCGCGCAGTGACGAAGAAAGAGCTAACACCTTTGCCCATCACTTGGAAAACGTCTTCAAGCCCCACCCGCCATCCAACCAATTCACTCTACCGAACGTCTCGCTAGCAACGCCGTCCTCCCCAGTTACCCTTGAAACCAGCACAATACTTAAGGCTATTAAAGAACACATAAACCCAAAAAAGGCTCCTGGTCACGATTTTATTTCTCCAAAAATGATAATTGAATTACCTGCATGCGCAGTCAGATGCATCGCATTTATATTTAACTCAATATTGAAATGGGGCTACTTTCCTGACCAATGGAAAAAGTCTGTCATTACAATGATCCCGAAGCCAGGAAAAGACAAATCCCAGCCTTCCTCGTACCGGCCCATCAGTCTGCTCCCATGTCTATCAAAGCTATTTGAAAAACTGCTTCTTGTTCATCTAGTAACACATCTTCAAAACAACAGAACGATCCCTCTGCACCAATTCGGATTTAGGGAAAAGCATGGAACTATCGAACAGGTAAACCGCTTAACATCTGAAATTCGCACGGCTTTCGAACACAAGCAATATTGCAGTGCCTTATTTCTGGACGTATCACAGGCATTTGATCGCGTCTGGATCGACGGTCTGGTATACAAAATCAAAACCCTCCTACCGGAAAACACTCACAAGTTGCTTGAGTCATACCTCAGAAACAGAGTTTTCACCGTGAGATGTAAAACCTTTACTTCAACCATCCGTAACATCGAAGCTGGAGTACCCCAAGGAAGTGTGCTTGGACCAATCTTGTACATCCTTTACACGGCAGACATTCCAACAACCCGCCAGACTCTCATCTCAACCTTTGCTGACGACACTGCCATTGTCAGCCGCTCGAAATGCCCAAAAACAGCTACAGCCCATTTAAAAGAACACCTGGTAGCTGTAGAAAAATGGCTCGCAGACTGGCGTATCAAAGTCAATGAGCAAAAGTGTAAGCACATTACATTTACACTAAACTTGTCGAAATGCCCACCACTGACGCTAAACAACAAGCCGGTTCCACAAGCAGACGAAGTCACCTATCTCGGCATACACCTAGACAGGAGGCTTACCTGGAGAAAGCATATAGAAGCAAAGAAGACCCATTTAAAACTAAAGGCCAGCAGCCTTCACTGGCTCATGAACTACCGCTCCCCCCTTCCACTCGAATATAAAGTACTACTGTATAACTCGTGCTTAAAGCCGATCTGGACCTGCGGTTCCGAGCTCTGGGGAAATGCAAGCAGCAGCAATATAGAAATTATTCAAAGAGTACAATCAAAGACCCTACGAACAATAACTGGAGCCCCCTGGTACATCCGCAATGCAAACATCCAGAGAGACCTGGATATAAATCCCGTAAAAGAAGAAATTGTTTCCAGAAAAATTAAATATGAAGCCAGATTATCAAATCACCCAAACCTGCTCGCCAGACAACTCAACCGGCTAAGCTATCATTCCCGTCTACAGCGGAATGATTTCCCATCCCTTTTTCAATAACATAAGTTAACGTAACATAGATTAAGATTTGAAAACTTATTGTTAGTCTCTTAAGTAATAGAGAAGATCCAATAAATAAGAATAAAGTATAAAAAAAAAAAAAAAAAAAAATGTGGGAGATTTAATAAAACAAATTGTTAATTTTGAATTAAATCCATTAAAGGAGGATTTAAAATAAAGACGATTGAAGATTATCAAATAGAGATTGTAGATCCAAATATTGAGGGCGAGACATCTTATGAGATCATCAAATCTGTTAGGGAATATAAAGGTGAAGAAGATAAATATGTAAGCTGGAGAGAATATGCCAGAGAGAGTATGCCAGAGGGAGTGAAAGGTTTTATTCTGCCTTATCTATATTAAGAAATAAAATAAAAGAAATGGCAAACGATGCCTTAACCCATAATGGTACGGTGTTAAATTTCGATGCCATAATGGCCAGGCTTGATTTTGTCTTTAGCGACAAACGTCCAATTTATATTATCGAACAGGAACTACGTGTATTGAGTCAGGGAAAATTATCCATAATGCATTATTATGGTACAGTTAATAGAAAACAAGAGAGAACGCTATAGTCGAATGCCCCGACTATCAGATACCCGTTACTCAGGTAAAGGGAGTGCGAGGGAGATGGAGATGGAGATAGAAACTTTGATCACGCATAACTTTTTAACGAATGGTCCGATTTGAAAATTTTCTTCAACATTTCGATAGGTATTGATAAACACAATAAAACTGCATTTTTACTTTTCCGAAACATTTAAATTTTTAAAATCGTATATAAGCGATTGTGGGCATTAAAGAGGGCGTGGCACCTTTTTGAAACAAACTTGCGCTGCGTAGGAACTCCTAGAATCTCCATGCAAAATGCCAATCTTCTAGTTTTTATAGTTTCCGAGATCTCAGCGTTCATACGGACAGACAGACGGACATGGCTATATCGACTCGGCTAGTGACCCTGATCAAGAATATATATACTTTATAGGGTCGGAAACGCTTCCTTCTAGCTGTTACATACTTTTGCACGAATACAATATACCCTTTTACTCTACGAGTAACGGGTATAATAATTAAATTTAATAATTATGATAATTTGATTGGCGCCTAAACGTGTTGCCCACATATATTTTATTTATTCATAGAATGTATGCGGTGATATGGATTGGTGAAAAACTAATGAACCGATTTTCTTCAAATTTTTTTAAATGTTCGTAATGAATTTTATTAGTACTTGAACGATTGTTTTTTCATGTAAAAATTTTTATTTCGCCGAAATAGATAGTTTTGTAAGAATTTTAGCGTCCAAAAACGTAATTTTTTTCATAAATCGTTCCCGCATGCAAAAAAAAAAAATGTTAAAAACGTTCGTTCAAGTACAGGATACTACTTTAAACTAATGAAATATTTTTATTTTTTCGGTAGTTGTTAGTTGACCCGTTTGTACTGGGGAATTATCACCGCAAGGCTCTTTAAAAAAAGGCGTTAATAGGGAAACAACCACACCTTAAAAACTATTAAAGATTTTTTTAAATTTTTTTGCATAATCATTGTCAACAATCTTAACTTTCAGAAAATATAATCATTCATTTAATAAAAACAATAGTTACATACATAAAAAATCCAAACTTTCCTATTTTGTTCGACAAAAAAAGGTATATACCCCCTTAATAACCAAGGGGTGGGTTGAAAAGATAAGTTGTGTTGACAGTTTTTTTTAGCCAAAGTTGCTCCAGTTGTTAAGATGTTAGTTTCGACGTATAAATTGTTCGGAAGCTTAGGAAAACGGAATCAAAAAAGAAGAAGATCAAGGCATGATTTCGGCCACTGCAGAAGCCGAAGCAATTCCTTTTGTGTATACTCTACACAGTGTGGCTCGAGTTGGTGCTTATCAGACGCATAGGACAAGCAACTGCGCTTGTTCACAACAATCAAGACGCTTGACCACGGATGATAGCATCGACGAAGGCTCACATAAAAGTCCATAAGTTTAACTTATGCATTTATCATACAAGTTAACACCAGCCAACTGCCCCCTTCCCTTTACCCCTCTTGAGCCCTACGACACCGAACACCGCACCATTCTATTCACCCCTCTCTGCCACCCACAACCTGGAACCCATTCCCTTCACCCCACTCAGACATCAACGGCAACAATATTCAAGTGGCTATAATTCCAAGTAGCTGCAATAACGCTGCTGAATTATGAGATCAGCAATAGTAATGCAGCGACAGCGACCCAGCGAGCGAACGCCAACGACGACAGCGATGCAGCAACAGCGACCCAGCGACCGAATGTCAACAACGTCAGAACGACAGCGACAGTGACAGCGACAGCGACGGAACGTCAGCGATCGAATTGCATCGCAATAGCGGAAGAACACCGAGCGTCGGCTAGCTAGCTGCCTCAGCTATAGCCGCCGCTACCCCTACTCTTCGCCGAGCCCAGGCATAAGTGCAGCGTTAGCATCTGGAGTGGAGAAACACATCAGGTCAGACACCCAAAACCGTTGGTGTCGGCTTGGATATTTCTGCAACCGCTCTGCCAGCGGTATGCTGACGCTGCCCAAGCCAACAAGCCACCAAAATATAACTGTTAGAATTAATTCTGTTTGTACCCCCGATCTGAACACTACAAAATTTTGAATAATTTAACCGCTTGTAACGAAACAATTCGATTACAGTTTTATTTTAAAGTAAAATCGTCTTAAATAAAGGCAAAGTAAGATGAACGAAGGATCAGCAGGACGAATCAGCATAAAATTTGTATCATTTAGGTAATATAAGGGGAATTATCCCCCCTCTGACCATGACTGGTCATAACTGGCGCCCGAGCAGTCTCCACTTCCTTGAGAAGTGGAAGAAACCCCCCAAAAAAGAAAAAAAAGAATAAGAAAAGAGAGAAAAATTCAGAATACGGTATTGTGTGTGAAGTGTAAAATTATATTAAATAAAATTTAAAGTAAAAAAAAGTTTGCTTTGTGTGAAGGAAAAAATATTAAAATAAAAATATTGGTGAAATTTACACAGTTATCCGCTGCGGTGGGGGTGCTGCCATTCAGAGCTGCCACTCCCCACGGGCGCAAAAAAAAGGTGAATAAAAAATATCGGTAAACCTGCCGCGGCGATTTGTTCACGCACACTGTTGCGCGGCGAATATGCCTATGGGCACAAATACAAAACCGAGTTAACAAAAAAGAAGGCAATAGTCCGCTGCGGCGATAAGTCCACCCTAATTGGTAGCTTATTCGCGAGCGTAAAGGATTGCGATAAATTATAATAAAAAACATATAACCGCTGAGGCAATTAATTTGCGAGTGGAAAAATATTTATCTGATGGACGTTGATGCACTACGAGCAGTACAAACAAGTGGCCCAACGACACCAAGCACGTGCTTGTTACGCGCGGGCCCTATTATCAATTTGGGCAAAAAATGCGAGTTCGCGAGGAAAATACATAAATTAAATAGAGACAAGACACAAGTGAAAATAAAAGGCACAATTAAGAGAAAAGCAAATGAGTTAAAATATTAGTTTTTAGTAACGGGATAGAAGTGGAAATGCGGATTAGATGATAAAGGTTGTTATAAGTATTACATAGAACGCGAAAGGGCTCGTGCAGACAAAAATTTGATGAACATCGTGACAAATTTAGAGGGATATAATTTCGTGTTAGTCTAACAGGAACATTGAAAGTTAGGCGGTTTACAAGTTCTGCAGAATCAATATCACCTCTTATAAGATTATGCATAAAAAATAGTACCAAGCATTTTTCTACGACTTACAAGTGTAGGTAAATTAAGCAACAGTAATCTACTCTGGTAGGAAGGTAGCCTTACGTTTTGATCCCAGTTCAAACTACGAAGGGCAAAAAGAAGAAATTTTTTTGTACCGACTCAATACGGTCAATGTGCACTTGATATTGTGGACTCCAAACCGACGAACAATATTCCAAAATAGGACGGACAGGGAGGTAAATAATAATTTGGTCGTATAAGGGTCATCAAATTCTTTTGACCAACGCTTTATAAAGCCAAGAACACTCATGGCTTTATTAACAGTGGACATTATGTGGCAGTCAAATTTAAGTTTAGGGTCAAGAAGAACACCTAAATCGTTAACGGAATATATACGGTCGAGTGACGTATTTTCAAGAAAATAACTAATAAACGTAGGAGTACCCCTATAAAAAGTCATGACGTTGCATTTAAGGTAGTTCAACTTTAAAAGGTTGTACTCACACCATTCATGAAAACAATCAATATCTGACTGTAAGTTAAATCCCGACGCTATATCATTATATGATAAACAAAGCTTAACATCATCAGCATACATTAGAACACGAGAATGTGTTATGATAGAGGGAAGATCGTTGATAAACAAAGTAAACAGCAAAGGGCCCAGATGACTTCCCTGAGGGACTCCAGATGTCACGTAGATCAATTTTGAAACAGAATTCTTGAATATAACCCTCTGAGTCCTACCATTCAAGTAACTTGAAATCCAAGTTAATAGATTACCAGGAAACCCAAGCAGATCTAGTTTGAATAAGAGAAGAGAGTGGTTGACGGAGTCAAAGGCCTTACTAAAATCTGTATATATAACGTCAGTCTGCATTTTTTTCTGAAATCCATTTCAGAAAAAATATAAAATAATATAAAAAAATATAATAAAAATAAAAACAAGAAAGGAAAGCTTACTTCGGGCGGAGCCGAAGTTGATATACCCTTGCAGAATACTCTGTAAATTATATTCTCCAAAATTATTCATATGATGCATTCTTAATACTCATAAAAAATCCCAACTTCCTAACTTTAAAAACACCAAAGTTATGGCATTTCCAATCGTTCAGTTATATGGCAGCTATAGGATATAGTCGGCCGATCCTTATGAAATTTGGTAGGTCGGATAAATAATAAAACCCATAGAAAATCCCAACTTCCTAACTTAACAAACATCAAAGTTATGGCATTTCCGATTAATCAGTTATATGGAGGCTATAGGATATAGTCGGCCGATCCTTATGAAATTTGGTAGGTCAGATTGATTGGCCAAATATAAGGCCCATAGAAAATCCCAGCTATAGGATATAGTCGGCCGATCCCGGTCGTTCCGACTTATATACTGCGTGCAAAGGAAAGAAGGGTGTGTGCAAAGTTTCAATTCGATATCTTTAAAACTGAGAGACTAGTTTGCGTAGAAAAAGACAGAGGGACAGACAGACGGACAGACGGACAGAAGGACATGGCTATATCAACTCAGGAGGTGATCCTGATCAAGAATATATATACTTTATAGGGTCGGAGATGTCTCCTTCACTGCGTTGCACACTTTTGACCAAAATTATAATACCCTCTGCAAGGGTATAAAAATATAATAACAAGAATCAGAAAAGAATGTTTTAAAATTGTATGTGGCAATCTACTGGAAAGGCTAACGAATGTGGAATGCATTCAAAAAAAGCTGCCCAGTGGATTGTGTGGTAACCGTACCTTGGTAGGCGAAACGCCAAAACGGACAAATACGGACCACCGCGCCTATTAACACACTTACCAAATAAGTGAGAACACACAAATAAAAAAAAAAAGAAAAAACTAAACCGCACACACACCAAGAAATCTGACCAAACATTTTTTTTTAACAATGAAACAAATGAAACGAAAACTAATTCTTATTTGCTTTCGGAGTAATAACCTTGTAAGAAGAAATCGAAATACCTTTGAAAACAATATTCAACACATTGAACAATCCCAATAAACACAAGGCAAAGAGGCTAATAAAAAGGATAAAAGGGTGAGTGAAACAATTTTTTACACATATTTCCCTATTAGGAAAAATAAAGAGAAAACAAGAGAGAACGCTATAGTCGGGTGCCCCGACTATCAGATACCCGTTACTCAGGTAAAGGGAGTGCGAGGGAGATGGAGATAGAAACTTTGATCACGCATAACTTTTTAACGAATGGTCCGATTTGAAAATTTCTTCTACATTTCGATAGGTATTGATAAACACAATAAAACTGCATTTTTACTTTTCCGAAATATTTAAATTTTTAAAATCGTATATAAGCGATTGTGGGCGTTAAAGGGGGCGTGGCAACTTTTTGAAACAAACTTGCGCTGCGTAGGAACTCCTAGAATCTGCATGCAAAATGCCAATCTTCTAGCTTTTATGGTTTCCGAGATCTCAGCGTTCATACGGACGGACAGACAGACGGACAGACAGACAGACAGACGGACAGACGGACATGGCTATATCGACTCGGCTAGTGACCCTGATCAAGAATATATATACTTTATAGGGTCGGAAACGCTTCCTTCTAGCTGTTACATACTTTTGCACGAATACAATATACCCTTTTACTCTACGAGTAACGGGTATAAAAATATAATTTAAAAACCAATTTCCTACAAAAAAGATTATCAATAAAAAATAAAGAAACAACAAAAAAAAAAAATTAGAAATTAATTTTCAACAAATAAAAATTATAAATAAAAAATAAAGAAAAACGGTAAAAAAATATACTTGAGAAATTAATTTCCATTTTATTTTATTATACAAATAAAAATCGAAAAAAACTATTTAAGCTTAATGTTGATACTAATTTAAATCCAAAAAATCCCCATTAAACCAATTTCAACAAAAACAAATACCCTTTTACGATTAAAAATGTAGGAAATGAAGGAGGTACTAAACCGACTCGACTCCAATATTGCGGCCTTAACCACACAAATGGTAGGCATAAAGGAGGATGTTAGGAAATTGGGGGCTAGGGTAAATGTTCTCGAAACCGACCTCGAGCGCCGTAACCCAGTAGCGAATATACCGCTACCACTAACGCGCCCTCGTACAGAGTACGAACTCAAAGAATCTTCGGCAGTGCCGGATTGTGTAAAGGAACTTCTAACCTTCGAGGGGGATTCCGAGAAATATGTTTCTTGGATTAATAGGGCCCAATCGATTATTAACGACTATGAAGTCATCCGGGAGAAACCCTTGTATAGGTCAGTTCTCGTTCAAATTAGGCAGAAGATTGGAGGTAACGCCGATATGGCGCTTAATGCCTATAACGTAAAGGATGATGACTGGGATGAAGTTAAAAGGGTATTAGCGCTACACTATGCCGACAAAAGAGATGTCGGTACGGTAGAGTATGAGCTAACCCAAATGACCCAGGGCAGTCAAAAATTAGAGGACTTCTGCCTAAAAATAAATAACCATATCTCCCTAATCATGAATAGGATAAAAAGCATGGGTCACTCCACGGAGATAACTAACGCTTTCCTTGCTGGACAAAGGGACAAAGCTCTCAACGCCTTTATTAGAGGGCTAAGTGGCGACGCATCTAGGCTTTTAATAATCCGTAAGCCTGCAGACGTCTACGAATCCCTTCCGTAAAGCACAAAGGCTTTACAACATACAGTCCCCTTCAATCTCGAACCCGCCCCAAATAAATACTACCAACAACAGTCTGGTAACGAGGCTGAGGAACTATCGGACCCACCTCAAGGGGTAGAGCATTGTTCTCCCGTACAAGAAGTAGCCTGTGTTAGCGATGGGGAACCAAATTTTATGACGACGCCTCTCTAGTATACCATACATAGAATATGGGACTAGAAATGGGGCTAAGTTACAATTCCTCATAGACACCGGCGCTAACAACAACTTTATAAGCCCCGAAAATTCCGCCCGTTCCACAACATTATCTACACCGTTCATTGTCCAATCTGCTGGGGGTGACATTAAAATCACACACAGTATAACGGGACCATTTTTTAAACCAATAGGAAACGATACAGCTGTCACATTTTTTGTCCTTCCCGGACTCAAATCATTTGACGTCATTATAGGAGACGACACGCTAAAAACATTAAAGGCCCTTATCGACAGGAAAAACGAACTCCTAACGATGTCACCCGGTATTAAAATACCCCTTCTTGCCAAACAATCTTTGAATACACACCTATTAATGGATGCAACACATCCCGAATTCGCAAAAGAAGCCTTAAACGCGCTTATCAGCGAATATTTCAAAATTTTTTAACCACTTTCGCCCAGAGAGGCCGTAGACACTAGCGTCGCACAAGCACCTCAGACCCTATATACTCAAAGAGCTATCCCTACCCTACCAACATGAGAGGGGAAGTGGATAGACAAATAGAGGAACTCTTGCGGGATGGTATTATAAAACCATCAAAAAGTCCATATAACTCCCCGGTCTGGGTAGTTCCAAAAAATCCAAACCGAACGGAGAAAAGCTATAGTGCATGGTCATCGATTTCAAGCGTTTGAACGCTGTCACAATCGCAGACGCCAACCCAATACCAGATATAAACTCTATTCTAGGTAGTCTAAATACTTTACCACCCGCGATTTAACTTCGGGATTCCATCAAATTTATATGTTGGAATCCGACACTCCTAAAACGGCATTTTCAACATTAAATGGAAAGTACGAATTCCTTCGTCTCCCGTTTGGACTGAAAAACGCCCCTGCGATTTTTCAAAGGATGATCGACGATGTATTAAGGGAACACACTGGCAAAATATGCTACGTGTACATCGACGACATAATAGTTTTTAGTGAAAAACCTACGTGCTGTCTTTGACAAATTGGAAAAAGCCAAACTCCAGGTAAATTTGGAAAAAACAAATTTCCTATCAACGCATGTTGAATTCCTAGGATACGTGGTAACTAAAAACGGTATTAAAGCAGACGGAAAAAAGGTTGAAGGTGTCACGAAAATGAAACCACCCAGCACCGTCAAAGAATTAAAGAGTTTCCTTGGCATGACTTCCTATTATAGAAAATTCATCAAGGACTATGCAAAAGTCGCAAAACCCTTAACAAATTTAACTCGGGGGAATTCGCTAGAGTGAAGTCCTCACAGTCCAAGAAAATTCCAGTCGAGCTCGATGAAGAAGCGTTGAAAGCCTTCAACGATTTAAAAACTCTGCTCTCATCTTCGGAAGTATTGGCATTCCCAAACTTCTCTAAACCATTTCACCTGACCACGGATGCGTCAAACTACGCAATCGGGGCAGTCCTTTCTCAAGTGGACTCTGGCAAAGATCGGCCCATAGCGTATATCTCCCGATCTTTGAGTCAGACAGAGGAAAACTACGCCACTAATGAAAAGGAAATGCTCGCGATAGTATGGGCCTTAGATAATCTTCGCTCTTATCTGTATGGTGCTGGATCTATTAAGATTTACACCGATCAACAGCCTTTAACATTTGCTCTGGGTAATAGGAATTTTAACGCCAAGTTTAAACGCTGGAAAGCCCGTATTGAAGAATATAATTGTGAATTAATTTATAAACCTGGGAAATCGAACATAGTGGCCGATGCTCTGTCACGAGTCACAACATATGTGAATCACCTTGGCTCTGGCTCCGAGAAAGCCTCCGATTCCGATTCGATTGCTACAATCCATAGCGCTCTTCAAGACGCATCTCATTTTATTCCTCACGTAGAAACCCCGATTAATGCCTACAGAAATCAATTAAGTTTTTGTCCAGATTTGTCAGATTATTTGTGCGAGCACCCACAAGTTGGATATGTGCGCCATTCAATTCCGCTTGTTGACCATAAACCATCAACCCTTATAGACTCACTTACAAAATACTTGAAACCCTCAGTAATTAATGGAATCAAATTCCCAGACGATCACTTACAACTCCTAAAAAATTGTTGCTCCCAGAATTTTAAATTATATAAAATTCGTATAACGCAACTCCTGGTAGAAGATATCACAGATGAAGAGCAAATTCGCGAAATTATCGAGAAAGAACATCGCAGAGCCCATAGAAGCCCGAAAGAGGTCCGCGTTCAAGTCTTGGAAAAATATTACTTCACCAGGATGGCGAGTATTATTCGTGCACAGCTTTCGATCTGCACCATTTTTAAGCTGCAAAAATACGACAGGCACCCCAATAAACCCTTGCTGCAACCACTAACCATACAACATATAGACTGGTCATTTCATACAACGAATATGGTCACAAAATTTTCAAATCAGGAGGCCCCACAGCTGGTAGCGGCAGGGCCTCATTTCGATGCAGCAAGAATATTTTGTCTTTTGCTATTTTTCAGACTTGGTACCCTAACAATATAGGCGTATTCACTATTGGGTTAATGATAAAAATAAGAATATTATATGTTATAGTATATGAAATATTAGAGAGTTTTCTAATTATCAAAACCGAAAAAAAAACTTGGCGGTGGCTAAAATTATTAATTGCGAGAAACGAAAACGAAAAGAAAAGGTGTCGACGGCTCAAATCAATTTCAACGAATACTTCTATATTTTTCGACAAAGTACTTAAAGCCTAGCTTAACGAAGGTTGGCGAAGACGGGGCGACTTCGCCGAGAGCAAGAGAAAACTTTATTGTGCTCCCGCCTTCGCCCTAAACTAACTTAAACAATTTCATTAAAAATTCAAATTTGCGCGAACACCGGCCCCGTTGAACACCCATCGGGCTTCAACACAATGGAAGCGGCGCCAACTTATGAATGGCCCGCCGAAAAAGGCCTCCTCCACTAGTTCGCACGTCGACGACCCTGACCATGCCGTCCTCCCCTGCGTGCCTGGCGACTATTCTGCCGAGGAGCCATTGTTGGGGCGGCAGGTTGTCCTCGGCCACGAGGACGAGATCTCCCTCGCTGATGTTGGGCTGCTGCTGGTGCCACTTGCCCCGTATTTGGAGGCCCAGGACATATTCCCGGGACCATCGCCGCCAGAACATTTGCCTGACTGACGAGACAAGCCGCCATCGCCGCAAGCAGTTGAGACCCTCCTGGTCCGGGGTCCGGAGTGCTGGTGTGGCGAGTAGCGGCCCGCTTGTCAGTAGGTGCCCGGGTGTCAGCGCCTCTCCGTCGCTTGGGTCGCTGCTGATTGCTCCGAGCGGCCGGGAGTTCATCACCGCCTCGATTCCCACGAGGACTGTCCCCAGCTCTTCTGCGCTTAGGAGCGCGCTGCCCACCGCCCGTAGGAGTAGGTTCTTGGCAGTTTTGACACCTGCCTCCCATAGTCCGCCCATGTGCGGAGCCCGCGGTGGTGTGAAGACAAATTCGCATCCGCTTTTTGATGCGAATTCGCGTATCGCGTCGGCTTCGTCCTCTATCCTCTCTCGAAGGGTCCGGAAGTGGCGACTCGCTCCGACGAAGTTCGTCCCGTTGTCGCAATGGACGACTTGGGGACATCCTCGGCGCCCAACGAACCTTTGAAAAGCCAATAAAAAGGAATCTGTGGTTAAATCTGAAACAACTTCTAGATGAACCGCTTTGGACGTAAAACAAACGAAGAGCGCAATGTAGGACTTATACGGAGGCCGACCACGAATTTTCAATGTCGTATAGACAGGGCCACAAAAATCGACGCCACATATAGCAAATGGGCGGAGAGCACGGAGACGATCTGCGGGTAAATTTCCCATAATTTGTGTCATTAGTCGAGGCTTACACTTAATGCCGCCACGTAGCTTCACCTGACCACTCTTGAATCTCCGCTACTCTATTCGATACGAATGTGGATAATGAAGATGGATGAGACCGTATCCAATGAAGCGTAACTTCAGAATCCGACCAATAAACAATCCGTTCGATAGGTACCTTTAATAGGGGCTTGATTCTTTGGCAGAGATCTGCGAGAAGGTGAGCGGCACATAACTCAAGCCTTGGGAGTGTTTTAGTCTTGAGCGGCACTACTTTGGACTTTGAAGTCAACAGCGATATTTTATAACCTTCTGCAGTTTTGCTACGATTGTAGACGCAAGCTCCATAAGCTCTTAAGGATGCGTCAGCAAAGGCATGTAACTGGACCGGTGACATCGGATTGGTATGCACAAACCGGGGAATAGATATTTCCTCTAATTTAGACAATGTAATTTTTATCATATTCCAAGCTGTTTCCAAATGAATAGGAATCGACTCATCCCAATCTAACTTATTAAGCCAAAGTTCCTGCAATAGGATCTTTCCTCTAATTACAATAGGACTTAATAAGCCAAGGGGGTCAAACAGCTTCGATGTCACCGATAGTATGTTCCGTTTTGTCGCTCGGAGACCCATGACAGCAGTGTCAATTTGAAATTTGAAGGCATCTTCGTTAGGCAACCACGATATTCCTAACGCCTTAGTTGACTCTGAGTCCGAGATGGGTATGGATTTAACTGTGCTCTCAGATGCGGTAACGTCAGGTGAGTTTGAAAACCACTTTGTCAATTCAAAACCTGCAGTTTGAAGAACCTGAGATACTTCAGACTTAATAGTCTTTAACTCCTCTACGCATGCAGCACCAGTCAACATATCATCGACATAAAAGTCGGATCCAATAACCTTAGCAGCTCTAGGAAAAGAAACTTTGGCAGACTCACTTAACCTTTTTAAACACCGAATAGCCAAAAACGGGGCTGGTCCAGTACCATATGTTACGGTGTTGAGCTTGTATAATCTCAAGGACTCAGAGGGGTCTCTTCTCCACACTATAAGTTGAAACTGCCTATCTGCTTCATTCACCATCACTTGGCGATACATTTTCTTTACATCGGCGGTCAGGGCAAACCTATGCAGCCGGAAGCGCAGTAACGTTGAGTACAACTCATCTTGGATTGTCGGCCCAACCATCAAAATGTCATTTAGAGACTTCTGAGTTGACGATTTACAAGACGCATCGAAAACGACACGTAACTTGGTTGACGTACTTTGGGGTCTCAGAACACATTGATGTGGGATAACATAATGTGGAGCAGAAGGAAGTTTATCTGTAAGAGACATATGACCTAAGGAAAGGTACTCCTCCATAAATTCTAGGTACATTTCCTTCATCTCAGGGTCTCGAGACAGCCTTCTTTCAAGCGACAAAAACCGCCGTTTTGCAACTTCAAAAGAGTTGCCTAACTCATTTGGATCCGATTTAAACGGCAGTCTTACTTCAAACCGACCTGATGGCAAAACCTGAGTAGTCTTCCGGTAGTGTTCTTCACATAACTTTTGCTCAGGTGACAGAATTTTCTTTAGAGATGGCATTTCTTCCAGTGACCAAAACTTCTGTAGTGTGCTGTCAATAGACACTAAAATCTCTTCACTACAACTGAAACTTTTCACAACTTCTGTAGGGGAAGATGCCTTATATCTACCCGATACAACCCAGCCGAAGAGGGTTTTCTGCAGAGTTGGAAAGTCAGGACCTTGTCTAATTTGTCCAACAGCTAATAATTCGAAAAATGATTCTGCTCCTATTAACATATCTATTCTTTGTGGCTTGTAGAAATAAGGGTCTGCTAGTGGTAGGTTCTTTGGAATTTTCCAGTCATTGATATTGACCGACTGGTCAGGATGATATCCTGATATTGATTTCAAAATCCAAAAATCGAAGGAGAACTCACTACCATTTATACGCGACTTCTCCATTGTGTGTACCTTTTTCTTAACTTGAGAATTGGACTCGCCAATACCAAGTAAGTTTATACACGACTCCTCTTTACGGATCTGTAAGCGGTGAGCAAGGTCCTCTGTTATAAAATTCGTTTGGGACCCAGAGTCAAGAAGTGCTCGGGCCCAAATATATTCACCGTTTTTAGTTCTTACACATACGATCGACGTGGCTAAAATCACTCTGTTCAATGATGTCGCATGCATAACATGTGACGTGGAAGGCTGATCTTGATTTAAAGAGGGAGAAAGAATCTCTTGGGGTGGTGGCAACGCTAAACTATTTTCGGACACTGTATATCTATGCAGTAAAACGTGATGCGAGCGGCCACAAACTCGACATTTATTAAATTTGCATTTTGAAACAGTGTGACCCTTTCGCATACAATTGATGCATAAGGAAGCAGATTTTACAAAGTCAAACCTTTGCATTACCACAGTTCGCTAGGATATGGTCTCCTGCATTGCAATAGCTACAACTTTGCTGTGATTTACTGTTGGACGAAGAACAAGAAAATGAGCTGCGATTATGTGGCTTGCTCGACATAACTTTATCTTGCTTTGGTTTCGTCGATTCTTCAGCGGATAAATGCTGGTATCGGCGGCTTAACATTTTTTCAAAATCGGACCAAAGCGGTAACCTTTCATAATCTAATTGTTCTTCCCATTTTTGTTTGGTCACTGGGTCTACTCTGTTCAAAACAAGATAGATCAACATTGCATTTGAAATCTTGGTGTCCTCTCCTATCGATAACAAAGAACCGTATATAGATGATACGGTGTCGATAATATTTCTTAAAGACGAAGCTGACTGTTGCGTTATTTTCGGAAGACTAAACAATGTTGAAATATTATTCATAAAAATTAAACATTCGTTATCATACACTTTTTTCAGGCTGATCATAGCCTTTTCATAATTGCTCTCGGTGACTTGGTAGGCCTTAATAGTTCCCAACGCTTCACCAGAAAGACAAGAAATTAAGTGATTGAATTTTTCTATGACGGGAATGCTGTCGTCTTGATGAACAAGAGTTTCGAAAAGGCTAATGAAATTCTTAAACTCCGAATATTTGCCGCTGAATTTCGGCAATGCCAAATTCGGAAGTCGAGCTCGAGTTGGGGCTACAGAAGCTGATCCAATTATTTTGGTTTCGCTTGCCGACTTCAAGGCTGAGATAAGCGACATTATTTTTGCCTTGGTTATTATTGAAAGCTCTTCCAACTCTTCTCCGAACTCATCGCCATCAAATTAAAATCTTCGATCTGTTCTTGTATTTGAGTTGCCTTAATAATAGAAGCATTTAAAATCTCTAGCCGACAAGTTAGTTCTACTTCTTGGATCGGAATCTGGCCGGCTTCTATTCGACCATTTAATCGGCGGATGCTCATAACTGGTTTTTTGAGCTTATTTTTAAGATCCGCAAGAAGTTCAACAGATTTTGGCTTATCTGGACTCATTTTAATTTATTTTTTATTTTTTATATATAAACCACGAAATAAATAAATATATATATATAAATAAATTATTTATCCAAGAATAATAATTAATAAAATAAATAAGTTTTAAAAGAGGATAATTGTACAATTAGAATGACGACAAAATTTTAAATAAATTTTCGAAACAAAATACTAAGAGTAAATAACAATTTAATTTAATTATTAAATTTGTTCGAAAAATTTATTTTAATAATTATCCACAACGAAAACGACGAAAAAAATATTAAATTGAATATCGAGCCACGAGGTATCAAAATTAACAGTGGTTGCAAATGACGGCAAAAATCAGTATACCCGTCCGAATGCAGGGTAGCGCGTCACTTTGATCTTCAGCGCGTCAAACCAAAAGTCCAACAACAATTACAACGATGCTAACGGCAGACAAGCGAAGCGAAAAAGGAAAACGAAAAAGTTAACCGCTGCAGCTGCTTGTATATGAGGACTTATGTATTGGTTATATATAGCGGCTGGGATGATTTTACCAACTATTAATTTTCGAGTTTCAATAAATAAATTGGGGGCGATAGTGATTGCAATAATATAACACAATTATGTAAATGTTGCGTCCAACGGAGGTTCAAATAGGTTATAATGTGTATGTGTATATGTATGTGTATATAATAAATTTGAATATAATTTTTTATTTTTATTTATTATAAATAAATGCATGCACAACTAGCTCTACTATATCGATACGTCTGTGCCAAGAATTGAAAGCGAGGTGCAATTTTTCAGCACAAGCCAATAAACAATTAAATTGTTTTTCTTATAAACTCAAGCTTTCAATTTTTTGCACAAATACCTCAGGTTCTGCTTTAGGGTCTTTCAATCCAGCTTCCACTTTCCTTTTGCACATTGAGCAGTCGCGGGGCATCCCTCTGGCAGCAGTTCTTTTTGGCGAACAGAGTATTTCGCGACCGGCACGATATTTTAAGCAGGAGCTGCTGTGTATTTTCTATCCACACCGACACGCCGCGGGCAACAAAATCACTGTGTATGTATGTAATTGAGTGCTTTGAACTCTACTTGCACTTGCACTTTATATTTTTGGTTTATGTGTCACTGTCACTAGTTTCAAAATATTAATAACTTTAACGTCCACCCGGGGGCGCCATGAAAAATTAGAGAGTTTTCTAATTATCAAAACCGAAAAAAAAACTTGGCGGTGGCTAAAATTATTAATTGCGAGAAACAAAAACGAAAAGAAAAGGTGTCGACGGCTCAAATCAATTTCAACGAATACTTCTATTTTTTTCGACAAAGTACTTAGAGCCTAGCTTAACGAAGGTTGGCGAAGACGGGGCGACTTCGCCGAGAGCGAGAGAAAACTTTATTGTGCTCCCGCCTTCGCCCTAAACTAACTTACACTAAACTTCAAGTTTTTAACAATTTCATAAAAAATTCAAATTTGCGCGAACAGTATATTTTTTAATATTTCAGCATATATTTCATCTTGGTTTACAAATTCATATCAGTGGTAGCAAAAAAATGTTTTGCATATATGTATGTATTCCAAATAATATAAATCAATCTAATGAGATAGGAACAGGGCACATCGCAGTCGGTGTCTGCGCTTAGTGGTTCAGAAAACTTCAAGCCAAATCAGCTTTGGTTGTTGTTTTGCGAGCGGATGGTGCCTGCATACCCTACCGACTATTGAATTTTAGGGGTGTGGAAAGAAACAACTCCTACTCAAAAAAGCGAAGTAAACGGCCAGGTAGAAAGATTTCATTCTACCCTCATGGAAATATATCGATGCTTGAAAGGCGAATATCAGAATTTTAAATCCACAGAACTTATACCTATTGTCACAGAGAGGTACAATAACTCTATCCACTCGGTGCCGAATAAAAAACCCGTAGATATTTTTTTCAATCGTACCTCTAGAATAAACTACCAGGGTTTGTCCAATTTCAAACAGCAAACTTTTGAAGATATTCGAGGTCTCATAGAATATAAACAAACGCTAACCAACAACGGGTGCAATAAAAATAGGGTGACAACAAACAGATTAAAACCAAAGAAAAGCAACGATTCAAGTCTGAAGAGGTTCAAGATGATCGTAGAGTCACCATAAAAACAAGATCGGGAAAAATTTTTCACAAATCTCACTTAAAAAAGTAATTTGGGAACTCCTAAGGTAAAATTTTACTCTCGGTTTCCACACCGGGAGGGCTGCCAACAGATAATTTTATCTTTTTACAACTGTTTCACAATAAAAGCATACAGGGAAATGTGTATTAAATGTTTCACTAACTCATAACCTTCTCCAAATACCAATTAAATCAATTAGAAATTTTTTAGTACTTAAGAAATATATAAAAATAGTTAAGCAACACTTAGATTAAGATGAAAAACTATACTAAAGGATAAAGGGTATTGATAAAACACAAGAAAACACGAATACAGACACCTAGACTAAGAAAGAATAACGACCTAATTATAAGAATCTACATTTTCATTTAACCTTTTGCTGACACTATAAGAGCGTCCGCAATCTATGTGGCGGCCCTTCTTATTTTTAAATATGATTCACCGGTCGTCCCCTTACAACAAGGCACCGTCTGGAGAACCAATGGCGTCTTCAAACTGGCTCACATCATAAGTTTAGGGCGCATGCAGCAGCTCATCGACCAGGTAGCAGACGAAGCGAAGTTAATCACGGACCAACGGATCGGCGCTTTGGTTGACCATTACCTGCAGCAAGCTTCAGAAGGGATCTCGCGCATGAATAGTGCACCGTCACGGAGGCATCGCTCGATCGACTGGCTAGGCTCAGCTTGGAAATGGGTCGCGGGATCACCGGACAAATCAGATTGGAATGCCATTTTGAAAGAGTTTTCCCGACCCACAATCCTCACAAACGGGACTACTCTCCTGTATATCCTGGCAATGCCCAAAGTGGTGGACAGGAAATATCGATTGATGAAGATTTACTCAAAGACATCGGATGGCAAACAAGTTGTACTAAAGTACACCACACTGGCAATGGACAGCCTGGAAACATATGCGCTACTCGGAAATTGCATATCGATCGGTAACACAACCGTGTGCCGAGAAAAAGACCTATTCAAATTGGATGAGGATAGTTGTATACCGAGATTGCTAAAAGGAGGCCAAGCCGAATGTGATTATCTGAGGACCAACCAAGAAACAGTGGAACTGATCGACGACGGGACAATCTTCCTAACAAATTTCAACGGAAGGGTATCGACTCCGATCAAGAAACACCACTTGGAGGGTTCGTACATCGTACAATTTGACAACGAAACGACAAATTTCAACGGAAGGGTATCGACTCCGATCAAGAAACACCACTTGGAGGGTTCGTACATCGTACAATTTGACAACGAAACGATTACGATTCGTGACCGGAACTACAGCAGCTACTCGTCAACACATACGACCACGAATTCAGCATGGAGAACCTGAAAAGATTGTAAGTCATGTCCAATGAGATTTTGATATCTTTATCAGTAGAAATAGTCATAGCCCTCTCCATCATGACAGCAGTATACCTCGTTTGGAAAAAAGTAACATCGATTAAAGGAATTCCTAAGCTGCGGGACCCGCCTGAGAACCTGGAAGCGCGGAGTACGCCGGTACCTGCAATCAAGGCACGCTGGGACACAGATCTTGTGGTGGGGAGGAGTTAACACCAGCCAACTACCCCCTTCCCTTTACCCCTCTTGAGCCCTACGACACCGAACTCCGCACCATTCTATTCACCCCTCTCTGCCACCCACAACCTGGAACCCATTCCCTTCACCCTCTCAGACATCAACGGCAACAATATTCAAGTGGCTATAATTCCAAGAACACCGAGCGTCGGCTAGCTGCCTCAGCTATAGCCGCCGCTACCCCTACTTTTCGCCGAGCCCAGGCATAAGTGCAGCGTTAGCATCTGGAGTGGAGAAACACATTAGGTCAGACACCCAAATCCGTTGGTGTCGGCTTGGATACTTCTGCAACCGCTCTGCCAACGGAATGCTGACGTCGCGACGCTGCCCAAGCCAACAGCCACCAAAATATAATTGTTAGAATTAATTCTGTTCGGGGGTACAATCTGAACACTACAATATTTTGAATAATTTAACCGCTTGTAACGAAACAATTCGATTACAGTTTTATTTTAAAGTAAAATCGTATTAATTAAAGGCAAAGTAAGAAGGACGAAGGATCAGCGGGACGAATCAGCATGAAATTCTTATCATTTAGGTAATATAAGGGGAATTATCCCCTCTGACACGACTGATCATAACTTACATTCGTATAGGAAAAACTAAGTAAATATTTTTTCTTGCAAGAAACCCTCAGGCCACGGAGGATGGTAGAAGGCATATGTCCAACATAGTTAGCTATGCTTGCGATCTTGTTTCGTTTTTTTTCGTCGATATTTGAATTATTATCATAAATTCTTATTCTCAATCACTTGCTTATTGATGTAATTTAGTTTAAATTACATTTAATTCAATTATTAATTCTATTGAAAACCTCGCATTTAGGATTCACCAAATTTTGCTATCCTTTATTTTTGCCGTTTTATTCAAAATGAGTAAAATAATCATATTTCCAGCTCCTTCGGCGAAGTGTGATATCTGTGCAAAACCTTTATCTGCGGCTCCGCAAGTTAGGACTAAATGTGGACATGAATTCCACAAAGTATGCATTGAAAACCATGGCAAAACTCACAGCACTTGCCCGACCTGTAAGTCGATATGTTTTGAGAAGGTGCCTCCTGTAACAAGGGGTCAGGGAGGAGTCAAACCCCACCTGTGTGTCAAGTTGGTTCAGATACGCCGGGAATTTCGATGCAAAATATAGGGAAAATTGTCGAGCAACAGGTCAAAGCATGGATAATAATTTGTTAGCTCAGCTGTCAAAGAAGATGGCCCAGATAATTCAGACCAACTGTTCAAACATGAACACGTTTTACAGATATATTTGTGTAGACCGTATCTTACAATGAGGTCATAAATTGTAACCTGAATATGGGATGTCCAGAGAAGGGTCGAATATCCTAGGCACATAAGCGATAACAGATGTGCACTATAAAAACCCAACGATAAGCAGGTATGTCTGCGTGGGTCATAAGATTAGAGTAAAATAAGATTCTCATGTTAGCTACGTAAGAGTTGAATATTAATAAAGAAATCAGTTTGAAATAATAACTCAACAAATGAAGACGTCCATATTTCGGGTCGCTCTACTCATTTTGGTCCTTCGAGGAGTCTCCCCCACCAGTGGTAAGAGACTTAGAGTTATAAGCCAGCACCTTAAAAATCTAAGGTTGCGAAAAAAATCTCTTGTTACCCCCCACCCGTGGTAATGAACAGAGAATAATAAATAATACAAATAAACATAAATATTCAAAAGATTTTTTATTGTTTTAATTTAAAAACACCTCTGTTAGGCTTAAAATATTGCCAAAGGTTGTTTCAAAAAAATCTATATACCCATTAACAAAAAAAAAGTGCGGTAAGGCGTGCTTGAGGCCTAAACATCAGCGATACGGTTATCGGTATATGTGCGTTAAAAAAAGTGCTAAACCGACAAAATCCGGTATTTTCGAATCAAAATTAATATATATATATATATTTTGAAATATACGGAGCTACGTCAGCATCTACAGTGGCAGCAGCATCTACAGCAGCACCAAATACAGGAGCCACAACTACGGTAGCAGAGAGTATATCAGTGGCGACTACAGCTTCGGCAACTTCAACTACAACATCGGCAACTACAACTACAGCGTCGGCAACTACAACTACAGTATGGCCTAAAAACAGCAGCAGCTACGGACAACAGATAAGATATTTAAGATAGTTTGTTTTTCTATATTTAATATATATTAAAAATTTGGTGTCCGAGCAATATTTAAGCGTGGCAGGCCGAGATAAATAAGAACTGCAGGGAAATTAGCGAGAAAGGTGGACGAAATTTCACTAAGGAAGAATTACGTTGTATAAACGAATTGGAGAGTGAATTTCGGTCCAACCATGCAAGTTTAATTAAGGCAGATGTTATATATATGATCAGGTTTGAAGTACAATAAGTCAACTAAAATATTAATATGAAGAGTTAAAAAAACAACCTAGTGAGAAAAAAGAAGATAAAGGAGCTTCATTAAATAAAAAAATTATTGAACTTGGAGAATATTTTAATGAGACTTATATAGAAATGCGGAAAGAACAGGATACATTTTCTGTTGCAAACTAGATATTGGTAGTTGTAGTTTCGAACAAGAATTAACTCTTAGCGAAGTAGAATTTTACGTTCAAAATATTTCTGTTGAAATAAATGAGAAGATAAAAGAACGAGATTCGATTAAAATGGAGGCTATGGGTAAAATTGAATACTTACCAAGTCTACCTAAAACTGAGGTACCCACATTTAGCGGAGATGCTAAAGACTGGGACCTTTTTCAGGAATTGTACAATATGTGGAATTGATACATACAAGGGAAGGTCTGACTACCTGAGATCCAATTATTTAAAGTCCGCCCTAAAAGGTGAGACTCGAAAGGTGGTCGCTCACCTATTATTAGGTTCCGCGGAAAATTATGATGCCGCTTGGGAGCTTCTGACCAAGCGGTACGAAAATCATCGAAAAATTTTCTCGGAGCAATTGAATCGCTTGATGGACTTGACGGGTTTAAATATTGATTCTGTCAAGCAAATAAAGCATTTTATTGATACAGCAAATGAAGCAATACACATCGTAAAGCTGAAGGCCAATCTGACCGACGAAGTTGATGTGTTTTTTGCTCATGTGGTGCTCAGAAAATTCAACTCTTCAATTATACGAAAGTCATATTAAAAAAACCAAAGACATACAGAAACTATCTGATGTTATGGATTTTTTGGAGCAGCGATTATGTGCGACTTGCTCTTTTCAGGAAGAAAACCCTGTTAAAAAAATGTCAAATGTGGCAAATAGTTTCAACTTTAAACAAGTTAGTTATTCAAATTGGGGAGAAAAATGTCCGATCTACAAAATGATGGGGCATTTCGCCATTCAATGCCACAGATTTAGAGGAATGAATCCCGATGAGCGAATGGAAATCGCTAAAAAAGTACAGCTATTTACAAGATGCCTAAAACATTCTTCTAATCCAAAATGCTCAAGTCACTTGTGTGACTGCCACTCAGGCATTACTTGCAACAGCAAAAATTTAAGTGAAATCTGCCAACGGCGATTTCGAAAGTTTAAGAGCTCTCATTGATAGTGGATCGCAAAGCACTGTCATATCACAGGAGGCAGCACAAATACTAAAACTGCCAAAAATTAAAACTAAGACGGAAATTAGTGGGATTCTTCTACAGATACTTGTGTATCCAAATATAAAGGCGTTAGTGACTGAGGAAATAATATTGCCCAAATTAATGAAAGCTTTACCGATTAAAGAAGTAAATATAGATAAGACAAAATGGCAAAATTATTCATTAGCTGACCCGGACTTTAATAAGCCAGGCCGAGTTGATGTAATTATTGGAGCCGATCGATATACACAAATTTTAAAAAAGGGTAAAGCAAAAATTAATGGTCTATTAGGCCAGAATACAAATTTCGGTTGGATCATTTCTGGGTGCCCTAAATCAAAGGGTACTCATTCGATAGTGGCAACTACTATCGAAGTGCAAGATTTAGAACGTTTTTGGGAGTTAGAAAATGAAGATAAAACTGATGTAGAAACCGAAGATTGTGAAGACAATTTTATGAAAACTACCTGTATTGTTCGAATTCCATTTAAGGACGATACAGCCTTAGGGGAATCAAAACCACAAGCAATGGCTCGATTGATAAACATGGAGAAGAAGTTTCAGCGAAATGAAAAACTTAGAAATGCCTATAAAACGTTTATGAAAGAATATATTGATCTTGGGCATATGGTTGAGTCGAAAAGGGAAGGAAAATACTACCTACCCCATCAAGCCGTACTTCGAGATTCCAGTCTAACTACAAAGCTAAGAGCAGTGTTTGATGCCTCAGCAAAAACGTCTAACAACAAAAGCCTAAATGATATCATGTGGGTTGGGCCTAGAGTTCAGAAAGAAATGTTTGATATCATTTTGAGTTGTCGTAAATGAGAATACGTCATATCAGCGGACATAGAAAAAATGTACCGACAAATATTCATTGATGAAAAAGATCAAGAATACCAATATATATTATGGAGAGACTCTCCTGAAGACAAAATAAAATCTTACAAATTAAAAACAGTAACTTATGGGACAGCTCTATATTTAGCAACTAGAGTTCTAGTAGAAATAGCAGACAATTGTAAGAATGATGAAATTGGAAGAATAATTAGAAATGATTTCTACATGGATGATCTCATGACAGGATCCAATTCAGTGGAAATAAACATTATAGTGCCATAAACATTATAGAGCAGATTTCTAGCGAATTTATGAAAGTTAATCTAAATTTACGGAAATGGATTTCGAATAAGAAAGAAATAATAAAGGTAGTAGAAGATACTGGCGACAACAAGATAATAAGTATCAAAGAAAATGGGTTCGTGAAAACATTGGGACTTCAATGGGAAACCCAAAAGGATGAGTTTAAATTCAACGTTAATTTAGGGAATGCTAAACAAGAAAATAAACGAACAGTACTTTCCACTTTATCTAAAATTTATGATCCGTTAGGATGGTTAGCTCCAGTAACTATTTTAGGAAAGCTGTTTGTGCAGAAACTTTGGCTGTCGGAAAATAGCTGGGATCAAGAGTTATCAAAAGATAATGCCCAAGAATGGACGGCCTATAAAGAAAAACTTTTACTATTGAAAAATCAGAATACCTAGATGGATCCAAAGTAATTTAAATTCGATTGTTGAACTGCATTGGTTTGCAGACGCGTCTGAAAAAGCATACGAGGCAGTAGTATATGCTAAAGTAGGAAGATTAATTACAATAATAGCTAGCAAAAGCAGGGTAAATCCAATCAAAAATAGGAAAACCATTCCGAAATTAGAACTGTGCGCAGCTCATCTGTTGAGTAAATTAATACAAAAGGTCAAAGAATCTATTGATACCGCATTTAAAATATACGCTTGGAGTGATTCGACTATAACGTTGGCTTGGATTAAAAGTGGTCAAAGCAAAGTCAAATTTATTAAACATAGTACAGATTATATTCGTAGATATACAGAAGTAGAATGGAATCACGTCAAATCAGAAGATAATCCAGCGGACGCCCGACTTGCACTTGCCCGACTTGTAAGTCGATATGTTTTGAGAAGGTGCCTCCTGTAACAAAGAAGTCAAACCCCACCTGTGTGTCAAGTTGGTTCAGATACGCCGGGAATTTCGATGCAAAATATAGGGAAAATTGTCGAGCAACAGGTCAAAAGCATGGATAATAATTTGTTAGCTCAGCTGTCAAAGAAGATGGCCCAGATAATTCAGACCAACTGTTCAAACATGAACACGTTTTACAGATATATTTGTGTAGACCGTATCTTACAATGAGGTCATAAATTGTAACCCGAATATGGGATGTCCAGAGAAGGGTCGAATATCCTAGGCACATAAGCAATAACAGATGTGCACTATAAAAACCCAACGATAAGCAGGTATGTCTGCGTGGGTCATAAGATTAGAGCAAAATAAGATTCTCATGTTGGCTACGTAAGAGTTAAATATTAATAAAGAAATCCGTTTGAAATAGTAACTCAACAAATGAAGACGTCCTTATTTCGGGTCGCTCTATTCATTTTGGTCCTTCGAGGAGCTCTAAAAGTCATCCCCCACCAGTGGTAAGAGACTTAGAGTTATAAGCCAGCACCTTAAAAATCTAAGGTTGCGAAATAAAATCTCTTGTTACCCCCCACCCGTGGTAAGGAACAGAGAATAATAAATAATACAAATAAACATAAATATTCAAAAGAAAGTTTTTTATTGTTTTAATTTAAAAACACTTCTGTTAGGCTTAAAATATTGCCAAAGGTTGTTTCAAAAAATATATATACCCATTAAAAAAAAAAGTGCGGTAAGGCGTGCTTGAGGCCTAAACATCAGCGATACGGTTATCGGTATATGTGCGTTAAAAAAAGTGCTAAACCGACAAAATCCGGTATTTTCGAATCAAAATTATAACATTTTGGTGCGGTAAAAAAAAAATATATATATATTTTGAAATATACGGAGCTACGTCAGCATCTACAGTGGCAGCAGGATCTACAGCAGCACCAAATACAGGAGCCACAACTACGGTAGCAGAGAGTATATCAGCGGCGACTACAGCTTCGGCAACTACAACTACAACATCGGCAACTACAACTACAGCGTCGGCAACTACAACTACAGTATGGCCTAAAAACAGCAGCAGCTACGGACAACAGATAAGATATTTAAGATAGTTTGTTTTTCTATATTTAATATATATTAAAAAAAATGGTGTCCTAGCAATATTTAAGCGTGGCAGGCCGAGATAAATAAGAACTGCAGGGAAATTAGCGAGAAAGGTGGACGAAATTTCACTAAGGAAGAATTACGTTGTATAAACGAATTGGAGAGTGAATTTCGGTCCAACCATGCAAGTTTAATTAAGGCAGATGTTATAGTTCATGAATACATTACAAGAAAGAGGTATGATCATGTTTGAAGTACAATAAGTCAACTAAAATTTTAATATGAAGAGTTAAAAAAACAACCTAGTGAGCAAAAAGAAGATAAAGGAGCTTCACCAAATAAAAAAATTATTCAACTTGGAGAATATTTTAATGAGACTTATATAGAAATGCGGAAAGAACAGGATAAATTTTCTGTGGCAAACTATCTCGAACATAAAACTAGATATTGGTAGTTGTAGTTTCGAACAAGAATTAACTCTTAGCGAAGTAGAATTTTACGTTCAAAATATTTCTGTTGAAATAAATGAGAAGATAAAAGAACGAGATTCGATTAAAATGGAGGCTATGGGTAAAATTGAATACTTACCAAGTCTACCTAAAACTGAGGTACCCACATTTAGCGGAGATGCTAAAGACTGGGACCTTTTTCAGGAATTGTACAATATGTGGAATTGATACATACAAGGGAAGGTCTGACTACCTCCCTGAGATCCAATTATTTAAAGTCCGCCCTAAAAGGTGAGACTCGAAAGGTGGTCGCTCACCTATTATTAGGTTCCGCGGAAAATTATGATGCCGCTTGGGAGCTTCTGACCAAGCGGTACGAAAATCATCGAAAAATTTTCTCGGAGCAATTGAATCGCTTGATGGACTTGACGGGTTTAAATATTGATTCTGTCAAGCAAATAAAGCATTTTATTGATACAGCAAATGAAGCAATACACATCGTAAAGCTGAAGGCCAATCTGACCGACGAAGTTGATGTGTTTTTTGCTCATATGGTGCTCAGAAAATTCAACTCTTCAATTATACGAAAGTCATATTAAAAAAACCAAAGACATACAGAAACTATCTGATGTTATGGATTTTTTGGAGCAGCGATTATGTGCGACTTGCTCTTTTCAGGAAGAAAACCCTGTTAAAAAAATGTCAAATGTGGCAAATAGTTTAAACTTTAAACAAGTTAGTTATTCAAATTGGGGAGAAAAATGTCCGATCTACAAAATGATGGGGCATTTCGCCATTCAATGCCACAGATTTAGAGGAATGAATCCCGCAGAGCGAATGGAAATCGCTAAAAAAGTGCAGCTATTTACAAGATGCCTAAAACATTCTTCTAATCCAAAATGCTCAAGTCACTTGTGTGACTGCCACTCAGGCATTACTTGCAACAGCAAAAATTCAAGTGAAATCTGCCAACGGCGATTTCGAAAGTTTAAGAGCTCTCATTGATAGTGGATCGCAAAGCACTGTCATATCACAGGAGGCAGCACAAATACTAAAACTGCCAAAAATTAAAACTAAGACGGAAATTAGTGGGATTCTTCTACAGATACTTGTGTATCCAAATATAAAGGCGTTAGTGACTGAGGAAATAATATTGCCCAAATTAATGAAAGCTTTACCGATTAAAGAAGTAAATATAGATAAGACAAAATGGCAAAATTATTCATTAGCTGACCCGGACTTTAATAAGCCAGGCCGAGTTGATGTAATTATTGGAGCCGATCGATATACACAAATTTTAAAAAAGGGTAAAGCAAAAATTAATGGTCTATTAGGCCAGAATACAAATTTCGGTTGGATCATTTCTGGGTGCCCTAAATCAAAGGGTACTCATTCGATAGTGGCAACTACTATCGAAGTGCAAGATTTAGAACGTTTTTGGGAGTTAGAAAATGAAGATAAAACTGATGTAGAAACCGAAGATTGTGAAGACAATTTTATGAAAACTACCTGTATTTCAAATGGTAGGTATATTGTTCGAATTCCATTTAAGGACGATACAGCCTTAGGGGAATCAAAGCCACAAGCAATGGCTCGATTGATAAACATGGAGAAGAAGTTTCAGCGAAATGAAAAACTTAGAAATGCCTATAAAACGTTTATGAAAGAATATATTGATCTTGGGCATATGGTTGAGTCGAAAAGGGAAGGAAAATACTACCTACCCCATCAAGCCGTACTTCGAGATTCCAGTCTAACTACAAAGCTAAGAGCAGTGTTTGATGCCTCAGCAAAAACGTCTAACAACAAAAGCCTAAATGATATCATGTGGGTTGGGCCTAGAGTTCAGAAAGAAATGTTTGATATCATTTTGAGTTGTCGTAAATGAGAATACGTCATATCAGCGGACATAGAAAAAATGTACCGACAAATATTCATTGATGAAAAAGATCAAGAATACCAATATATATTATGGAGAGACTCTCCTGAAGACAAAATAAAATCTTACAAATTAAAAACAGTAACTTATGGGACAGCTCTATATTTAGCAACTAGAGTTCTAGTAGAAATAGCAGACAATTGTAAGAATGATGAAATTGGAAGAATAATTAGAAATGATTTCTACATGGATGATCTCATGACAGGATCCAATTCAGTGGAAATAAACATTATAGTGCCATAAACATTATAGAGCAGATTTCTAGCGAATTTATGAAAGTTAATCTAAATTTACGGAAATGGATTTCGAATAAGAAAGAAATAATAAAGGTAGTAGAAGATACTGGCGACAACAAGATAATAAGTATCAAAGAAAATGGGTTCGTGAAAACATTGGGACTTCAATGGGAAACCCAAAAGGATGAGTTTAAATTCAACGTTAATTTAGGGAATGCTAAACAAGAAAATAAACGAACAGTACTTTCCACTTTATCTAAAATTTATGATCCGTTAGGATGGTTAGCTCCAGTAACTATTTTAGGAAAGCTGTTTGTGCAGAAACTTTGGCTGTCGGAAAATAGCTGGGATCAAGAGTTATCAAAAGATAATGCCCAAGAATGGACGGCCTATAAAGAAAAACTTTTACTATTGAAAAATCAGAATACCTAGATGGATCCAAAGTAATTTAAATTCGATTGTTGAACTGCATTGGTTTGCAGACGCGTCTGAAAAAGCATACGAGGCAGTAGTATATGCTAAAGTAGGAAGATTAATTACAATAATAGCTAGCAAAAGCAGGGTAAATCCAATCAAAAATAGGAAAACCATTCCGAAATTAGAACTGTGCGCAGCTCATCTGTTGAGTAAATTAATACAAAAGGTCAAAGAATCTATTGATACCGCATTTAAAATATACGCTTGGAGTGATTCGACTATAACGTTGGCTTGGATTAAAAGTGGTCAAAGCAAAGTCAAATTTATTAAACATAGTACAGATTATATTCGTAGATATACAGAAGTAGAATGGAATCACGTCAAATCAGAAGATAATCCAGCGGACGCCCGACTTGCCCGACTTGCACTTGCCCGACTTGTAAGTCGATATGTTTTGAGAAGGTGCCTCCTGTAACAAAGAAGTCAAACCCCACCTGTGTGTCAAGTTGGTTCAGATACGCCGGGAATTTCGATGCAAAATATAGGGAAAATTGTCGAGCAACAGGTCAAAAGCATGGATAATAATTTGTTAGCTCAGCTGTCAAAGAAGATGGCCCAGATAATTCAGACCAACTGTTCAAACATGAACACGTTTTACAGATATATTTGTGTAGACCGTATCTTACAATGAGGTCATAAATTGTAACCCGAATATGGGATGTCCAGAGAAGGGTCGAATATCCTAGGCACATAAGCAATAACAGATGTGCACTATAAAAACCCAACGATAAGCAGGTATGTCTGCGTGGGTCATAAGATTAGAGCAAAATAAGATTCTCATGTTGGCTACGTAAGAGTTAAATATTAATAAAGAAATCAGTTTGAAATAGTAACTCAACAAATGAAGACGTCCTTATTTCGGGTCGCTCTATTCATTTTGGTCCTTCGAGGAGCTCTAAAAGTCATCCCCCACCAGTGGTAAGAGACTTAGAGTTATAAGCCAGCACCTTAAAAATCTAAGGTTGCGAAATAAAATCTCTTGTTACCCCCCACCCGTGGTAAGGAACAGAGAATAATAAATAATACAAATAAACATAAATATTCAAAAGATTTTTTATTGTTTTAATTTAAAAACACTTCTGTTAGGCTTAAAATATTGCCAAAGGTTGTTTCAAAAAAATATATATACCCATTAAAAAAAAAGTGCGGTAAGGCGTGCTTGAGGCCTAAACATCAGCGATACGGTTATCGGTATATGTGCGTTAAAAAAAGGGCTAAATCGACAAAATCCGGTATTTTCGAATCAAAATTATAACATTTTGGTGCGGTAAAAAAAAATATATATATATATTTTGAAATATACGGAGCTACGTCAGCATCTACAGTGGCAGCAGGATCTACAGCAGCACCAAATACAGGAGCCACAACTACCGTAGCAGAGAGTATATCAGCGGCGACTACAGCTTCGGCAACTACAACTACAACATCGGCAACTACAACTACAGCGTCGGCAACTACAACTACAGTATGGCCTAAAAACAGCAGCAGCTACGGACAACAGATAAGATATTTAAGATAGTTTGTTTTTCTATATTTAATATATATTAAAAAAACAAGAAAGGTAAGCTTACTTCGGGCGGAGCCGAAGTTGATATACCCGAGCGTCGGCTAGCTGCCTCAGCTATAACCGCCGCTACCCCTACTCTTCGCCGAGCCCAGGCATAAGTGCAGCGTTAGCATCTGGAGTGGAGAAACACATCAGGTCAGACACCCAAAACCGTTGGTGTCGGCTTGGATATTTCTGCAACCGCTCTGCCAACGGTATGCTGACGTCGCGAAGCTGCCCAAGCCAACAATCCACCAAAATATAATTGTTAGAATTAATTCTGTTTGTACCCCCGATCTGAACACTACAATATTTTGAATAATTTAACCGCTTGTAACGAAACAATTCGATTACAGTTTTATTTTTTTAAAGTAAAATCGTATTAATTAAAGGCAAAGTAAGAAGGACGAAAGCAAGAAGGACGAAGGATCAGCGGGACGAATCAGCATGAAATTCGTATCATTTAGGTAATATAAGGGGAACTATCCCCTCTGACATGACTGATCATAACTTACATTCGTATAGGAAAAACTAAGTAAATATTTTTCTTGCAAGAAACCCTCAGGCCACGGAGGATGGTAGAAGGCATATGTCCAACATAGTTAGCTATGCATGGGATCTTGTTGAAGGTTTTTTTTCGTCGATATTTGAATTATTATCATAAATTCTTATTCTCAATCACATGCTTATTGATGTAATTTAGTTTAAATTACATTTAATAAATGTAAACCTCGCATTTAGGATTCACCAAATTTTGCTATCCTTTATTTTTGCCGTTTTATTCAAAATGAGTAATCCAGAAGAAATCATATTTCCAGCTCCTTCGGCGAAGTGTGGTATCTGTGCAAAACCTTTATCTGCGGCTCCGCAAGTTAGGACTAAATGTGGACATGAATTCCACAAAGTATGCATTGAAAACCAATGCAAAACTCACAGCACTTGCCCGACTTGTAAGTCGATATGTTTTGAGAAGGTGCCTCCTGTAACAAGGGGTCAGGGAGGAGTCAAACCCCACCTGTGTGTCAAGTTGGTTCAGATACGCCGGGAATACATACATATATGCAAAACATTTTTTTGCTACCACTGATTTGAATTTGTAAACCAAGATGAAATATATGCTGAAATATTAAAAAATATACTATAACATATAATATTCTTATTTTTATCATTAACCCAATAGTGAATACGCCTATATTGTTAGGGTACCAAGTCTGAAAAGTAGCAAAAGACAAAATATTCTTGCTGCATCGAAATGAAATGATCGCACACATGCACCCCTGTATGAGAATGCATGAACACGCATACATACAAAGCCCAATTCAAGCGCAGGGCAACCTTCTTCAAAATGTATGACTGAACGACCGAACTCGAGTAATGAGAATTAGAACGAGAGCGAAAAAACACACGAAGTGTCCGCGGCCTGCCGCTACCAGCTGTGGGGCCTCCCGATTTGAAAATTTTGTGACCATATTCGTTGTATGAAATGACCAGTCTATATGTTGTATGGTTAGTGTTGCAACCAACCCCTATTTCCAATTACCGACGTTTTCACATTAGAAAAGAAAATTTATCTCAGTTGCATCGATAAATTCTCAAAGTTTGCCAAACTTTTTCCCTTACAATCAAAGTCAGCAATTCATCTCCGCGAGACACTATTAGATGCACTTCATTATTTCACCGCACCTAGAATGATAGTGTCGGACAACGAAAGAGGTCTTCTGTGCCCAACTGTCCTGAATTATTTGCGAACACTGGGAATTGAGTTATACCATACTCCTACTCAAAAAAGCGAAGTAAACGGCCAGGTAGAAAGATTTCATTCTACCTTCATGGAAATATATCGATGCTTGAAAGGCGAATATCAGAATTTTAAACCCACAGAACTTATACCTATTGTCACAGACAGGTACAATAACTCTGTCCACTCGGTGACGAATAAAAAACCCGTAGATATTTTTTTCAATCGTACCTCTGGAATAAACTACCAGGGTTTGTCAAATTTCAAACAGCAAACTTTTGAAGATATTTGAGGTCTCATAGAAGCGACCCAATTTCTTACGAACAGGGTGACACAGTATATGTCGCCAACAAACAGATTAAAACCAAAGAAAAGCAGCGATTCAAGCCTGAAGAGGTTCAAGATGATCGTAGAGTCACCATAAAAACAATATCGGGAAAATTTTTTCACAAATCTCACTTAAAAAAGTAATTTGGGAACTCCTAAGGTAAAATTTTACTCTCGGTTTCCAGACCTGGAGGGCTGCCAACAGATAATTTTAACTTTTTACAACTGTTTCACAATAAAAGCATAAGGGGAAATGTGTATTAAATGTTTCACTAACTCATAACCTTCTCCAAATACCAATTAAATCAATTAGTAAATTTTTTAGTACTTAAGAAATATAAAAAATAGTTAAGCAACACTTAGATTAAGATGAAAAACTATACTAAAGGATAAAGGGTATTGATAAAACACAAGAAAACACGAATACAGACAACTAGACTAAGAAAGAATAACGACCTAATTATAAGAATATAAATTTTCATTTAACCTTTTGCTGACACTATAATCGCGTCCGCAATCTATGTGGCCCTTCTTATTTTTAAATATGATTCACCGGTCGTCCCCGTACAATAAGGCACCGTCTGGAGAACCAATGGCGTCTTCAAACTGGCTCACATCATAAGTTTAGGGCGCATGCAGCAGCTCATCGACCAGGTAGCAGACGAAGCGAAGTTAATCACGGACCAACGGATCGGCGCTTTGGTTGACCATTACCTGCAGCAAGCTTCAGAAGGGATCTCGCGCATAAATAGTGCACCGTCACGGAGGCAACGCTCGATCGACTGGCTAGGCTCAGCTTGGAAATGGGTCGCGGGATCACCGGACAAATCAGATTGGAATGCCATTTTGAAAGAGTTTTCCCGACCCACAATCCTCACAAACGGGACTACTCTCCTGTATATCCTGGCAATGCCCAAAGTGGTGGACAGGAAATATCGATTGATGAAGATTTACCCAACGACATCGGATGGCAAACAAGTTGTACTAAAGTACACCACACTGGCAATGGACAGCCTGGAAATATATGCGCTACTCGGAAATTGCATATCGATCGGTAACACAACCGTGTGCCGAGAAAAAGACCTATTCATTGTATACCGAGATTGCTAAAAGGATGTCACGCCGAATGTGATTATCTGAGGACCAACCAAGAAACAGTGGAACTCATCGACGACGGGACAATCTTCCTAACAAATTTCAACGGAAGGGTATCGACTCCGATCAAGAAACACCACTTGGAGGGTTCGTACATCGTACAATTTGACAACGAAACGATTACGATTGGTGACCGGAACTACAGCAGCTACTCGTCAACACATACGTCCACGAATTCAGCATGGAGAACCTGAAAAGATTGTCAGTCATGTCCAATGAGATTTTGATATCTTTATCAGTAGAAATAGTCATAGCCCTCTCCATCATGACAGCAGTATTCCTCGTTTGGAAAAAAAAGTATCATCGACCAAAGGAATTCCTAAGCTGCGGGACCCGCCTGAGAACCTGTAAGCGCGGAGTACGCCGGTACCTGCTATCAAGGCACGCTGGGACACAGATCTTGTGGTGGGGAGGAGTTAACACCAGACAACTGCCCCCTTTCCTTTACCCCTCTTGAGTCCTACGACACCGAACTCCGCACCATTCTATTCACCCCTCTCTGCCACCCACAACCTGGAACCCATTCCCTTCACCCCACTCAGTCATCAACGGCAACAATATTCAAGTGGCTATAATTCCAAGTGGCTGCAGTAACGCCGCTGAATTATGAGATCAGCAACAGCAATGCAGCGAGCGAAAGCCAACGACGACAGCGATGCAGCAACAGCGACCGAATGTCAACAACGTCAGAACGACAGCGACAGCGACGGAACGTCAGCGATCGAATTGCATCGGCAACAGCGCAATAGCGGAAGAACACCGAGCGTCGACTAGCTGCCTCAGCTATAGCCGCCGCTACCCTACCCTTCGCCGAGCCCAGGCATATGTGCAGCGTTAGCATCTGGAGTGGAGAAACACATCAGGTCAGACACCCAAAACCGTTGGTGTCGGCTTGGATATTTCTGCAACCGCTCTGTCAGCGGTATGATGACGTCGCGACGCTGCCCAAGCCAACAAGACACCAAAATATAACTGTTAGAATTAATTCTGTTTGTACCCCCGATCTGAACAATACAATATTTTGAATAATTTAACCGCTTGTAACGAAATAATTCGATTACAGTTTTATTTTAAAGTAAAATCGTATTAAATAAAGACAAAATAAGAAGGACGAAAGGAAGAAGGACGAAGGATCAGCAGGACGAATCAGCATGAAATTCGTATCATGTAGGTAATATAAGGGGAATTATCCCCCTCTGACCATGACTGGTCATAACTTACATTCGTATAGGAAAAACTAAGTAAATATTTTTTCTTGCAAGAAACCCTCAGGCCACGGAGGATGTTAGAAGACATATGCCCAACATTATTACAGAGTGCAATTGTCAGCCTGAATAAGATAAGGCGAACCTTTACGCTTTTATCTAACCCCGGCGGACACTTGTTGTTTTTGGCATCGCGGACAAGCGATAAACTCTGAAGATTTTTCTCTATTTTTCTTTTGTGCTGATTAAAATCTTTGGTTTGTATTTAAAGTTATTTATTTTGCATGTAGTTAGCTATGCTTGCGATCTTGTTGAAGGTTTTTTTGTCGATATTTGAATTATTATCATAAATTCTTATTCTCAATCACTTGCTTATTGATATAATTTTGTTTAAATTACATTTAATTCAATTATTAATTCTATTGAAAACCTCGCATTTAGGATTCACCAAATTTTGCTATCCTTTATTTTTGCCGTTTTATTCAAAATGAGTAATCCAGAAGAAATCATATTTCCAGCTCCTTCGGCGAAGTGTGATATCTGTGCAAAACCTTTATCTGCGGCTCCGCAGGGACTAAATGTGGACATGAATCCACAAAGTATGCATTGAAAACCAAGGCAAAACTCACAGCACTTACCGGACTTGTAAGTCGATATATTTTGAGAAGGTGCCTCCTGTAACAAAGAAGTCAAACCCCACCTGTGTGTCAAGTTGGTTCAGATACGCCGGGAATTTCGAGCAACAGGTCAAAAGCATGGATAATAATTTGTTAGCTCAGCTGTCGGAGAAGATGGCCCAGATAATTCAGACCAACTGTTCAAACATGAACACGTTTTACAGATATATTTGTGTAGACCGTATCTTACAATGAGGTTATAAATTGTAACCCGAATATGGGATGTCCAGACAAGGGTCGAATATCCTAGGCACATAAGCCATAACAGATGTGCACTATAAAAACCCAACGATAAGCAGGTATGTATACGTGGGTCATAAGATTAGAGTAAAATAAGATTCTCATGTTGGCTACGTAAGAGTTAAATATTAATAAAGAAATCAGTTTGAAATAGTAACTCAACAAATGAAGACGTCCTTATTTCGGGTCGCTCTATTCATTTTGGTCCTTCGAGGAGCTCTAAAAGTCATTCCCCACCAGTGGTAAGAGACTTAGAGTTATAAGCCAGCACCTTAAAAATCTAAGGTTGCGAAATAAAATCTCTGGTTACCCCCACCCGTGGTAAGGAACAGAGAATAATAAATAATACAAATAAACATAAATATTCAAAAGATTTTTTATTGTTTTAATTTAAAAAACACCTCTGTTAGGCTTAAAATATTGCCAAAGGTTGTTTCAAAAAAATATATATACCCATTAAAAAAAAAAGTGCGGTAATTTTATTGATACACGGAGTACGCCGGTACCTGCTATCAAGGCACGCTGGGACACAGATCTTGTGGTGGGGAGGAGTTAACACCAGACAACTGCCCCCTTTCCTTTACCCCTCTTGAGTCCTACGACACCGAACTCCGCACCATTCTATTCACCCCTCTCTGCCACCCACAACCTGGAACCCATTCCCTTCACCCCACTCAGTCATCAACGGCAACAATATTCAAGTGGCTATAATTCCAAGTGGCTGCAGTAACGCCGCTGAATTATGAGATCAGCAACAGCAATGCAGCGAGCGAAAGCCAACGACGACAGCGATGCAGCAACAGCGACCGAATGTCAACAACGTCAGAACGACAGCGACAGCGACGGAACGTCAGCGATCGAATTGCATCGGCAACAGCGCAATAGCGGAAGAACACCGAGCGTCGACTAGCTGCCTCAGCTATAGCCGCCGCTACCCTACCCTTCGCCGAGCCCAGGCATATGTGCAGCGTTAGCATCTGGAGTGGAGAAACACATCAGGTCAGACACCCAAAACCGTTGGTGTCGGCTTGGATATTTCTGCAACCGCTCTGTCAGCGGTATGATGACGTCGCGACGCTGCCCAAGCCAACAAGACACCAAAATATAACTGTTAGAATTAATTCTGTTTGTACCCCCGATCTGAACAATACAATATTTTGAATAATTTAACCGCTTGTAACGAAATAATTCGATTACAGTTTTATTTTAAAGTAAAATCGTATTAAATAAAGGCAAAATAAGAAGGACGAAAGGAAGAAGGACGAAGGATCAGCAGGACGAATCAGCATGAAATTCGTATCATGTAGGTAATATAAGGGGAATTATCCCCCCTCTGACCATGACTGGTCATAACTTACATTCGTATAGGAAAAACTAAGTAAATATTTTTTCTTGCAAGAAACCCTCAGGCCACGGAGGATGGTAGAAGACATATGCCCAACATTATTACAGAGTGCAATTGTCAGCCTGAATAAGATAAGGCGAACCTTTACGCTTTTATCTAACCCCGGCGGACACTTGTTGTTTTTGGCATCGCGGACAAGCGATAAACTCTGAAGATTTTTCTCTATTTTTCTTTTGTGCTGATTAAAATCTTTTGTTTGTATTTAAAGTTATTTATTTTGCATGTAGTTAGCTATGCTTGCGATCTTGTTGAAGGTTTTTTTTGTCGATATTTGAATTATTATCATAAATTCTTATTCTCAATCACTTGCTTATTGATATAATTTTGTTTAAATTACATTTAATTCAATTATTAATTCTATTGAAAACCTCGCATTTAGGATTCACCAAATTTTGCTATCCTTTATTTTTGCCGTTTTATTCAAAATGAGTAATCCAGAAGAAATCATATTTCCAGCTCCTTCGGCGAAGTGTGATATCTGTGCAAAACCTTTATCTGCGGCTCCGCAGGGACTAAATGTGGACATGAATCCACAAAGTATGCATTGAAAACCAAGGCAAAACTCACAGCACTTACCGGACTTGTAAGTCGATATATTTTGAGAAGGTGCCTCCTGTAACAAAGAAGTCAAACCCCACCTGTGTGTCAAGTTGGTTCAGATACGCCGGGAATTTCGATGCAAAATATAGAGAAAATTGTCGAGCAACAGGTCAAAAGCATGGATAATAATTTGTTAGCTCAGCTGTCGGAGAAGATGGCCCAGATAATTCAGACCAACTGTTCAAACATGAACACGTTTTACAGATATATTTGTGTAGACCGTATCTTACAATGAGGTTATAAATTGTAACCCGAATATGGGATGTCCAGACAAGGGTCGAATATCCTAGGCACATAAGCCATAACAGATGTGCACTATAAAAAACCCAACGATAAGCAGGTATGTATACGTGGGTCATAAGATTAGAGTAAAATAAGATTCTCATGTTGGCTACGTAAGAGTTAAATATTAATAAAGAAATCAGTTTGAAATAGTAACTCAACAAATGAAGACGTCCTTATTTCGGGTCGCTCTATTCATTTTGGTCCTTCGAGGAGCTCTAAAAGTCATCCCCCACCAGTGGTAAGAGACTTAGAGTTATAAGCCAGCACCTTAAAAATCTAAGGTTGCGAAATAAAATCTCTTGTTACCCCCACCCGTGGTAAGGAACAAAGAATAATAAATAATACAAATAAACATAAATATTCAAAAGATTTTTTATTGTTTTAATTTAAAAACACCTCTGTTAGGCTTAAAATATTGCCAAAGGTTGTTTCAAAAAAATATATATACCCATTAAAAAAAAGTGCGGTAATTTTATTGATACAGCAAATGAAGCAATACACATCGTAAAGCTGAAGGCCAATCTGACCGACGAAGTTGATGTGTTATTTGCTCATATGGTGCTCAGAAAATTCAACTCTTCAATTATACGAAAGTCATATTAAAAAAACCAAAGACATACAGAAACTATCTGATGTTATGGATTTTTTGGAGCAGCGATTATGTGCGACTTGCTCTTTTCAGGAAGAAAACCCTGTTAAAAAAATGTCAAATGTGGCAAATAGTTTCAACTTTAAACAAGTTAGTTATTCAAATTGGGGAGAAAAATGTCCTATCTACAAAATGATGGGGCATTTCGCCATTCAATGCCACAGATTTAGAGGAATGAATCCCGCAGAGCGAATGGAAATCGCTAAAAAAGTGCAGCTATTTACTAGATGCCTAAAACATTCTTCTAATCCAAAATGCTCAAGTCACTTGTGTGACTGCCACTCAGTCATTACTTGCAACAGCAAAAATTCAAGTGAAATCTGCCAACGGCGATTTCGAAAGTTTAAGAGCTCTCATTGATAGTGGATCGCAAAGCACTGTCATATCACAGGAGGCAGCACAAATACTAAAACTGCCAAAAATTAAAACTAAGACGGAAATTAGTGGGATTCCTTTACAGATACTTGTGTATCCAAATATAAAGGCGTTAGTGACTGAGGAAATAATATTGCCCAAATTAATGAAAGCTTTACCGATTAAAGAAGTAAATATAGATAAGACAAAATGGCAAAATTATTCATTAGCTGACCCGGACTTTAATAAGCCAGGCCGAGTTGATGTAATTATTGGAGCCGATCTATATACACAAATTTTAAAAAAGGGTATAGCAAAAATTAATGGTCTATTAGGCCAGAATACAAATTTCGGTTGGATCATTTCTGGGTGCCCTAAATCAAAGGGTACTGATTCGATATTGGCAACTACTATCGAAGTGCAAGATTTAGAACGTTTTTGGGAGTTAGAAAATGAAGATAAAACTGATGTAGAAACCGAAGATTGTGAAGACAATTTTATGAAAACTACCTGTATTTCAAATGGTAGGTATATTGTTCGAATTCCATTTAAGGACGATACATCCTTAGGGGAATCAAAGCCACAAGCAATGGCTCGATTGATAAACATGGAGAAGAAGTTTCAGCGAAATGAAAAACTTAGAAATGCCTATAAAACGTTTATGAAAGAATATATTGATCTTGGGCATATGGTTGAGTCGAAAAGGGAAGGAAAATACTACCTACCCCATCAAGCCGTACTTCGAGATTCCAGTCTAACTACAAAGCTAAGAGCAGTGTTTGATGCCTCAGCAAAAACGTCTAACAACAAAAGCCTAAATGATATCATGTGGGTGGGCCGAGTTCAGAAAGAAATGTTTGATATAATTTTGAGTTGGCGTAAATGAGAATACGTCATATCAGCGGACATAGAAAAAATGTACCGACAAATATTCATTGATGAAAAAGATCAAGAATACCAATATATATTATGGTGAGGCTCTCCTGAAGACAAAATAAAATCTTACAAATTAAAAACAGTAACTTATGGGACAGGTCCATATTTAGCTACTAGAGTTCTAGTAGAAATAGCAGACAATTGTAAGAATGATGAAATTGGAAGAATAATTAGAAATGATTTCTACATGGATGATCTCATGACAGGCTCCAATTCAGTGGAAATAAACATTATAGTGCCATAAACATTATAGAGCAGATTTCTAGCGAATTTATGAAAGTTAATCTAAATTTACGGAAATGGATTTCGAATAAGAAAGAAATAATAAAGGTAGTAGAAGATACTGGCGACAACAAGATAATAAGTATCAATGAAAATGGGTTCGTGAAAACATTGGGACTTCAATGGGAAACCCAAAAGGATGAGTTTAAATTCAACGTTAATTTAGGGAATGCTAAACAAGAAAATAAACGAACAGTACTTTCCACTTTATCTAAAATTTATGATCCGTTAGGATGGTTAGCTCCAGTAACTATCACAGGAAAGCTGTTTGTGCAGAAACTTTGGCTGTCTGAAAATAGCTGGGATCAAGAGTTATCAAAAGATAATGCCCAAGAATGGACGGCCTATAAAGAAAAACTTTTACTATTGAAAAATCAGAATACCTAGATGGATCCAAAGTAATTTAAATTCGATTGTTGAACTGCATTGGTTTGCAGACGCGTCTGAAAAAGCATACGAGGCAGTAGTATATGCTAAAGTAGGAAGATTAATTACAATAATAGCTAGCAAAAGCAGGGTAAATCCAATCAAAAATAGGAAAACCATTCCGAAATTAGAACTGTGCGCAGGAAATCTGTCGAGTAAATTAATACAAAAAGTCAAAGAATCTATTGATACCGCATCTAAAATATACGCTTGGAGTGATTCGACTATAACGTTGGCTTGGATTAAAAGTGGTCAAAGCAAAGTCAAATTTATTAAACATAGTACAGATTATATTCGTAGATATACAGAAGTAGAATGGAATCACGTCAAATCAGAAGATAATCCAGCGGACGCCCGACTTGCACTTGCCCGACTTGTAAGTCGATATGTTTTGAGAAGGTGCCTCCTGTAACAAAGAAGTCAAACCCCACCTGTGTGTCAAGTTGGTTCAGATACGCCGGGAATTTCGATGCAAAATATAGGGAAAATTGTCGAGCAACAGGTCAAAAGCATGGATAATAATTTGTTAACTCAGCTGTCAAAGAAGATGGCCCAGATAATTCAGACCAACTGTTCAAACATGAACACGTTTTACAGATATATTTGTGTAGACCGTATCTTACAATGAGGTCATAAATTGTAACCCGAATATGGGATGTCCAGAGAAGGGTCGAATATCCTAGGCACATAAGCGATAACAGATGTGCACTATAAAAACCCAACGATAAGAAGGTATGTATGCGTGGGTCATAAGATTAGAGTAAAATAAGATTCTCATGTTGGCTACGTAAGAGTTAAATATTAATAAAGAAATCAGTTTGAAATAGTAACTGAACAAATGAAGACGTCCTTATTTCGGGTCGCTCTATTCATTTTGGTCCTTCGAGGAGCTCTAAAAGTCATCCCCCACCAGTGGTAAGAGACTTGTTACCCCCACCCGTGGTAAGGAACAGAGAATAATAAATAATACAAATAAACATAAATATTCAAAAGATTTTTTATTGTTTTAATTTAAAAAACACCTCTGTTAGGCTTAAAATATTGCCAAAGGTTGTTTCAAAAAAATATATATACCCATTAACAAAAAAAAGTGTGGTAAGGCGTGCTTGAGGCCTAAACATCAGCGATACGGTTATCGGTATATGTGCGTTAAAAAAAAAGTGCTAAACCGACAAAATCCGGTATTTTCGAATCAAAATTATAACATTTTGGTGCGGTAAAAAAAAATATATATATATATATTTTGAAATATACGGAGCTACGTCAGCATCTACACTGGCAGCAGCATCTACAGCAGCACCAAATACAGGAGCCACAACTACGGTAGCAGAGAGTATATCAGCGGCGACTACAGCTTCGACAACTACAACTACAACATCGGCAACTACAACTACAGCGTCGGCAACTACAACTACAGTATGGCCTAAAAACAACAGCAGCTACGGACAACAGATAAGATATTTAAGATAGTTTGTTTTTCTATATTTAATATATATTAAAAAAACAAGAAAGGTAAGCTAACTTCGGGCGGAGCCGAAGTTGATATACCCGAGCGTCGGCTAGCTGCCTCAGCTATAACCGCCGCTACCCCTACTCTTCGCCGAGCCCAGGCATAAGTGCAGCGTTAGCGTCTGGAGTGGAGAAACACATCAGGTCAGACACCCAAAACCGTTGGTGTCGGCTTGGATATTTCTGCAACCGCTCTGCCAACGGTATGCTGACGTCCCGACGCTGCCCAAGCCAACAAGCCACCAAAATATAATTGTTAGAATTAATTCTGTTTGTACCCCCGATCTGAACACTACAATATTTTGAATAATTTAACCGCTTGTAACGAAACAATTCGATTACAGTTTTATTTTTTTAAAGTAAAATCGTATTAATTAAAGGCAAAGTAAGAAGGACGAAAGCAAGAAGGACGAAGGATCAGCGGGACGAATCAGCATGAAATTCGTATCATTTAGGTAATATAAGGGGAACTATCCCCTCTGACATGACTGATCATAACTTACATTCGTATAGGAAAAACTAAGTAAATATTTTTTCTTGCAAGAAACCCTCAGGCCACGGAGGATGGTAGAAGGCATATGTCCAACATAGTTAGCTATGCATGGGATCTTGTTGAAGGTTTTTTTTTCGTCGATATTTGAATTATTATCATAAATTCTTATTCTCAATCACATGCTTATTGATGTAATTTAGTTTAAATTACATTTAATAAATGTAAACCTCGCATTTAGGATTCACCAAATTTTGCTATCCTTTATTTTTGCCGTTTTATTCAAAATGAGTAATCCAGAAGAAATCATATTTCCAGCTCCTTCGGCGAAGTGTGGTATCTGTGCAAAACCTTTATCTGCGGCTCCGCAAGTTAGGACTAAATGTGGACATGAATTCCACAAAGTATGCATTGAAAACCAATGCAAAACTCACAGCACTTGCCCGACTTGTAAGTCGATATGTTTTGAGAAGGTGCCTCCTGTAACAAGGGGTCAGGGAGGAGTCAAACCCCACCTGTGTGTCAAGTTGGTTCAGATACGCCGGGAATACATACATATATGCAAAACATTTTTTTGCTACCACTGATTTGAATTTGTAAACCAAGATGAAATATATGCTGAAATATTAAAAAATATACTATAACATATAATATTCTTATTTTTATCATTAACCCAATAGTGAATACGCCTATATTGTTAGGGTACCAAGTCTGAAAAGTAGCAAAAGACAAAATATTCTTGCTGCATCGAAATGAAATGATCGCACACATGCACCCCTGTATGAGAATGCATGAACACGCATACATACAAAGCCCAATTCAAGCGCAGGGCAACCTTCTTCAAAATGTATGACTGAACGACCGAACTCGAGTAATGAGAATTAGAACGAGAGCGAAAAAACACACGAAGTGTCCGCGGCCTGCCGCTACCAGCTGTGGGGCCTCCCGATTTGAAAATTTTGTGACCATATTCGTTGTATGAAATGACCAGTCTATATGTTGTATGGTTAGTGTTGCAACCAACCCCTATTTCCAATTACCGACGTTTTCACATTAGAAAAGAAAATTTATCTCAGTTGCATCGATAAATTCTCAAAGTTTGCCAAACTTTTTCCCTTACAATCAAAGTCAGCAATTCATCTCCGCGAGACACTATTAGATGCACTTCATTATTTCACCGCACCTAGAATGATAGTGTCGGACAACGAAAGAGGTCTTCTGTGCCCAACTGTCCTGAATTATTTGCGAACACTGGGAATTGAGTTATACCATACTCCTACTCAAAAAAGCGAAGTAAACGGCCAGGTAGAAAGATTTCATTCTACCTTCATGGAAAGATATCTATGCTTGAAAGGCGAATATCAGAATTTTAAACCCACAGAACTTATACCTATTGTCACAGACAGGTACAATAACTCTGTCCACTCGGTGACGAATAAAAAACCCGTAGATATTTTTTTCAATCGTACCTCTGGAATAAACGACCAGGGTTTGTCCAATTTCAAACAGCAAACTTTTGAAGATATTTGAGGTCTCATAGAAGCGACCCAATTTCTTACGAACAGGGTGACACAGTATATGTCGCCAACAAACAGATTAAAACCAAAGAAAAGCAGCGATTCAAGCCTGAAGAGGTTCAAGATGATCGTAGAGTCACCATAAAAACAATATCGGGAAAATTTTTTCACAAATCTCACTTAAAAAGTAATTTGGGAACTCCTAAGGTAAAATTTTACTCTCGGTTTCCAGACCTGGAGGGCTGCCAGCAGATAATTTTAACTTTTTACAACTGTTTCACAATAAAAGCATAAGGGGAAATGTGTATTAAATGTTTCACTAACTCATAACCTTCTCCAAATACCAATTAAATCAATTAGTAAATTTTTTAGTACTTAAGAAATATAAAAAATAGTTAAGCAACACTTAGATTAAGATGAAAACTATACTAAAGGATAAAGGGTATTGATAAAACACAAGAAAACACGAATACAGACAACTAGACTAAGAAAGAATAACGACCTAATTATAAGAATATAAATTTTCATTTAACCTTTTGCTGACACTATAATCGCCTCCGCAATCTATGTGGCCCTTCTAATTTTTAAATATGATTCACCGGTCGTCCCCGTACAATAAGGCACCGTCTGGAGAACCAATGGCGTCTTCAAACTGGCTCACATCATAAGTTTAGGGCGCATGCAGCAGCTCATCGACCAGGTAGCAGACGAAGCGAAGTTAATCACGGACCAACGGATCGGCGCTTTGGTTGACCATTACCTGCAGCAAGCTTCAGAAGGGATCTCGGGCATAAATAGTGCACCGTCACGGAGGCAACGCTCGATCGACTGGCTAGGCTCAGCTTGGAAATGGGTCGCGGGATCACCGGACAAATCAGATTGGAATGCCATTTTGAAAGAGTTTTCCCGACCCACAATCCTCACAAACGGGACTACTCTCCTGTATATCCTGGCAATGCCCAAAGTGGTGGACAGGAAATATCGATTGATGAAGATTTACCCAACGACATCGGATGGCAAACAAGTTGTACTAAAGTACACCACACTGGCAATGGACAGCCTGGAAATATATGCGCTACTCGGAAATTGCATATCGATCGGTAACACAACCGTGTGCCGAGAAAAAGACCTATTCATTGTATACCGAGATTGCTAAAAGGATGTCACGCCGAATGTGATTATCTGAGGACCAACCAAGAAACAGTGGAACTCATCGACGACGGGACAATCTTCCTAACAAATTTCAACGGAAGGGTATCGACTCCGATCAAGAAACACCACTTGGAGGGTTCGTACATCGTACAATTTGACAACGAAACGATTACGATTGGTGACCGGAACTACAGCAGCTACTCGTCAACACATACGTCCACGAATTCAGCATGGAGAACCTGAAAAGATTGTCAGTCATGTCCAATGAGATTTTGATATCTTTATCAGTAGAAATAGTCATAGCCCTCTCCATCATGACAGCAGTATTCCTCGTTTGGAAAAAAAAGTATCATCGACCAAAGGAATTCCTAAGCTGCGGGACCCGCCTGAGAACCTGTAAGCGCGGAGTACGCCGGTACCTGCTATCAAGGCACGCTGGGACACAGATCTTGTGGTGGGGAGGAGTTAACACCAGACAACTGCCCCCTTTCCTTTACCCCTCTTGAGTCCTACGACACCGAACTCCGCACCATTCTATTCACCCCTCTCTGCCACCCACAACCTGGAACCCATTCCCTTCACCCCACTCAGTCATCAACGGCAACAATATTCAAGTGGCTATAATTCCAAGTGGCTGCAGTAACGCCGCTGAATTATGAGATCAGCAACAGCAATGCAGCGAGCGAAAGCCAACGACGACAGCGATGCAGCAACAGCGACCGAATGTCAACAACGTCAGAACGACAGCGACAGCGACGGAACGTCAGCGATCGAATTGCATCGGCAACAGCGCAATAGCGGAAGAACACCGAGCGTCGACTAGCTGCCTCAGCTATAGCCGCCGCTACCCTACCCTTCGCCGAGCCCAGGCATATGTGCAGCGTTAGCATCTGGAGTGGAGAAACACATCAGGTCAGACACCCAAAACCGTTGGTGTCGGCTTGGATATTTCTCCAACCGCTCTGCCAGCGGTATGATGACGTCGCGACGCTGCCCAAGCCAACAAGACACCAAAATATAACTGTTAGAATTAATTCTGTTTGTACCCCCGATCTGAACAATACAATATTTTGAATAATTTAACCGCTTGTAACGAAACAATTCGATTACAGTTTTATTTTAAAGTAAAATCGTATTAAATAAAGGCAAAATAAGAAGGACGAAAGGAAGAAGGACGAAGGATCAGCAGGACGAATCAGCATGAAATTCGTATCATTTAGGTAATATAAGGGGAATTATCCCCCCTCTGACCATGACTGGTCATAACTTACATTCGTATAGGAAAAACTAAGTAAATATTTTTTCTTGCAAGAAACCCTCAGGCCACGGAGGATGGTAGAAGACATATGCCCAACATTATTACAGAGTGCAATTGTCAGCGTGAATAAGATAAGGCGAACCTTTACGCTTTTATCTAACCCCGGCGGACACTTGTTGTTTTTGGCATCGCGGACAAGCGATAAACTCTGAAGATTTTTCTCTAGTTTTCTTTTGTGCTGATTGAAATCTTTTGTTTGTATTTAAAGTTATTTATTTTGCATGTAGTTAGCTATGCTTGCGATCTTGTTGAAGGTTTTTTTGTCGATATTTGAATTATTATCATAAATTCTTATTCTCAATCACTTGCTTATTGATATAATTTTGTTTAAATTACATTTAATTCAATTATTAATTCTATTGAAAACCTCGCATTTAGGATTCACCAAATTTTGCTATCCTTTATTTTTGCCGTTTTATTCAAAATGAGTAATCCAGAAGAAATCATATTTCCAGCTCCTTCGGCGAAGTGTGATATCTGTGCAAAACCTTTATCTGCGGCTCCGCAGGGACTAAATGTGGACATGAATCCACAAAATATGCATTGAAAACCAAGGCAAAACTCACAGCACTTACCGGACTTGTAAGTCGATATGTTTTGAGAAGGTGCCTCCTGTAACAAAGAAGTCAAACCCCACCTGTGTGTCAAGTTGGTTCAGATACGCCGGGAATTTCGATGCAATATATAGAGAAAATTGTCGAGCAACAGGTCAAAAGCATGGATAATAATTTGTTAGCTCAGCTGTCGGAGAAGATGGCCCAGATAATTCAGACCAACTGTTCAAACATGAACACGTTTTACAGATATATTTGTGTAGACCGTATCTTACAATGAGGTTATAAATTGTAACCCGAATATGGGATGTCCAGAGAAGGGTCGAATATCCTAGGCACATAAGCCATAACAGATGTGCACTATAAAAACCCAACGATAAGCAGGTATGTATACGTGGGTCATAAGATTAGAGTAAAATAAGATTCTCATGTTGGCTACATAAGAGTTAAATATTAATAAAGAAATCAGTTTGAAATAGTAACTCAACAAATGAAGACGTCCTTATTTCGGGTCGCTCTATTCATTTTGGTCCTTCGAGGAGCTCTAAAAGTCATCCCCCACCAGTGGTAAGAGACTTAGAGTTATAAGCCAGCACCTTAAAAATCTAAGGTCGCGAAATAAAATCTCTTGTTACCCCCCACCCGTGGTAAGGAACAGAGAATAATAAATAATACAAATAAACATAAATATTCAAAAGATTTTTTATTGTTTTAATTTAAAAACACCTCTGTTAGGCTTAAAATATTGCCAAAGGTTGTTTCAAAAAAATATATATACCCATTAAAAAAAAAAGTGCGGTAAGGCGGGCTTGAGGCCTAAACATCAGCGATACGGTTATCGGTATATGTGCGTTAAAAAAAAAGTGCTAAACCGACAAAATCCGGTATTTTCGAATCAAAATTATAACATTTTGGTGCGGTAAAAAAAAATATATATATATTTTGAAATATACGGAGCTACGTCAGCATCTACAGTGGCAGCAGCATCTACAGCAGCACCAAATACAGGAGCCACAACTACGGTAGCAGAGAGTATATCAGCGGCGACTACAGCTTCGGCAACTACAACTACAACATCGGCAACTACAACTACAGCGTCGGCAACTACAACTACAGTATGGCCTAAAAACAGCAGCAGCTACGGACAACAGATAAGATATTTAAGATAGTTTGTTTTTCTATATTTAATATATATTAAAAATTTGGTGTCCGAGCAATATTTAAGCGTGGCAGGCCGAGATAAATAAGAACTGCAGGGAAATTAGCGAGAAAGGTGGACGAAATTTCACTAAGGAAGAATTACGTTGTATAAACGAATTGGAGAGCGAATTTCGGTCCAACCATGCAAGTTTAATTAAGGCAGATGTTATAGATCATGAATACTTTACAAGAAAGAGGTATGATCAGGTTTGAAGTACAATAAGTCAACTAAAATTTTAATATGAAGAATAAAAAAAACATCCTAGTGAGAAAAAAGAAGATAAAGGAACTTCATTAAATAAAAAAATTATTGAACTTGCAGAATATTTGAATGAGACTTATACAGAAATGCGGAAAGAACAGGATAAATTTTCTGTGGCAAACTATCTCGAACATAAAACTAGATATTGGTAGTTGTAGTTTCGAACAAGAATTAACTCTTAGCGAAGTAGAATTTTACGTTCAAAATATTTCTGTTGAAATAAATGAGAAGATAAAAGAACGAGATTCGATTAAAATGGAGGCTATGGGTAAAATTGAATACTTACCAAGTCTACCTAAAACTGAGGTACCCACATTTAGCGGAGATGCTAAAGACTGGGACCTTTTTCAGGAATTGTACAATATGTGGAATTGATACATACAAGGGAAGGTCTGACTACCTCCCTGAGATTCAATTATTTAAAGTCCGCCCTAAAAGGTGAGACTCGAAAGGTGGTCGCTCACCTATTATTAGGTTCCGCGGAAAATTATGATCCGCCACTGTCAAAAAACATACAAAGGGTATATAGCTGTCTTTATGTGTATGGTAACAAAGGCAATACACTTAGAAGTAGCAAGCGATTTAACTTCTGACGCGTTTCTAGCTGCGCTAAGAAGGCTTATCGCAAGAAGAGGGAAGTGTGCGGCTATTTATTCCGATAATGGAACAAATTTTGTAGGCGCAGCAAGAAAATTAGACGAAGAGTTGGTGAAAGCAATTAAAAAAAATTCCGCGGTGGCAAAACAACTCGGAAAAGAAGGGATTGAGTGGCATTTTATCCCCCCGGCAGGACCTCACATTGGAGGTATCTGGGAGGCCGGCGTAAAATCCATGAAATACCATATAAAACGAGTTATTGGTGACGGAAATGAATGGAGGAATGAATGACATATGAAGAGATGTCAACACTATAATGCCAAATAGAAGGAGTGTTGAATTCACGAGCCCTATATTTATCCGATAATGATATAGAGGAAAATTAAGTACTTACACCTGGACAATTTCTGATAGGGCGGCCACCGTTGGATGTGATGGAGCCTATAAATGAAGATGAAAAAATAGGGATTTTGAATAGGTGGAAATTAATCCAAAAAATCAAAAGAGATTTTTGGATAAAATGGAAAGATGACTACAGAGGTATAAATGGAAAAGGAATAGCCCCAATATAGAAAAGGGACAGGTAGTTCTAATAGAGGATGAAAATTGTCATCCATCAAGATGGCCGTTAGGAAAAGTCCAAGAAGTGCATAAGGGTAAAGATGAGAAAGTTCGGGTAGTAAAAGTCAAGATGCAGGACGCATGCATTTCCCGACCAATTACCAAAGTTTGCCCTCTTCTAGGAATCAAGGCTGTCGATAATGAAGAAGAATCTCAACCCAAAAGGATAACTAGGGGTGGATCTTGGATATCCAAGCTGGGGTTATTAATGAGTATGCTAATGTTGATGTCGTTTTGTCAACTATAAAATGCATCACTCACCGTCGAAAATACGCCTAAGTATCAAATTGAAAAAATAAATAAAAAGCCATATATTTGGATCCAATGGGCGAAGTAGAAATTGTCTCATCTTCTTGGAATTTGGTTGTTTTCTATAATATGGATGCTTATTTTGAAATGATAAGCAAGACGAATGTGTGAGATACTTCATAGATTCGAGGATCAGTGTAACCTTGTTCTAGACAATACTTTTAAACAACTAACTGAATTAGAAGAAAATAATAAATTATGCATGGCGCATAGTAAGCAAAGAACATTTGAGTTCATGGTGTCCTTGTATCACATACTGTTTGGGATTATGGATGAGGATGATAGTACAAATGGAGCAAAATATGAAAAACTTGTTAGATAACCAACACAGTCTAAACGATCTAGGAAAAAAGAACTGTCTATCGTTGATTCGACGGCTAATATCCTTAAAAAGACAAATGAGGAAGTTAATAATAATTTCAAATACATGAATAAACGTATAGAGAATATGACGGCGGTACTACAAGAAAGTTATTACGTTTATAAGGAGTCTATAAATTTCTTTATGGTCACAAAGCAGTTGACTAGTTTAATTGAAGATTGTGAAAGGACACTAGCAGGTATAATTAGTTTGTTAATTGATATAAATCATGGACGGCTAAACACTAATATTCTCAAGCCGAGCCAACTGAAAAGCGAGATATCGAAAATCAAGGAAAGTCTATCTGAGACACTAGTATTAACAGGAAAAAGAACTGGAACAGAGTTAAAAGAGGTATATACGCTTTTAACAGCTAGGGGCTTATTTGTAGACAAAAAATTGATAATCAATGCTAAGATACCATTGTTTAGCAGACACCCATCGAAATTATATAAAGTAATACCAGTGCCAGTTTGGTCAGAAGAGAGTTTGCTGATAGGCAGCTTAAATTCAGAGTATTTAGTGTACAATTTTGAGGTTGATTCATATCATTTAATGACGGAGACCACTTTGAACAAATGTCAAAAGTGGCAGGCCCAAAGAATAGTTTGTGAAGGAAATTGGCCATGGAGTAATGCCAACGATTTGGCATGTGAATTAAGACCGCTAAAACCAGGTAAACCAGCTAATTGCGTATACAAGCGCATTTTAGATTCTAGTTCATATTGGGTTGAATTAGAGACAAAAAGCACTTGGCTATTTAAAGTGCGTTTTAACGCCAAAGTAAGAATTCGATGTCAAAAAATAAAGATGTATGTAGTTAATTTGCCAGAAGAAGGAATTTTAACACTAAGGTCGGATTGCACAGCTCGCACTGACGATAAGATATTAGTAACGCAATATAATATAAACTCAGAGAGGCAAGACACATTATCATCAGCATATGTAGGTGATATCACGGAGGTTCCGAAAATCGTTTGGAGTCCATTTGAAAATCACACAAAAAACCATAGTGCCGAAATTGATAGACTAACAAAGGAATTAGCACATTTGAAAGGAATTCATATAGAATTAAAGGGGTTAAATGTACATCACATATCTGGTCATACCTCTTTGACTTTAAGTATCGTAATTATTGTAATTCTAATAATATATGCCATACAAAAATGTAGGAAACTGCAAGCCATAACGTTTGGAGGCCGTTTGCAAGATGTTTAAAATATTAATGTATGATTGTTTAATTAAAAAATGTTAGCATATAATCAAATTGTATAGATTATAAGTCAAAGTTAATAAATAAAGAAATCAGTTTGAAATAGTAACTCAACAAATGAAGACGTCCTTATTTCGGGTCGCTCTATTCACCAAAATTGGCGCGCACTTTCCGCCACCATTAGATCAGAATGTCTCCGGAGATCAGCTTCAGGAGATGAAGCCATAAGACCCGTAAGCGCTGATTTAGGGCAAAGGCCAGATAAGGTCTGCCATATTATCAACGGGTGGAAACTTAAATTCAATGGCCAAGACGGGTTAAGCGTGGATAAGTAGAGGCGATTAGGCGTTAACGTATCAAACTCTGGAAGGAAATTTCTCCGTGCTATGTAGCAATGCGAGCATTCTTTTTGAAGGGAAGGCACGTGAGTTTTACTGGAGATATCACAAGGCGTACAGGAACTTGGGTTGGATTTCGTTGTATGATGCTCTTCGCAAGCAGTTTCGAGATACTCGATCCGAGATCAGAAGCAACAAGAGAAGGAATGTTTTGATTGTTTTATGATAGAAACACTTCGCAGGAATCTGAGACCCGAAATTAGGAATGAGTTGTTAAACGTTAATATCGATTACATGGCCAAGTTAGAAGATGTTAAGCGAAGCTATGGTTATAAGAAGCCAGTACCATTTCGCAGACAAGTATCCAAGTTGGGGCAGGGCTGTTCTTGGGAGGATGCTACAGACGGTTAACGCTCTCGCATTGGTATGCTGGAACTGCAGGAGAGATGGGCATCGATATGTCGATTGGGCAGAAAAGAAAAAGGTGTTCTGCTATGGGTGCGGTGTACATTTACAAGCCGAGTTGCCCAAAGTGTCTAAACAACGGGAAGCCCATCAACCTATTTTCTGGCCTCAACTTTTGAAAAATAACAAAATTTCCAAATATTAAAATTTGTTTATTGGCGATCAGTCAAAACAATAAATGCTATCCGGCATAAAAACATAGACAAACGGCCTAATGCGGAGGTTCGTTTAGAGTTGTTCTTGGACTGTTAGACACGGGGCATCCATGAGCGCCATAGGCGGAAAATTAGCCGAACAAATTATTAAAAGCCGAATTCCATTTAAGAGGGGTAAGATAACAGCAAGAATAGCAGATGGGCAAAAGCAAAAAGTGGTAGGGCGTTTGAAAACACCAGTAGAGTATGAGGGAAAAATGGAGGATCTATAAATGTATATAATTCCTTCGCTTAGTCAAGATTTGTATTTGGGCATTGATTTTTGGTCCACTTTTGAACTTCGGTCGCCTAATATGCATTTGAAGGAATTGACAAGCGAAACATACATTTTATATGACATTCAAAAGATCAATTTCAAAGCAAGCGCTGATCGGCAAATTTCCTTCATTTGCTGTCTCAGGTCTAGGAAAAACTAGTCTCCTGTCGCATTCTATCGACATATTCCGTTTTTGCCAGCGGTTGAAAAATTGCTCAAACTTAGAGTAGTCGAAGAATCCGACAGTCCTTGGTCGTCACCAGTTGTATTGGTGCAGGCAAAGTGCGTCTGTGTCTTGACAGCCGAAAAGTTAATGCTGTGACTAGGAAAGACGCATACCCTTTGCCGTAAATTGACGGCTTCCCAAAGCAAATATTATTTCCAGCCTCGATCTTAATGATGCCTACTGGTAAATTTTAACCTCAGTCGCGCGACTTCTTTCACAATACCGGGTAAGCCCCTGTACCATTCGGTCTTACCAACGCTTCGCAGACGATGACCAGGCTGATGGATAAGGTAATACCTGCTGAGCTTAGAAACGAATTCTTCGTTTACCTTGATGACTTGCTCATCGTTTCAGATAGTTTGACTGCCATATGAAGGTTTTGGAATCGGTAGCACTGGGTTTTTTTTCGAACTGGGTTTGACATTAAACGTAGGAAAAAGTAATTTTTGTATGAAAAGTGTCAAATATTTAAGACACATAGTGGGCGAAGGGGTAGTGCAAACGGACCGTGATAAAATTTCAGCAATGGCGAATTTTCCATTGTCCAAGTCTCTGAAAACCTTGAGGAGATTTCTTGGCATAGCTGGATGGTATAGGAAATTTATTAATAACTTCGCAGCCGTGCCAGCTCCTCTAACCGATCTTCTGAAGCCTAGATAAAAAGTTGTAATGACTGTCGAGGGCGAGGAGGCATTCAAAAAGCTAAAAAAGATGTTTTGCACTGCACCGGTTCTGCGTAGCCCGGAATTTAGCAATCCGTTTTACATTCGCTGCGATGCCAGTAATACCGGCGTCGGTGGCGTTTTAGTTGAAAAATGGGTCGACTTAGAATCTTCCCAGTTTAAAGACCCAGACTATGTAGATCTGATTGAAAAGGTTGAACCTAATGCCAACAGCTTTCCTGATTTGAAAGTAGCAAATGGTTTCGTGTTTCGAAGAACTGAGCATTCATCTGGCGAGCCTATTCATGACAATTTTTGCTGGAAATTATGGATTCCATCTGGTTTGGTTTCGGCAGTGCTTAGAAACTTATGATGATCAATTGGCGTCGCATGGAGGCAATCACAAAACTTTGGAGATAATAAGGCGATTTTATTATTGGCCACGGTTGGTTAAGGACGTCAAAAACTATATTCGCTCATGTGATATGTGTAAAAGGAACAAGGCTCCAAACCAAGCTTTGCGACCTCCAATGGGAAAGGCTCCGGAATCGACGAGGGCTTTTCAGAAATTGTATATAGATTTCCAAGGACCGTGCCCAAGATCAAGAAAGTTCTTGAGAGAGAACAAGGTAGCTCACACTCTGACGGCTGTTAACTCGCCTCAGTCCAATGCCTCTGAGCGGGTAAATCGTTCGGTGATAGCGGCTATACGGTCCTACGTTCGTATTGACCAGAAGGATTGGGACGAGCGGTTAAGCAGCATTTGCTGTGCCCTCATCACCGTACTACATGCTGTTTGGGCAGCACTTCATTTCGTCGGGGGCCACATACAAGCTGTTGAGAGCTCTCAGTTTGCTGGAAGATAGGACTTTAGCATTTTCTAAGGAGGATTCGCTTGAGCTGGTCCTAGCTTGTTATGATCTCGAGGATCTGCAAGGGCGATAAGTAGGGCGCTTTCATGCAAAGGACATAAAGCAGTAGGTCCAGTTTTGCAAGCTTGGTTGGTATCATCCTTAGAGCGTCGACCCCAAAGTCTGATCTGGGGAGGGGGTGGGTATTTTGTAGCGCTTACTGGTAGCATGAGATACTTTTGTGGCTCCACCTAGGGCATGCCTAACAGGGGGTGTGTCAAGTGTCAAGTGTCCAAGTAATTCACCTTAGCTCCAAATCGACGTTTCGAATGGATTGGAGGCGCTACATGCTGTCTTTCCATATCCGGCAGCAGCAGAAGCAACACTCAGTTTTCTTATAAGTGTGAGACAATTCGAAAAGAGCGGCGTATACGGAGAATTTTGAAAAGGCTGAGAAAACGGAAGCAAGACACCACTACTAAAGCAACCGACATCTAACAGCAACCAGCGACGTCCCGGAAATTATTCCCAGGGGTCATGGATGGCAAAGGAAAAACCCAGCGATTTTAATCTTACCTAAACCTTCTTACATAAACCTAAACTTTGTAACGAACTGATTTTTACGTTCGGCTCGCTAAGAGTATCGTGCGGCTAGCTCAGAAGATGTGTGTTGTTCGTCCCACCAAACTTTTATAAACGTGACCGCCCGATTGTCTAGTGAGAACGCACAGAATGTTAGGATGTGTTTGCTATTATCTTTATTCGCTGACTTGGCCCTCGGCCCGGGACTAATGGTGACAAGCTGGTATCTCAACGCCTTCTCCGATGAGCTGTGGTTGCTCCACCGTCGCTCTCCGCTGCCTCGTTTCGTGATGGCCCGGAACGCCTCCGTTATCTTTGGCCTCGGGGCAATGAGGGTCTAGGGATGCGTTACCGTTTCCAGACTGGGGAGAACAGGCACTGGGCTCTCAAAGCATACGCCTTTCGCAGCCACAGCCTCCTGTCTCTGGATCTGTCCCGGCCGGTCACACCAGACGCCTACACAGTTTCTACCTGGCGGTTCAGGCATACACCGGAAGGCCGCCAATGCAGTCCCTGTGGCAGGACGCCAGGTTCAAGACGAACGCTTCCTCGCCTCTAAGCCATAGACTGAATACGTTTGAGTGTGGCTTGCTTGCTGCTGGGCCTGCGATGACTGCTCGTCGTTTCTTGTGTCCTCGATGTCCTTGCTCTGCTCACGGCGCGATATCCTGGCTCCGTAGCTACCTGTTTTTCAGCTCCGAAACTTCAACTCTAAGTCCCGAACGTCTAGAAGTAGCGATCTTGCTACTTGTTGACTCGGAGCGGCTCTGCTTGCTCCTGATGTTGACTCGACTTGTGTTGTTCACTGATTGGCTGCTTGTCTACTGATCTGGATGGATTGACTCCTTGTGATCGACTGATCCAGCTTCCTGCGCTCGGCCTGCTTATATAGGCCGGCCTATCCCGTTAATTCTCGGCTTCTCCTTTTTCGTCTTTGCGCACGGCACTATACTAGGGTCCAAAGTCCGTAGTCTTCCACCGTTATTCCTTCTCTTCAAACTCTCTCTCTCCTCGTTCTCTCCAAATTCTCTTTTCCCACAGTGCCCACTACGCTACGGGAAAAAAATGAGTCTTGCACCTCTTCTCCGACTGTATTCTCCCTGAGTTCTCTCGATCCTCTGTTCCGGTTCGCTGATTATAGTCCTCCTTCCCTCGACGTCGCTTCTTCACGTTCAAAACAGTTCCCGCCCCAAGATGTTGATTTTCTTCTCTCTAGCTGTCATCCTTGTAAATCCTTGTAGCTTTCGAGTCCTATTGGTCCTCCAAATGGTTCTCTCGACGCTCACAGCTCGTTCCTGAGTTCCACAGCGCCGACCATTCCTGTGCCGACATTTCCAGTGTTTGGTGCCCATCGATCGACACTATCATCCAGTGCCAATCGACCGCTTATTAATCGAAGGGCCCCCATCCCTTCAAAACGCGCAGCGTGACAGAAAATTTTCTCCGGTAAGTTTTTCTCTTTTTCTTCTTGCATTCACCCTTCTCACTTTTACTATCTCTCTTTCTGCCTTCCCCCCTCACGACCCACCATTGCCCTTGGCCGTGGCACTCGGAGATGTAGAAACCGGCCGGAATTTCCACCGCTTCTTCCATTCCCCCCCAGCTGGCAGGAACCCCTTATCATACATGTATTTCTCAGAGTGAGTACCCCGACGTTTGATGCATTTTTTTTTCTTTCAGATTTTTCTTGCAAATATACAATCCTCGGCGGTACCTCGTCCATTAGGACGGGTCCTGCCCACAGACGCTCCTCCTCCAGCTGTGCGGCATGGAGGACAGCCTCCCACTGTGCCTCGGCGTACTTCCGGCGCTGCCTTGCTGCTTCTTGCCTCTCCTCCTCCTCCTCCTCCTCCTGCTTCGTCCTGGCCTGCTGGCGGGCCTTCTGCATGGCCGAGTGGATGATTTGCACGTCTGCTCGGGTGAGCTCTCGCTCTCCGTGCAGTCCAACGGTGTTGGGGTCCCCGGGCAGGATGCTGCCCATCATGAGGCGTGCGCCTGTCCTCCGACCATCCTTGCCCCCGGTTGGACCCCGCCGCAGTTTGTGCAGCCATCCTCCTCCTTGCCTCTGACCTCGTCATGCGCGTACTCATATTGGCTAATGAATGATTTCGAATGATTATCCTTTGCCCGACGACACATCGGTTCTCTGCGACTCCCTTTATTTCCCTCGGGCTTTCCTCCTTGCTCTTCCCTTATGTTCTGTGCCGTTATTTGTTGGCGCTGCTCAGTTTCTTGACGCATTCCCGTTCCGTGGAACAGAACAACAGCTCCGCTGTGCCGTCTCTCCCCTTTCTTCGGCCGCCAGTAGACTTGTCAAGATCTCACCTGTATAAAGTCTAACGACGCTACGGGCTGGGTTCTCATACCGGTTGCTGCTCGTGTTGTGGTTGCCCTATTCTTTTTCTTTTTCCTGCGGTACGCGGCGTATAGTTGGATGACTCTGGCTTTCGCCCGACGCTGAATCTGTCTGCCTCGTTTCCGGATCCTTGTAAGACCTTCCTTGTGTGCCCCTGTGCTACGCGGCCTGCCTCGTTGCATGGGTTCTGCCCCTTTGTTTTCCTTGGGTTTTTCCTTTACGCGGCGTATAGGCGAATGGCTCGGGCGTATGCCTGACGCTGAATCCGTCTGCCTCGTAGTCGGGATCCCTAGCATCGTTTTCCATTTATATCTTTGTGTCACAAGTGTCCTTGTGATTGTCCTTTATGTGTGGCGTATGGATGCCTCGTAGTCCGGATCAATGTGAAATCCTTGTTTTAGTCCTCCGATGTGTCCGCCGTCTGCTCGTTTGCCGTTTCTGTTTGTTGCTGCTTAAGCTCGCCAATGTGAACCGTCCCCTCTTTCTTCGAGTGTGTGTGGCGTATTTTGCGGATTACCGGCGAAACGAAATCTACAACCTGGTAAGGACCATCGTACCTCGGGGCTAGTTTCGCAGCGAATCCCTCGGCTGCTTTGGATAGGTGGTGTTCTTAGGCCCACACTATGCCGCCCCGCTGGTGTCGACTGCCTCCTGGGATGCATTTTCCATGTTCCGACGTACGATTTCGAAGATTTCTTTTAACTTAGCTGCCTTTTCGTCTGGAGTCTCTGTGTTTCTTCCGGGGCCTAACGTTTCCCTGTCGTATAATGCATTTGGCAAACGGGGTTCCCGGCCTTGTGTGAGAAACGCTGGGGAGTACCCAGTTGACTCAGATATGCTTGAGTTCACTGCTAGCATAATCTCTGGCCAGTTCTCGTCCCAAGTTCTTTGGTACTTTCCTGCGTATTGAACTATCATCGTCTTTACCGTACGGTTAGCCCGTTCTGTTGGGTTTTCCTGTGGTTTGCTGTTTTATTCCCATTTCGCTGAACTGTACTCCGTTGTCGGTTATCACTATCTTCGGAGCCCCGAACCTTGATATTATGCGTTCTTTAAACGCTTTCTGTAGGGCCTCCGCTCGTGCTGTTCGGAGTGGCACAATTTCCGTCCATTTGAAAAATCGATCGATTAAGACAAGTATCATCTAGTTTCCGTGCTTCGATCTCGGCAATGGCCCGACGAAATCCGCACATATTGTTGCCCATGGTTCCTCTGGTATCTGAGTGAGCATTTTTCCAGCAGCCTGAAGCTGATTTGGCTTGTATTTCAGGCATACTTCACACTTGCGTACATGTGTCCTGGCGTCTCTGTGCATTCCTGGCCATTAGTACCGGGCTCCCAGACGTGCTATTTTTCTTCTACTCCCAACATGCCCAGCGGATGGGGAGTCATGGTATTCTTGAAGTACGGTTTGTCTTAGCCATTGTGGAACGCACTGGAAACTGACATCTTCATTGGCCGCTCTGTGAGAAATGTGCCTATAGAGTGACTCGCCTTCCATTACATAGTCTGGATATTTTTGTGGTTGGGCTTTTATTTTCTCGCTCATGCCCCTTTATCCAGCTGCAGCCATTGGTTGATTCTGTCGAAGTGTCTTTCATGCCTCTAAGAGTGTCTGGTAATGGTTGTCCTGATAGGGCGTCTGCCACCACATTTAGCTGTCCCTTCTTGTATGCTATCTCGAAGTCGTACTGCTGGAACTCCAGGGCCCATCTTGCTACCCTTCTAGAAGGGCTTTCTATGCTGTTTAACCACTTTAGAGCCATGTGGTCTGTTATCACTTTAAAATGGTAGCCTTCTAAGTAAGGTCTCAGCTTTCTGATTGCCCACACGATTGCCAAGCATTCTTTTTCTGTTGTAGAGTAATTTTTCTCCGCTGCGTTTAGGGTCCGGCTTGAGTATGATATTACTTTTTCTCCGTTCTTTGTTTCTTGTGTCAGGATCGCACCTAAACCATAATCACTGGCGTCCGTCTGCAAGACGCATCTTTTCTCGAAATCCGGGCATGCCAGCACTGGATCGGCCACTAATCGTGCCTTTACTTCTTCGAAAGACTGCTGGTGTTCCGGCGTCCATATCTACTTTGTGCCTTTGCGTAGTAGATCATTAAGTGGTTTTACTACACGCGAAAAATCTGGCACAAATCGTCGGTACCTTTTAGCTACGCCTATGTATTGCCGTAGTTCACGTACCGTTCAAGGTGGCTCTAGTTCGGCGATGACCGCTACTTTCTCCGGATCTGTTCATATCCCTTCGCTAGTAACGTGGTGTCCGAGGTACAGCAGCTCTTGCTTGAAGAATTTACATTTATCGGCGTTTATTCTTGAGTTTGCTTCCTTGAGACGCCTAAACACTTCCTTTAGGTTCTCCACGTGTTCTTTCAGCGTGCGTCCGATCACAATAATGTCATCTTGATATGCAAACGCGTATGGTGACATTTTCGGGCCAATAACCTGATCGAGAGCTCTTTGGAACGTGGCCGATGCTGAGTGTAGTCCGAAAGGAATTATTTTCCATTGGAACAAACCTTTGCCGGGTACTGTAAACGCCGTACATTGCCTACTATTCACCTCCAGAGGGATTTGCCAATATTCGTCTTTCATGTCTAGACTGCTTATGTACTTAGCTTCTCTGAGTTGGTCCAGGATATAATTGATCCGCGGCATCGGGTAGGCATCTTTTATGGACTTCGCGTTTATTTGTCTGAAATCAACGCATAGTCTACACTTGTCCGTCTTCTTTTTCACCATTATAGTGGGCGAGCTGTATGGACTTCTTGAATGTTCTCTGAAGCCCATTTGTCACAGCTTGTCCATTTTAGCGTTGATCTCTCCTTGGACTCTTGGACTCTTGGGTTCTTTTTTTTTTTTTTTTTTTTTTTTTCGCGCGGAGTCCCACGGCCCACTTACCCGCCCAACCGACCGAGGGGCGCAGCCGTGTATCGTACGGCACGATTCGCGATAAGATAGACGCGAGATAGGAAAATAAAGGTAAAGGTCCGGGGAAAAAGTAATAGTTAGATCAATCTTGTGCCAATGAAGCAAGTATCAATCGTTTTAGGAGCGGCAGAGAGTCAAGATTTGATATTACAGGAAAAAGTCTATTATAGTCAGAACATAATACTCTGAAAGGCTCATGCAAGGCATAGTTAGATCTACAATGATTTAAAATTAGGGGAAAATAATTTCTAGTTAATCTACTTGGCACAGAAAAGTTTAGCCGACTTAACAAGTCGGGGCAGTCAATATCACCATGTATAAGGTTATAAATAAAGATAGTACCAAGCATCGTTCTACGGTTGGCTAGGGATGGTAAATTAATCAAAAGAAGTCTACTAGAATAAGAAGGTAAGATAAGGTTTGCATCCCAATTTAGGCGCCGTAAAGCAAAAAGAAGGAAGTTTTTTTGTACAGATTCAATACGACCAATATGTATTCCGTATTGTGGACTCCAGACGGGAGACCCATACTCCAGAATCGGACGGACTAGCGAAATAAATAAAGTTTTAGTCAAATAAGGATCATCGAATTCTTTTGACCACCTTTTAATAAATCCAAGCACTCCTCTGGCTTTATTAACCATGGACGAAATGTGATTAGAAAATTTTAGTTTAGGGTCCAAGAGAACGCCAAGATCGTTTACAAGAGTTATTCTATCCAAAGAGCTGCCACTTAACGTGTAAGTCGCGTATATCGGATTGGCCCGATAAAAAGTCATCAGCTTACACTTGGAACCGTTTAAATTTAGTAAATTATACTCGGCACCAGTTTTGAAAATTATCTAGATCGGATTGCAAGTCTAAATGGCAGGAAATGTCCTTATACTGCAGGCACAACTTAACATCATCTGCGTACATAAGTACGCGAGAATGACTTATAATTGATGGAAGATCGTTAATAAATAATGTAAAAAGTAACGGACCCAGATGGCTCCCTTGTGGGACACCGGAGGTAACACGGAGAATTTCAGAAATTGAATTTTAAAAAGGACCCTTTGTGACCTGCCATTTAGATAACTTGAAATCCATTTAAGCAGATCAACTGGAAAACCTAAAAGGTCAAGTTTTTGAATGAGAAGTAAGTGATTTACAGAGTCAAATGCTTTACTAAAGTCAGTGTAAATGACGTCTGTTTGAAAACTACGATTGAAGCCTTTTATCACAAATGATGTGAGCTCTAGAAGGTTTGTGATTGTGGATCTACGTTTTATAAATCCGTGTTGACACGGAGAAATAATTGATCTGCAAAGGTGCTGCAAATGAGGAGTAATAATTTTTTCAAAAAGCTTAGGAATAGCTGACAACTTAGAAATACCTCTGTAGTTACTGGCTTCTAACTTGTTACCTTTTTTGAGAAGAGGAATAACAAATGATTCCTTCCAAATATTTGGGAATTGGGAGGTTTCTAGAGATAAGGTAAACAACTTGTGAAGAGGTTTGCCGGGGCCTTAGCGCAATACCTAAGCACGCCCCGGAATACCATCGGGCCTGGCGAATAACAGGCTTAATCGAGAAGATCCAAAGGGCTTTCTGTTAAAGTGGGACGAATATGAGGTTTGACTTGGACATGGTGTAGAATAAGGCTGTGATGAATAATCTGAGTGAGTAGTCGTTTGAAAAATTGGGCAATAATCGGCTATTGCCTGATCTGTGGTTGCCGTTGTTTTCGAACGACAGCGAAAGAATTGTTTCGCTTGGTGTTAACAAATTATAAACTGTTTGGGTCCTGGAGAACTGGACCTTCACGGTTTAAGTAACTATTATAACACTGGCATTAAGAAATCTTGACGCTAATATCTGTAAAACAGATTGAGAACCGGTATTTTTATATTTCCTAAAAAGTCTGGACTTTACATTTCTTAAGTGTGTCAACTCTTTGCTAAACCAAGGTGATTTATTGGAAGTTGACGGATAGTACCACGGAACACAGGAATTAAAAAATGAGTTTATTGCAGTGTAAAAAACATTTACTGCATCGGACATATTAATGCATAAGTAAAGATCAGACCAATTAAAGCCAGAAATAAAATTATTTAGCCTCAGAAAGACTGCCTTGCGAAAACAATGCATTCGTTTGGATTTTTCTGATTTTTCTTCTATAACGCTAGCCGTATCAAATGAAAGTTCGATTGTTGGGTGATATGGATCTTCAGGTTGCGAGAGTGGTGCTACTCTGGACAGAAACACACCTTCAGTAAGACATTCGATCCAGCCTCAGTGGACCAAGTAACTCCAGGTATATTAAAATCACCTAGAACTATCAACTGATCCCTATCGGAAAGCTTATTTACAACGGACTTAATAACGGATAGGTGATTTAAATAATGAGGAAGTTTAGACAACGGCGGAATATATGAGCAAGTTATGTATATAAAGTTACCAGGAAGCGATAACTTTACACAAATAAATTCAATGGTATTGAATTCATCAAAAAATAACTCCTCAGACGGGAAGTTTGAATCAACTCCAATTAAGACTCCACCTCCCCGTCTAGAGGGACGGTCATACCTATATATTGTGTACTTACCTGGAAAAAACTTCGGAGCTAAAGATCTCCGGCTTTAACCAGGTTTCTGTGAACACAATAATAAGAGATGCAAAGGAAAGGCTATCAGAATACAATTTAGTGAGTTTGCTACGCAAACCTCTTGCATTCTGAAAAAAAAGGAGGTTAGTTTTTTGAAATTGAAATTAGTACACTGGTTTGGCCTCGACTAGGAAGTTTTACTCCCACGGGCCCCTTCTTCTTTATCTTAGCCTCGAACTCTTTTACAACCATATTATCCGGCCAAAAGTCGCCCGAGCATATGGCTTCAAAAAGCTCGTTAGGGACAGTTATCTTGAAAGATGAAATGTCTCTAGCATAAGAAAACTTAAACTTTTCCACCTTTACACTATTACAATCGGCTTTAGTTTTGTCTTGTATATAAGACAATACATCAGAAGATGTTTGATCAGGGGAAAGCCGAGAAACGAAAATTAGTTTCTTTAGTGGAACCACTGTAAGGGATTTTGGTGGAGCAGACATTGTTTCTGCAAAACCAACTTGAGCCGGTTGTCCGGACTCAGTAGTCCCTTGTGGTGGATAGGTGGATCCACTAATTGTGAAACCACTCCGGACAAATCGGAATTTTTAGAAGTCCCTGGTTGCATGCATTCTGTAACGGATTGTTCGGATACCGAATCTTTTTTAGCTGCTGATCTTAGCAACATTTGAGGGTTTGCTGAAATCAGCTGCTGATCCGCCGGAATGCTCTGTTGTTCTTTTGATTTCGGTTGCGGGGTGTTCCCCTTTTGCTCCTTACCACCAGCGGCCTTTTTGCGCTTAGGGGACTCTTCTAATAGCTTACGACTATTAAACTGCGAGTCCAGCGCAGATAGGAGATCATCAGCTCGGCGAAAACTATCTCTAGCCACTCCAAAACAGCTTATCAGTCCCATCAGGCCGCCTTTAGTTTGGCGCATGAACGATTTCATCTCGTTCGCAACCTCGACACAAGCGTCACAACAAAACTGCAAATTGGGCCCCTTTGAAAGGTCATCACTTGTCCGGCCAGTAAAACCGGCGCACTTGGTGTGCACCATATTTTCACACAGCCAGCAAGTCATATTAGACTGGTCAGCCCTGATTACGAGGCTGCATTTTTTGCAGAAGCAGACTAAATTTTTATTATTCATTTTATTTATTTACCACTGTACCAAGAAAGCGAAATTGAAATTTATAAGCGAGCAGTTATAAGTACCGCAAGAGCGCAGAAACTGCACGCTTAGAACTTTCAAAAGCAAAGAGAGCAAGAGAGCGGGAGCGTAAATAAGTAAAAGTGCATGCACAAAAGCGAAACGGCGGGGATATAGGAAAAGAAAACACAGATAAGAATTACGAAAAAACTAAAACAATTAATTAATATTAAATACAAAGTGCACTCGCGAAGCGAACGGAGTTTAAATTTATGTTTAAATAAACCGGAAGCGAATTAGAATTGTTTTGATAAAACCCACCGATGGGAATAAACGAAAACAAAATGCAAAATTCGAAGCGCAGAAAAAAACACGACCGTTCACTTTGAAAGTCAAAGACGAATGATAATATCTCTGTGTGATTGGCTTGTCGTCTTTCATGGTGATTTGGTGCTCGGTCACTGTAAATGTTCCTAAAATCTGCTAGCTGTCTGTTGAGGAATTTCTCAATGTCCTCTTCATCACCTCCGTGTGAATCTACAGCCACCGACAGTCTTTCTTCTGGACATCCATTGTGGCGTTTTCTTGCAGGTATTCGCAATTCATGCCCGGCACATTTTATTTCTGCCCCGACTCCTGTGAGGAAATTCCATCCCAGCACTAACTTATCCACTACTCCTGAAAGTATTAAAAGATTCATCCCCAATTGTGTGTTTCCAAACTCCACCGTGACCTCGAGCTGTGAGCTTATTCTGCTGCATCTGCCCTCTGCCAACCTAACATCCTTCCTTTGTCAGCCAGTGTATCCGCCAGCTCCTCGTTAATGAAGCTTGGTGGCTCCCGTGTCAATTTCAACGGACGCGGACAACTGCTGCTCTTCCTCGATCAGTTCGCCGGTTAGTTTGAAGAGGAGGCACTTTGCGACCCCTGTGCGCCACTCTGCGACTGGGATCGCTGCCCATTTCCCGCTTTGGGGCAGCACTCTACGCTCCTGACGACAACCTTGTTTTACCTTGTCTGTCAACTTCGAGAAGAACCCTCTAGGCAGAAAGTATGTTTGGAAACTCTAGCTGAACTCTTCCCATATTATCCAGTGTTTATTGCTTGAAATAAACCATTTAAGTGCTTTGCCTTGCAATAGCTCTGGCGTTGCACGTGGGATCATATTTAGGTTCAGACCGTACGTGTTTGCGGACCATTCTAGTGGCTTCTCTGTGCCATCGAATTTGAACGACCATTCTCTCACTTGCTTGGTGTGCTTGGTCTTTGCTGCCCTTTTTATCTCTTTTGGCTTGTGTTTCGACTCCTGCCAGCTTCCTTCATGCTGTCCACTCCAAGACTTGCTCTCCGCTGCCTCGTTTCGTGATGGTCCGGAACGCCTCCGTTATCTTTGGCCTCGGGGCTATAAGGGTCTAGGGATGCGTTACCGTTTCCAGGCACTGGGCTCTCAAAGCGTACGCCTTTCGCAGCCACAGCCTCCTGTCCCTGGATCTGTCCCGGCCGGTCACACCAGACGCCTACACAGTTTCTACCTGACGGTTCAGGCATACGCCGGAAGGCCGCCAATGCAGTCTCTGTGGCAGTAAGATAGGTTCAAGACGAACGCTTCCGCCCTCGCCTCTTAGCCGTAGACTGACTACGTTTGAGTGTGGCTTGCTTGCTGCTGGGCCTGCGATGACTAACCATCGTTTCTTGTGTCCTCGATGTCATTGCTCTGCTCACGGCGCGATATCCTGGCTCCGTTGTCTGCGTGCTCTTGTGAGGCTAGGTGCAGCGGGTCTTCGGCTCTCGGGATTTGGTCAGCTGCCTTTCTAGGACTCTGGCCGTGAACTACTGTGCTCTCGACGCATACGCCTCTCGAGACACCCGTGATTCGGACGCGCGTCCTTCTTGGCTAGTCGCACCAGGGCCTGCTCAATTTTCGACTGACGGTTTTGGCGTACGCCGGAATTTGACAAAGCAATTGTTTTCGCACGGCAGCTGGTTCTAGACAACTTCCCTTCCGAGCCCACGGTTTTTTGTCGAAGGACTCTTTTGTTCAATTCTGCTCAAATCGCGACGAGAATTGGAACAAAGCGCCTGGACTTAGTCGCGTGATGCCTTAAGGACCTCAGCTACCTGTTTCACAGCTCGGAGACTTCAGCTCTAAGTCCCGAACGTCTTGATGTAGCGATCTTGCTCCTTGTTGACTCGGCGCGGCTCTGCTTGCTCCTGATGTTGACTCGACTTGTGTTGTTCACTGATTGGCTGCTGGTCTACTGAGCTTGATGGATTGACTCCTTGTGATCGACTGATCAAGCTTCCTGCGCTCGGCCTGCTTATATAGACCGGCGTATCCCGTTAATTCTCAGCTTCTCCTTTTTCGACTTTGCGCACAGCACTATACTAGGGTCCAAAGTCCGCGGTTTTCTACTGTTATTCCTTCTCTCCAAACTCTCTCTCTCTCCTCGTTCTCTCCAAACTCTCTTTTCCCACAGTGCCGATAGTACGCGCATTCACAGCGTATCCAGCAACTGAAAGGCTTCGGTATTCTAAATCTTCGCTTTTATTTGTGCGGAGTTATTCAACTCCTTCAACTTAAACTTAGTTTAAAGTGGCATAAGATTTGTCGTCAAAACGAGCCCAATTCGCTTTCCCAATCAACCCGAATAAGCTTTGCCAATCGACCAGCTGAGAGGAACATATTTCCAGTGGGGACTGAAGCCAAGTTCAAGCAGAGTTAGGGTTCCATTTTCGTCGCGCTCCGAGGCGAAGCGGGGAGAGAAAGAAAGAACAATAAGTTAATTATTTTATCGGCGTGAAAAGTTAATCAAAAAGCCACAAAATCGAAGCGATCATTGCATAATGCCATCCAACGCGAACGAGATGTGAAGCAGCAGAATATGTTTAAGAGAATTAAATAGTGTAAGTTTGAAGTTTGAAGGTAGTTTTTTTAGCTGTGAAAGATATTAAAGTGATAAAACAGTGGTCATCGCGAGAGAAAGAGCGAGAGAAGAATATGCTAATGCATGTGAATTAAGCGGGTGTAATCATAATGTCCAACAAAATTGATTTTAACAGAAAGCTCTACTTTTTTCCGGTGTTAGTATGTGTGTTTCCTATCCAATTTCCATTTGCCTTTCCCGCCAAATTCAGCAGCAGCCACATTCCGAAGAAAGCGCTTTCATTTTAAGGCATGCGGTGAGTCAAATTTCCATGTCTTCAAATAAAAAAAAAAGGAAAAATGAAACAGGAAAAAAATAACATAAATGGCCCAAAAGGCAATGAATAAGAAGTAACGGAAAAGAAAATAGGAGAAGAAGAGCAAGTAAATTCACGATAAAGCCCCATCGAACCTGGAAAGGTTTTAACTGGATGTTCGATCACGCATGTTCGCATGATTTTTAATTTTGGCGTTTATTTAAAGGAAAAGACAATGCATTGCATTCCAGTTACGCTGTACTAAAGTTATTGAAAACGATCAAAGCCAGATGACCTATGTTAAACATACATATGTAAGATCTTAATGAAATTTTATCTTAATTATTGTACAACCCGATATCGCTCGAATGAAAATTTAGTTCGTATTCCTTTTTGCATTTTCTTTTTATCTTTATTATTACTGTTATTAATGTTCAAAGAAATGAAGTTTAATACCCTGTTTATAATTTGAAGAACAAAATTTTAGTGTGTAATAAAATTTTTATTATGTTTTAAGAAACTCCGAGTTGGCAGCAGCTAGTTTAACGAATATGTAGAATACCGCTATAAAAAAAGGGGTCTCTCAGGCTATTGCCACAATGGGATTGAGCGACCATAGGAAGGGTGGGCAAACAGGGGACCTCCCAAAACATCGAGGGCGGTCCAAAAGGAAATACTTCAATAGCCGATCGTAACCTATGTTCTACCAGCAAGTCTTGTGTGTTTTGCGTCTCCTTTCTCTCAGTGTAGTTTGTCATCGCACGCGAATTTATCTTATTATCACTCCCATAGCTGACGAGCCGAGCCGGATCACTTTTTTCGCGTGCGCTTGTATTTCACCCACTACAGCTAGCCCGGAATTTTATTCATAATTTTATCATAAATTCAAAAACATATAACATATATCATATATACCTTATCAGCATTAATACTTTTATAAATTTAGCTATATTCCATTTGCCGAGATGAACTTTTGCAAAACCAATTATAGGTTTCGTATATTAAAAATTCCAAATTCTCTGGCATATGCTTTTTACAAACTTGGCTTACGGCAAGCTGCACAGAATGGCACACGCATTTTAGCAAAATAAGATGTGGGACCTCCTTCTTCAATTCCGTGTAGACACTTATGTTTGTGCCTATTATAACATTAGCATTGTCGGTACCAATACCAATCAGGTTTTTATACCCTTGCAGAGGGTATTATAATTTTGGTCAAAAGTGTGCAACGCAGTGAAGGAGACATCTCCGACGCTATACGACCTACCAAATGTCATAAGGATCGGCCGACTATATCATATAGCCGCCATATAACTGATTGATCGGAAACGCCATAACTTTGCTGGTTGTTAAGTTAGGAAGTTGGGATTTTTTATGGGTTTTATTTTTGGCCAATCAATCTGACATATTAAATTTCATAAGGATCGGCTGACTATATTCTATAGCTGCCATATAACTGAACGATTGGAAATGCCATAACTTTGGTAAAGAAGAAGAGAAGAAGAGCGAGTAAATTCACAATAAAGCCCCATCGAACCTGGAAAGGTTTGAACTGGATGTTCGATCACGCATGTTCGCATGATTTTTATGAAATTTGGTACGTCGGATTGATTGGCCAAATATAAAACCCATAGAAAATCCCAACTTCCTAACTTAACAAACAGCAAAGTTATGGCATTTCCGATCAATCAGTTATATGGAAGCTATAGGATATAGTCGGCCGATCCCGGCTGTTCCGACATATATACTGCATGCAAAGGAAAGAAGGGTGTGTGCAAAGTTTCAATTCGATAGCTTTGTAACTGAGAGACTAGTTTGCGTAGAAACAGACAGACAGACGGACAGACGGACATGGCTATATCAACTCAGGAGGTGACCCTGATCAAGAATATATATACTTTATAGGGTCGGAGATGTCTCCTTCACTGCGTTGCACACTTTTGACCAAAATTATAATACCCTCTGCAAGGGTATAATAATTAAAGTTGGTATAACTATTTTTTCGCAAACCCAATACCAAATAGTAATTTCTTGAATATGTTAAAAAACAAATGCACTTAAAAGAATGAAATATACAAATGCAAAAGCCCACACAGAAATACACACACGTATTCGATCAACCAAGGGAATTCATTCATCTCTATATATAAAGCTATCAGTAAGAAAACTAAGAACGCACGCAGAGCCAAAACCACTGGTTAACAATATTAATATGCATTTTATTACATTCTAATAACTTTAAACTGATTTGCTAAGATTTATTGGGGCTCCCCAAGTGGCCCCAATCGCTTCCAATTGGAAAAAAGGTCAATTTTCCTTTCAAAAATTCTGGATGCTAAAGGGTTTACTAATCGAATCCGTGTTTTCGCCAATAAATAGTTTAAAACCTTATAAATGTTTACAAAATTTGACTGCTTAGATTTAAGGCTTTTTACTATTTTTAACACCCGTTCTAAAATTACAATTTAGCCAAAAATATCTTTAAACGTCGAAAAATTGCGCTTTAACGATTCATTTGATGGTTTCATTAAAGCTCTAGCTATCTTCTAAATAAAAAAATTAAACAAAAAGTCGATCTATTATCGAATTAAGTGCTCATTACAGTTATTGCTAGTCAAAAGCCGTTTTTTGGCGAAAATATATTTGGCCCGGTTTTTGATAGTGTAGTAAAAATATACCATTCAAATTGTTTTTTACGGTGTTTATTTTAACAGTGTTTTGCCACGCGCTGTTAAGAACATAGAGCAGGAGATCGCAGTAGATAGAGAGAGAGGAAAGTGTGTATGCGCAAAAGAAGATGTTAACGGAGAAACTGTCAATTTGGTCTTATGTGATAATTTTCCTATTAATTAGGCAAGGAGTGGGCTTTGCCTAATTAATAGGAAAATTTCTTTGCATAACCGTGTATTTTGATGTATAACCGTATGTGAGCAATAATATTATTTTAGTTCGCCTTTCTCAGAATTTTAATTTTTTCTATTGAATGCGCAAATTTGTTGATATCTCTAATGTTAACTTAAAAATTTGGTGAGTTAAAGTCATATAAATGATTTAAATTTAAATGAATATTTGGTTATGTTTAATTATGTGCAGTTGTGATAATTGGTATTAGCATAATTGCATTTTGTACATGTATAAATGGGTTTTTGTAGCTTTTAATCTTATTATTCGATATATAACATTGCATAAATTGAACTATTTAAAAAATATTGTCTTATTATTTGTGCGATGAAGCTTTGTTTGCCCGGCCGTTGCACTGTCAAAATATTTGCTGCAAAGGCTTCCCAAGTGATCCACTTGCGCCATAGCCGTGTGTTCTGCAATAAACAGACATAACGCGGCTTCCTGCTCGACAGTTTTCGTGGGTATGCTACCAAAATCAATTTTATTTTTTTGCTGAATGCCGCTCATCGCGCATGAAGCGTGTGCTTCTTAGTGCTTGCATGAGCACGTATATCACTTAACTTGGCCGTAAATGTATTCTATTCTATAAAAAGAGCACTTCAACCTCGAGTCAATTTCGCCTTAAAAACTTCTTTAAAGCGAGGACAAACGAGCAGTCGAAATCCTAGAGCAGACTTGCCAAAGCAAATGTGAAAAATAAGAAGTTTGGCTTCTTTGGCGGAATGATCTTCAAAAACTTCCCGAGAGTCCTGCATAAGAACCAGAATTCTGAAGAGACCGGACCTGTTTACGAAAATCGACGACCAAATCAAAAATCTTATTACCAAAGGATACGCCAAGCAACTGTCTGACGAGGAGGCGGAGAAAGAAGAACCTCGCACCTGGTACTTACCCGTATTTAAAATCCTAAGTCCGAATAACCCAGGAAAAATAAGGCTGGTCTGGGATGAGGCAGCAAAAACAATGGGATATGGCTCAACGACCTTCTGTCAAGCGGACTGGACTTTAACCCCACTTCTCGACGTTCTTCTAGCCGGAAAAGTCGCCGTAAGCGGCGATATCGCCGAAATGCTTTACTGTATCAACATGACGAAATGCATTCCCATCGCTTTCTTTGGTATGATGCCAACCTTTGGTATAAGTTGCGCACCATTCATAGCCCACAACGTGCGCGACAAAAATGCCTTAGTCCACCAGCAGCAATTCCCTTTACCCTTGGAAGCGATTTACCGTGCGCACTATGCCGACGACCAGTACAGTTCTCTCGTATTTTAAGATCGATGGAGACGCCAAAAAACAGGAGCTAGTGCAGCTCGGCGCTACAAAAAAGGTTTTGGGAATATAGTGGGACACACATAAACGTAAATACGTTTATTTGCAGATTATCAAGACTTATGCGAGACGTCCTTACCGATCCTGCAGTCCCGACGAAAAGAGAAGTCCTTCAGGTTCTCATGTCGATCTTCGACCCTTTGCTGTCATGTCATACGATAGGATTAAAAGTCCTTCTGCAGAAAATTTAGCGTGCAAAGGACTGGAATCAATGGAAGCTGTTACTGCCGTAGACGCTAGCGATCATGCTTACTCCGCTGCTTGCCGTCTGCGAATATCACAAAAAGACGAGGTAAACGTAATGCTAGTGGCCGCGAAAAGCAAAGTGGCGCCACTAAAGCCATTATCTATTCCGCGCATGGAGCTCCAAGCCGCCGTGATGGGCTCACTCTTAGCAAACAAAATCGTCAACGTACGAAATCTTCGAGTCGACGATCTAACGTTTCGGTCGGATTCACGAACCGTTCTACAATGGCTGGTGATGGATCCTCGCAACTTTCAACAATTTGTGATGCACAGAATCGGCGAAGTCCTGGATAGCACTCGAGTAGATCAATAGCGATGGATCCCATCAAACGAAGGTCATCAAAAATCCTTGCGTGGACACATGGCTTTACGGACTCGAGTTTCTGAAAAGCGAACCCAGTAACTAAGGACGGACATGCCGACAGCAGTGACCGAATTTTACGTCAAAGAAGCACAGACCCTTCTATACAAGGAAGCACAGAGGCGGACGAAATCCATTCATTGAGGTGTAAAAAAACAATAAGCGCAAAAGCAGTCGAGTGAACTAAAGGAAAGGTGTTCCAATTTTGTTCGAGGAGCTTTTCCAATAATTAACAATACAAGTTGTGGTTTCTTTGACAATATATTTCAAACGGAATTCTTTATTTAATTATTCGTCTTTCAATGCTTAAATGTTCGCCTGTAATTATGCTGACCTAACGAAAGGGAATTGAAATTGGAGCGGATGCATATGTGGGGTTTGGATTCGAAGTGGTCCCAATGTTTGTGTTTGGTTGGCAACTTTATTGGTGGAGTACCGCCGAGGGTATTTGCTAAGGCGGTACTTTGGCTGCTAGATGTTGGGTTGCCGTGGGGGTTTCGGTGGGGAACCGCCGAGGGTAACTGCTGAGGCGGTAACTCCTCCCCCTCAGACTGAACTACCGACCATAACGGAGCGATGGTAGGTGTGAAAGTGGCAGGTGGAGCAATAGTCGTGAGTGGTGCCGCTGGTGTAAAGGTAGTCGTTCTTTTTGAAAAGCAAGCCACCGCTAGTACGGTTAGCATTGTGTATGTCGTCGTTGTGTGTATTGCTGTTCCAGTCTGGATTCTATTGATCTGTATCTCGATATCCTCCATCTTCAGTAGTTTTTCTGGATAGCTCCGATCTAAGGTATCTCCAAGTTTAATCTCGCTGTGCCAAGTCTTTCCACTGTTTCGTATTAACCTGGTTTACAATTTTATCATTCTTACATGTATTATTATTTTCTGACATTTATTCTTATGCTAATATATTTTTTCCTTGTTGCTTACTACATATTCCGGTGTTAATACAAATTCTGTTTTAATCATGGGTAACGCTTTAATTCTTTGCAAAGAATACGTTTCCTTTTTAAAACCGGTAATTTTATGGAAAATATTACGTCTTTCCTATTCATTATTGCTGTTGGAGCATTTGGCGCATTTATTCAAATTATAAATTTTTAAGGCGAGAACTGGAGCCAATAAAGCGTTCGTTCGCTCTCGCAATTTGCCACTTCGCGAATTGAATTTTCGTGATTGAGAAAAGTAACAAAAAAACACGCGTCGGTACGGCAACTAATTTTTTTCGTTTGGAACTGCGTTGGAAGTCTGCCGACCCCTCCCTCTGTTGCTGCTGTTGAGATGGAAACAAAGGAAGTTTCAAGCCCTGAATTGGCCAAGCAGGTATAGAGTGCGAAAAGTTGAAAGCTAATCTGTGGCGTTTTTTAATTGTGTTTGGCCCATCTTTCAACTTTTTGCATTCGTGTAAAAATCGGTAGATAATGAGCATTCTAACCAAGAAAATAAAAAATGTTTACATGTACTAACAATTATAATTTTGGCAAATATATATAAATACATACATAAATATTTTAAACTATATAAGTAAATCGCTTTGGATATTAAAACACAAACAAAAAATTCGACATAAATTAGTGTAAACTTAATTTCCCTATTTTCGTCGTAGTGAGCACCAATTTAGCGTATTGCTAAAACAGCTGGAAAAAAGTGCAATTTTAATAATTGAGAAAATCGCCGCAAAAACCCGCGCTTTTCATAATTTTTCCCGCGCTTTTCATTATTTTCCCGCGCCTTTTAGCATCAGGCTTATATAAATTAATTATTTCCTTATTCAGGTTTTTACTTAAGACGCGCGGTACTGCGAGAATGAGAAGACTTAGGTTTCGGGAGGCGATGACCGTCACGATTTATTTCCAAAATTCAACTAAGTACATAAATTCTTATAATGAAAGCTAGCCCTATGCCCTGAAAGTGCTGACCCGGCGCCCCGTGTGTGGTGTTGGGTAGCCGTCGGTTGCGTCGCAGTGCATTGCCCGCTGATAGCGCTGACCGAAGCTTGGGCTTCTGCTACCGTCATTGTGCAATATCCGCAGGTGTCGCTGGCTTTGCATTATTCTCATGCCGGTTACGCGTGATCAGTTTGGCAACTTCTCTGTTGCCGGGTGACCGTGTTAACTCCTCCCCCGCTTAGATAAAGGACGTCCTCGGACTTCTTGAAACCGTCAATAATAACTTGACCATTTGGCCAATGTATCGTAGGTTTTCTATGTTTAATTTCTGTAAGTATGGTAAACTCAGTATTTCCTGATGGTCTGTAATGTTAAGGACCGTTGATGCAGCGGGTGCTGGGAATTTTTTTACGTAGCTCTTCAAGTTTCGGTATAAGGTGTTGTTTACTTTTACCTCCTCGTCGAATGTAACGAGGAACGTTCCAGTTACCAGTTGTCCATTGACCGTAGCTGTTTCATCATTGAGAATAATAACGCCGTCATCCATGATTGTTAGTGGCTCGAGGTGGCTGGTGCGAGTCGTGCGTTGCCTCCTGAGTGGAGTTGTTGTGCGCATGTTGCATAGGGCATTTCTCTGCAGAATGTTGTCGTAAGGGCAGTCAGCTATACTATCGCCTTCAGCAAAATTAAGAATAGTGCCGTTGTGTTCAACGGGGTGCAAGATTATTTTCTTACACGCTATGTAGGGCTTAGGATATTTTAATATAAAGTGTAAAAAGTTATTATTTAATAAAACTTTAATTTGAGCTACTTCCATTAGATCGGTTATAGTAACATATGTATGTGGAATGTTCATTGATTAAATTTTGTAAGTCATTTGAGTCTAAAATCGCGGGATAGATTATTCCAATTTTTGCAAGAGTAACCGACAACATTAAGGCCTCGAGTTCGGAAATAATAATTCTATTTCTTGATAGCAAGTTCTCATATAAATTTTCTGTATTTATCCGTTTTGCTTTTGCATTTTTTACTAAAATGTTTACCGTGTTCGTTAGGATGTTTATTTGTTCCTGGGTCTTTGTGTTAATGTTTATTTGTCTACTTTCTGACTCTATGAGTTCTTTCTGCCTAAATTTAATGTTCTCAAAGTTGGTTGAGTGTTTGTTATGTAATTTGAGGTCGGGTAGTCGGTCATTTTAGCTGCTATTGGTACGGCGAGGAGTAGAATCATCCAAATCCTAGTGTGTCGAAGATAAAAATAAAAAGAAAAATAAAATTTATTGTAATTACCTCAAATTGTCCTTATGGACCACCCTCCCTTTTATTAAGACTGTGGTCCCTAAGTCTGCTTCGACGTTTTCCTCGGAGTACAAATCTGAAAGTTTGTTTCCCAACCTCTTATTTGATTTCACAAGAACCTTGTCTCCTACCTGAAAATTTCTGTCTTGCCTTGTTTTGTTCAATCTTTGTAGTTGAATGTTCTGGGCATTTAAGACTTTATCCCTAATTTCTGTGTTAAGCTCAATGGTCGATGACTGTATTATGTCAGTGGGTCTTTTATTTGTTACTGAGTGAATAGTTCTATTGTAGAGAGAAGTATTAGTTCAACAGTGTCTTCAATACTTCTTTTAATTTTTAAGCACCGTGCAATTTCTGTCAGTGTACTGTGAAATCTTTCCACTTGTCCGTTCGATGTACTATGAAGAGGCGGGGCATTAACGATTTGTACGTTAAACCGGTTACTTAAAAGGGACTTAATTGTTACGGATTTTATAGAAGGCTCATTATCGCAATAAATTGTTTTTGGTCGTCGATAGAAATTTATAAGTTGTAAGATCGCGGTTTGTACGTCTGCAATGGTTCTGGAAGCAATTGGTTGGACAATTGAAAATTTTGAAAATTTATCTACAAGAGTAAGAAAGTATTTTTTGTCGGTCGAAAATATGTCAATATGTAATATTTCGCCCGTGTATGAGGGAATAGGTGTTTCCCCGAGAATCTGTTTCTGAGGGTGTCGATCATATTTTCTTTTGGCAAATTTTACATTGGCGACGACCTCATTTCCCATATGAGTCGTTTTGGGAAAAAAATTCATGATCTGCTTACGTTTTCCTGTCCAGTCTATGAGCCTGTTTTTTTGACACAGTAATTTCTTTTGTTCGTTTTTGTCTAAGATGTCGGTCACCATGCGGTTTGTGTAACGAAAGTGGTTGTCGGAAATGTTTCTATTAATTTATGTGGATAAATGCCAGTACTGGCAGTTCAAAAATTGCATTGACTACGTCCTCTTGCCAATCACTATTTTTATAAGTGTTTATCCAAAAGATGTCAGTCTTTCACCAAACAAATGAGGTTCTAACTGAAGCAATTCCGCTTTCTTCTATTATTATTTGGTTCCGAAAGCAGTTGACCGGCTTGTCCGTTTTTTCGATGGTGTAGGTTAGTGATAATTCGCTATGTATTGTGGCAATACCTGACTGCGCATCTTCTTCTAGCGAGTGAATGTGCTGTCGGGACAGCGCGTCAGCAACGTAGTTCTCTTTTCCTGGCTTGTAAAAAATTTTTGCATTGTGCTCGTCAATGAAAGCTTTCCAGCGCTTAATTTTTGCGTTTGGATTGCGATCTGAGACGGCGAGTTAGTGGTTGGTGGTCAGTAAAAATGTTTAAATTTTTTACGCCGTATATGTAATTTCTGAGGCTCTTTAAGGCCCACACAATTGCCAACAACTCTCTTTCGTTTGTTGCAAAATTTAGTTCCCTGTCTTTTAAAGTTCGTGATATCATGGTTATGGGTTTTCCGTCCTGTGATAAGACTGCTCCCAAACCGAAAGACGAAGCGTCCGTCGTTAAGTCAAAGGTTTTTTTATAATTTGGATATAATAACATTACGTTTTCTGACGCGGGAACATTCTTAAGCTTCTCAAATGCCTGGCGCTGATGTTCATCAAAGTTAACGGGTATTTTTTTAGATTGACCTGCGCTTAGTTTGCCATTCTCGCCTTTTAGGATGTCAATTATAGGTTTTGCAATAGATGCAAAGTCCTTAATAAAAGACCTATAGTAACTTGCTAATCCAAGGAATGATCTGACATTAAATAGTGTGGTTGGTTGCTCGTAGTTACGAATTGCATCTACTTAGCTAGGGCATGTTCTTATGCCTCCTCGTGAAACTACGAAACTTAAATACTCTAAGCTTTCTTTAAAGAAATTAGATTTTTCACGCGAAACCCTCATGTTGGCCTCATATAATTTGTCCAAGACCCATGCTATGTGTTTCACATGATCGTGCATATTTTCTGAAAAAATAATTACGTCATCGACATAGACATAGCATGATTTCCCTATTTGTTCTCTGAGCACATCATCGATGGCTTTCTGAAAAATGCTGGGCGCATTCTTCAATCCAAAGGGCAGTTTGCAAAATTCATATTTCCCATTTCCTACTGAGAAGGCTGTTTTCTCTCTGTCGTTTTCGGCGAAAAGTATCTGGTGGAAACCAGACTTCAAATCCAATGTGGTAAAGTGTTTCGCCCTCCCTAAATTTGCCAGGATAAAAACAACATTCGGGATAGGGTATTTGTCGTCTATTGTCTTTAAGTTAAGTTTTCGGAAGTCTATTACTAGGCGTTTTTTTGTGTTTCCCTGCTCATCGGTCCCTTTTTTATCTACAACCCAAGAAGGGATGTTATACGGAGACCGAGATGGTCGGATTATGCCGTCTCGTAACATGGCTTTTGTTTCTTTATTTACAAAGTCGGACACACCCATCGGGTATGGGTACAATTTTGAATATATTGGGTCTTCGTTCTCTGTCCGGATAGTACCAATGATATTAGTATTGTAAGGCAGCGCCTCGTTCGGCTCTGCGAATACGCCTGTGCGATTTCCCAACATGTCCTGGAATTTTTCTGAAATATCCTCAACCTTTGAAAAATTAACATTTGCACATTTTAAAAATTTAATTTCTTCTGCACTGCTATTAGTTATTAATTTCTTGTATTTTAGGTCGAGTACGACATCAGTTTTTATACCCTTGCAGAGGGTATTATAATTTTGGTCAAAAGTGTGCAACGCAGTGAAGGAGACATCTCCGACCATATAAAGTATATATATTCTTGATCAGGATCACCTCCTGAGTTGATATAAGCATGTCCGTCTGTCCGTCTGTCTGTCTGTTTCTACGCGAACTAGTCTCTCAGTTTTAAAGATATCGAATTGAAACTTTGCACACACCCTTCTTTCCTTTGCACGCAGTATATAAGTCGGAAATGCCGGGATCGGCCGACTATATCCTATAGCTGCCATATAACTGAACGATCGGAAATGCCACAACTTTGGTGTTTGTAAAGTTAGAAAGTTGGGATTTTCTATGGGTTTTAAATTTGGCCAATCAATTTGACGTACCAAATTTTATAAGGATCGGCCGACTATATTCTATAGCTGCCATATAACTGATTGATCGGAAATGCCATAACTTTGGTGTTTGTAAAGTTAGGAAGTTGGGATTTTCTATGGGTTTTATTTTTGGCCAATCAATCCGACCTACCAAACTTCATAAGGATCGGCCGACTATATCTTATAGCTGCCATATAACTGAACGATTGGAAATGCCATAACTTTGGTGTTTTTAAAGTTAGGAAGTTGGGATTTTTTATGAGTATTAAGAATGCATCATATGAATAATTTTGGAGAACATAATTTACAGAGTATTCTGCAAGGGTATATCAACTTCGGCTCCGCCCGAAGTTAGCTTTCCTTTCTTGTTTATTTGTGGTGTTGTGACCATGGATTGATTTTACAGAAAAAGGTTTATTTACGTAAATAATGTTTTTTAATTCTTTCATAGGCTTGATATAATTTTTGGAAGCCCCTGTGTCTATCAAAAGTTTGTTTTCCTCCCTGCGATATCCCTTTCATTGAATGGGAGCAGGGAGTTATGCCTAAAAAATTTATTTCGTCTTATTCTACAAGGTCATCGTCTACATCTTCTACTTCTTCCTCTGCTACTGTAGGGTATTCGTCATTGTTTTCGTTCGATAAATCGTTGTCTAACGCTAAATGGTTTATTCTTTGATGTTTCGGTCCTGTGTACCTAGCGCTACTATTATTAGGTCTTTTACTTGCCAGTCCCTGGTTATTGTAAGCGTTCGCTTGGAAATTTTGTGGACTTGTCTGCCACTGGCTGTTTTGGGGCTGTCTTTGAAACGGACCACTTTGTTGATTTTGAGTTGGCTGTCTAAAGCGAGATGAGCTATCGACGTCCATTGGCTGTACCGGATCTTGTCTAAGTGGCTGTCTTGGCCTTTTATTAAAATGGGGGTTTTTACCCTCCGGGCGGAATCTAGATTCTGTTACCGGATTTCTTTCTCTGTCCAGTTGTCTCTGTTCGGAGCTTTGGAGTTTTTCTTCCGTGCTACGGGCAAAATTACTTGCGAACATATATTGCTCATGGTTAGCCTCTACTTCCTGTGCTAGCGCTAGAGCGGAAGGAAGATCAGATGGTCTTGCTGAAAAAAGAACATCGCTTAGCGATTTCTCCAAAAATATTATTAATATTATCAACAAAAATAAAAAGCCGCAACCACTCTTTAAGGTCGAACTGGAGCCTGAAAGCAGAGCCTTGAAGAAAAATGAAGTGCACCCGATCTATAAACTGCAATACCTGTTGCACAGAAGGATTACTGTTGAAGAACCGCATAAGCGGAATGGCCCGCTGCAATGCACAAACTGCCAAGAGTATGGACACACCAGAAACAACTGCGGGCTTCGTTCAGTCTGCGTAGCTTTTGGTGGCTTCCATAAATCCGAACCTTGCCCTGCAAGCAAAGAAGACCCAAAGACAAAGAAATGCGCTAACTGTGGAGATAACCATACCGCAAACTACAGAGGCTGCCCGGTCTATAAAGAGCTGAAGAGTCAGTTTCAACAAGCAAAACAAGCACGCTCCCAGAATGCACGAAATGCGTACGTGCAATCCCAAACCACACCTAATGTTTTCTTTGCGAAAGCAGTCAGATCTTCATTTGGGCCCCTCAACACAAATGGGGGAGTTTCATACGCCAGTGCCCTAAAATCAGGACTTGCCAATCAGACGGGGTTCACACCAGCTCAATGCTCTGAGTAAAATATAATAACACCTCAGCAAGCAATAGGACAAATACCAAACAGCATGGAAACCATGATGCTGACTTTACAACAGGGTATGATGGAATTTATGTCCTTCATGAAAACAACAATGACAAACCTTATGCAAAATCAAAACATTTTAATAAATTTGCTCACATCCCAACAATCTAAATAATCGATGTCTTGTCTTCGAATATCCATGTGGAATGCCAATGGCGTTTCACGGCACAAACTTGAAATAACTCAATTCCTCAATGAAAACCAAATAGATGTAATGCTGGCAGAAACGCATTTCACAAGTAAATACAACTTCCAAATAAGAGGTTATACTTCATACTGCACAGATCATCCGGACGGTAAGGCTCACGGAGGAACTGGAATCCTAATCAGGGAACGCATAAATCACCACTTTCACCAGAGGTTTGCAACAAATTATTTGCAGGCTACATCTATAAAACTACAAGCAGGCAACGGCAGTATCACTATAGCCGCTGTCTATTGCCCACCGCGTTTTACAATAACTGAAGAGCAATTCTTGGACTTCTACAATTCACTCGGAGATCGCTTTATAGCAGGAGGAGACTACAACGCCAAGCACACGCACTGGGGATCAAGACTAGTGACGCCCAAAGGAAGACAACTGTATAAAGCAATCATAAATTTGAGCAACAAACTCGACTATGTCTCCCCTGGCAGCCCCACATATTGGCCAGCTGACCCCAGAAAACTCCCGGACTTAATTGACTTCGCTGTGACCAAGAACATCCCAAGAAATTTAGTCAGCGCCAAATCGCTATCGGACTTATCATCGGACCACTCGCCTGTTTTAATAACTCTCCTTCAAAGCCCGAAAGTAATCGAGCACCCCTTCAGGCTGACCTCGACTAGAACTAACTGGCTAAAGTACAAAAAGTACGTAAGTTCCCACATTGAACTAACACCACAGTTAAACATAGAGAACGACATCGACTTCTGTGCTGATGCCCTGGAGTCAGTACTCGTGGCAGCAGCCAAAATCTCAACACCAGAAGAGACAATCGTGCGTAGCAACCAATACAAAACTAATCTGCAAATCGAACAACTGGTTCGGGAAAAACGACGTCTACGACGCGTTTGGCAATCCTGCAGATCGCCCCATTCGAAGCAACTCTATAATGATGCCACCCGCAGACTCACCAAAACCCTCAAGCAAGAAGAGGAGCTTGCGCAGCGCCGGTACATCGAGAAACTGTCGCCGACCAGTACAAAGCATCCTTTGTGGAGAGCTCACCCAAATTTAAGCTCTCCGATAGAATCAGTCACTCCGATTAGAAACTCCTCGGGTACTTGGGCCCGCAGTGACGAAGACAGAGCCGAAACATTTGCTTTACACCTACGAAATGTATTTCAGCCGAACGCCGCCACAAACTCTCTTCAACTACCGCCGTTTAGCTCTGAAATTGCAATTAACCCGATTTTGTTTCAAACACCTGAAATTGCTAACGTCATTAGGAAGCAAATAAAACCGAAAAAAGGCTCCAGGGGCCGACCTAATAACCCCAAAAATGATAATTGAACTTCCAAACTGCGCAGTGGATGTTATATGCAAGCTATTTAACGGGATCGCAAAACTTGGCTACTACCCCAAAAAATGGAAAAAGTCCGTGGTTATAATGATACCGAAGCCTGGCAAAGACCACACAATTCCCTCATCGTACAGGCCAATAAGCTTACTATCGTGCCTGTCCAAATTACTGGAAAAATGCCTGCTCACGCGCATTACACCATATTTAAGAGAACAAAACTTAATCCCGGCGCATCAATTCGGGTTTCGTGAAGGCCACGGAACCATCGAGCAAGTCAACCGGATAACTTCAGAAATTCGTACAGCCTTCGAACATCGGGAATATTGTAGTGCGATATTCCTCGACGTCTCTCAGGCATTCGACCGAGTGTGGCTTGAAGGCCTTATGCATAAAATCATAACATTACTGCCAGAAAACACTCATAAGTTACTTAAGTCGTACCTCTACCACAGAGTCTTTGAGGTTAGATGCAATACAACGACATCCAACGAGTATAACATTGAAGCCGGAGTCCCACAAGGTAGCGCCCTGGGCCCTACCCTGTTTATCCTATACACAGCAGACATCCCTACGAACGAGAGGCTGACTACGTCCACATTTGCTGACGACACCGCAATCCTGAGCCGCTCGAGATGCCCAACTAGAGCAACAGCTCAACTGGCTGATCATTTGGTGGTAGTTGAAAAGTGGCTATCAGACTGGCGAATCAAAATTAATGAACAAAAGTGTAAACATATAACGTTTACCCTTAACAGACAATCGTGCCCGCCGCTAACTTTGAATGGTACGCAGATTCCCCAAGCCAGCGATGTAACATATCTCGGCGTCCACCTCGACAGACGCCTAACCTGGCGGAGGCACATTGAATGCAAGAAAGTACATCTCAGACTTAAAGCTAGCAGCCTACACTGGATTATAAATTCTCGATCACCCCTGTGTCTGGACTTTAAAGTTCTTCTCTACAACTCCACCCTCAAGCCCATTTGGACCTACGGCTCCCAGCTCTGGGGGAACGCGAGCAACAGCAACGTTGACATCATACAGCGCTCACAATCAAAAATCCTGCGAACAATCACTGGGGCACCATGGTATGTTCGTAACGAAAACATCCACAGGGATCTGGGCATACCACCGGTCAAAGATGAAATAGCAAAGCAGAAAGCGGCCTACCATAACAAGCTTACACTGCACCCAAATAATCTCGCAAGGAACCTAAGACGGGTTTCGAACAGAACTCGTCTGCATCGTAACGATCTACCAGCCCAGCAATAAATATTAGGGCCCGTTAGTCTAAATTCAGTCTACATGACTGTAAGTTAAGTTATATTCTTAAGATTTGATATACTTATTGTTAGTCTCATATAGAGAAGATTCAATAAATAAAGCATATATTTACAAAAAAAAAAAAAAAAGCGATTTTCTTGTTCCAGAAATAAAAACGCGTAGCGCATCCGCTCTGTATTTTTCGTTCAGTGGAGCAACTACGGTGTTGTCGTAGGTCATAATTGTCTTATTTATAAGCAGAGTCAGTGTTTTCTCTACTTCGTCATAGTACTGTAAGAGTGTCATGTTTCCTTGGCGGAGCGTTGACATCTCCTGTTCTATTAAATATACCGGCCGCTTGTCCGCGTATGTGAAGTCTAGTCGGTTTATTATGGCCCTAAAGTTCAGAGGTGTGTCGAACGACGAAAGAACCATATCGGCTGAATTTTTATACCCTTGCAGAGGGTATTATAATTTTGGTCAAAAGTGTGCAACGCAGTGAAGGAGACATCTCCGACCCTATAAAGTATATATATTCTTGATCAGGAACACCTCCTGAGTTCATATGGATCGGCCAACTATATTCTATAGCTGCCTATAACTAAACGATTGGAAATGCCATAGTTTTGGTGTTTTTAAAGTTAGGAAGGATTTTTATGAGTGTTAAGAATGCATCATATGAATAATTTTGGAGAATATAATTTACAGAATATTCTGCAAGGGTATTTCAACTTCGGCTCCGCCCGAAGTTAGCTTTCCTTTCTTGTTTATTTTATTTCTTAGTATCCCTAAAGCTTGGCAATGTTTGGAACTACTACACTTTATATGCGGTGTGCGCCGCTTTTCTCCATGAGACGTACGTCTCATTTTTACCCTCGAAGTCCGGCAGGGACTTCATAATATCTAAGGTCTCATTACATGTAATACCTATTCTGATCTCTGCATCTCTGTATGTTTCAACTTCTGATGTACCGATATTAACACCACCTAGGCGCTTCTGAACGTCCTGTAATTTTTGTTCGAAATTTTTTTCCTGTGCGGCGAGTGCGCTCGCAACCGCGCCCTCTATAATGGCCTTTAATTGGTCGTTGGTCATTGCAATATTTAAGTTGTTTTGGTCTACTTGAAAATTGTCCGCGCTTTTTAGCTTTCGGAATTCTTTTAACAATTCTTCTAGCTCACTATCACTCATATGTTTTAACACAAAGAACAAAGAATTTTGTTCCCACTGTAGTTAATTTCCTTGTCGGAAAAATAAAAATTTTGAAAAATTATTTCCCGAGCTTGTGCTTTTTATTTTTTAGACTCTTGAAACATTTTTATTTATTTTGTTATTTTATAATTGTCAAAATTACTTTTTGAAAAATATTCTGATTTTAAAAAATTCGGTGAAAAATATCAATGAACACTCCACTTACATTGTTTTTATTTAATTGTAGAGAAATTAAATTGCTGCTGATGCTCGTGTTATCTTCCTTCTTTTAATTGCTGCTGCCGGTTCGAAGGAGTTGGCGAATTGGTTTTTAAAATGTCTTTATTTTTAACTGTTCGAGGGTCTTACGAACGCGTTTTTTATTTTTTATTTTATTTTAACGGATCGAGGTTGGGTGCCAATTAATTATTTCCTTATTCAGGTTTTTACTTAAGACGCGCGGTACTGCGAGAATGAGAAGACTTAGGTTTCGGGAGGCGATGACCGTCACGATTTATTTCCAAAATTCAACTAAATACTAAGTACATAAATTCTTATAATGAAAGCTAGCCCTATGCCCTGAAAGTGCTGACCCGGCGCCCCGTGTGTGGTGTTGGGTAGCCGTCGGTTGCGTCGCAGTGCATTGCCCGCTGATAGCGCTGACCGAAGCTTGGGCTTCTGCTACCGTCGTTGTGCAATATCCGCAGGTGTCGCTGGCTTTGCATTATTCTCATGCCGGCTACGCGTGATCAGTTTGGCAACTTTTCTGTTGCCGGGTGACCGTGTTAACTTATATTCGTTGCCCTTAGTTATCGGTCAGTGCATAATTCTCCGTTTGCATTTGAATTTGCCTAGGAGTTGAGCCGCTAGCCGCGTTCACATACACACGCACACCGACACCACTATGGGGTTTTTGACCTGTTTTTGTGGCATTAATTAATAACTCGGTCAGTTTTGTATAGCCTTTTCTTGCTCAAGCCGGCCCTTCTCGCTATTCCAAACAGCAATCAAGTCGGCGTTGGAAAAAGTGAGGTTATCTAAGAAAAATTCAAATTGCACCAATAGTGCGGAAAAGTGCACAATAAGACTAACAGATTTTTGCTCAGAATTGACAAGGTTACATTATACACTTGGACGCATTGAAAACTAATGCAAACTTCTATTTCAAAACTCTTCCCAAAGTTGAAATTTGTTCCTCAAAATTCAGCTTAAGGTGCATTTATAAAATGACAAAATGTTAGTATAAACACGCACAATTTAAACAATTAATACATTTAACATATAGTACAAGCCTGTGAGATCAGTTTCCATTTGTTTTTTTCTTTTCAAATGGTGTTTTACACGAATAAATTAATTTCAAAGAACGCTTCGAAAAAATTGCAAACTTAGCGCTGGTGCTATCGGGTGCAACAGCTGACTTTACAGCTGTTATGCTAACATATGCTGTTAAGTATTAACATTTTGAGTATGAAGCATAACAGTTTGATGTTCTGTTAATGCATTCCCATTTTTTTTTTTAATTAGAGCACTTTTAAAAAATGCCTAAATGCCACATAAAGTGGTCAAAAACCCCATAGTGCACTGCCGCGATTTCGAGTTATCTTTTTCGTTTTTACACTCGATCTCGGCAGCAGTGCAATTGTTGGTTGCTATAAGGCTTGTTCGTTGGTTTTCGGTACGCTTGAGCGTTGGCGTGTGCTCCCTACAGTGCGTGCGATTGGCATAGTACTATCGTAGGTTTTTCATAAAAACTTCTAAAAAACTCTAATTAAGAATTTTGCGCGCGTTCGGCATATTTCTCGTTAGTCGTTTAAATTATATTATATTATATTATTATTATTATTATATTATTATATTATTATATTATTATATTATTATATTATTATATTATTATATTATTATTATTGTTAAATTTCTTCGAAATGAACGCAATCGGACGCTCGTCTCCTTCCTCAGAGACTTGTACTAAAACTGCACCTACACCGGTTTTACTTGCATCGCAATGTATCGCAAATGGTTTAGAAAAATCGGGGCTACATAAGACCGGAGCCTCACTAAGACACCGTTTTAACTGTTCAAAAGCTTTAATTGCCTCATCAGTCAAACTAAACCTCCGTTTCGTGGTCTCAAATTCAGTCAGAGGAGCGGAAAGCGATGCAAAATTTGGAACAAACTTGCGATACCACCCACACAAACCCATAAAAGTTCTGAAGCTGCGCAAAGTCCTGGGTAGCGGAAAATTCGTGATAGCAGTCACCTTTTCAGGGTCGGTGCGTATTCCACCGTCACCTATTATATGGCCTAGTTAGCGCACACGCAGCATGCAGAAGTGACTTTTGCCAATATTGATTGTCAAACCGGCACGCCTTATGTGAAGCGCTACCTCTCTAAGTACTTCGAGATGCCTTTCAAAACTAGCAGAAACGACCAATAAATCGTCAAAGTGTTCATTTACACCTCGTTCCTGAGCCGAGACGACCTTGTCCATCAACCGCGACATTGTGCTCGTGGCATTGCACTGCATGACTTTAAATTGGTAAAGGGGTCTACCAGGAACTGTGGACGCCGTCTTGTCTTGAGATGCAACATCTAAAGGCACCTGCCAATAAGCGTCCTTAAGATCAAGACTCGATATGTACTCTGCCTTTGGCAAACAACTTAAAATGCCACTAATTTGGGGAAGTGGGTATGCATCCTTTTCGGTGAAACTGTTAACCTTACGACAATCCAGACAAATTCATACTTTTCCAGTTTTGTTACCATTACGATTGAAAAAGACCAAGCACTTTCTGACTCCTCTATCACCCCCAATTGTATCATTTTATCGATCTCGGCGTAAATAGTCTTTTATATTGCGGGAGAGTCAGGGAAATGGCGTTGTTTTATTGGTATAGCCATACCCACATCGATCGAATGCACAATTAAATTGGTCTTGCCGAGGCCTACTTGAGTAATTGATTACGTTTATTAGTTTGGCTCTCTCAGCCTCGGACAAATCATGTTGATCGGTTTCGACCTTTCCGTTACTATCGATAAACTCTAGCTGGGAAACATTTAAGCATTTCGGAAGCAGATCGTACAGCCTCCAGATATCTATTCCCAAATACAAGTTTTGCTTCAGTGCGGGTGTTATGTAAATCGTCAATGGCTTTTTGACGTTACTATATTCATCATCCAATTTTAATCGTCCTACTATCTGTTGAGATCTTCCATCTGCAGTAGATGCATTAGCTTTTAACGTTTTATAATAGTACTTGTCTAATACTTCACAAGCTAACTGTCCTCCAACACAACTAATCGCTGCGCCAAAATCTAATAATCCATAAACGGTACGATCCACCGAACCGCGTAGACGTGTCTTTTTGCTCGCCCTGCCGAAAGACTTCCAAAAATCTACAAAGTGACCACCAAAAATAAGAAAAATAGCGAAAAGACGCTGGCAGCAATGCCATATCCCAAGGTCAACATCTCCTTGTGATTAAAACTAAATTTAAAACAGATCTAGTTAATCAAAAACAATTAAAAATGTCGAACGCAAATAAAACCAGTGCAACCGGTAAAGCCACGAAGCCAAGTCGCGATCGGCAACAAATACAACTAGGCGAACGGCGGCTGTCTTCTGCACGGAACAATGCTTACATTTCAATTGACTCATCGGAGGCAACAACAAAATCAACGTCTCTGACCGCTACCGAAAGAGCCCGCTCACTGTCACCAGCGATTTTATGCTCAAGCAGCGCTGCCGTTACTCAGTCGTGGAGTTCACAATGCCCGTCACCTCTCTCTCTCATCGATGCACCGACTACATCGGCTTGTGCGCCCACCAGCACTGTACCCTCTCTTACTACAGCAACGTCAACGACAACAACAACTTTAACGTCTGCGGCTACCCAGTGGCCTATCTCAACACCACAAGCAAAACTCAGCTCTACTGACCCTCTTACGAATAATACTCACGTACAGACGGGGATCGATCGGTATGTACAAATAAAAAGAAAGCTTAGTCCACAAAAAAACGTAAATTCAAATTTGCCAAAAGTACCGAAAACTTTAGGCAACACACGAACATCCGAAAACAGATTTACCATACTTGGCAAGACCGAAGAAACCGAGGAAACACAACAGTGTCGATCTGATCAATAAGCTTAAACAAGTAATTGGGCCTAATCACTTCTATATCAACCCCCTAAAAAGAGGAAACATATTAGAAGCAAAACTCCAGGTTAACAACGAAGTCAACTTCCGTTCTGTAACAAGATATCTCGACAATGATCTTATAAATTACTACACTTACCAACTAAAAAGTAAGAAAGGCCTACAAGTTGTACTTAAAGGTATAGAATCGACTGTTGCGGTAGCAGAAATAGCTGAAGGCCTCACGGAAAAAGGCTTCGACGTTAAGCGCGTCGTGAACATAGTAAACAGGGATAAAATTCCTCAACCACTGTTTAAGATTGAGCTGACCCCAGAGACGAAACCTATAAAGAAAAATGCTGTGCATCCTATTTACAATCTGCAATATCTCCTTCACCGAAGAATCATCGTAGAGGAACCGCATAAGCGGAACGGCCTCGTACAGTGTACAAACTGCCAGGAGTTCGGGCATACAAGAACCTACTGCACCCTGCGACCAGTTTGTGTCGCCTGTGGAGATTTGCATTGCATTGAAGCATGCCTGGGAAACATAGAAGACCCTACTCTGAGGGAATGCAGAAATCATACTGCCAACTACCGGGGCTGTCCCGTCTACAAAGAACTCAAGAGCCGCCTAAATCAGGTACGCAGTAATCCATTTACCGCTCAACACTCTGCTCAACAAAACATCTTCACCCCATCAACAACCACTCCTGGTGTCTCCTTTGCCAACGCTACCCTGGAATCTCACAAACATCTACCGCCCAGCCTGCAGCATTGCGTCCACAGCCACCCATACCAAACCTAAATGATTTTCCGCTCTTAAGCCAAAATGGCCAAACAACAACTCAACCTTCTAAGCAGCAAAACCAAACTCTTCCCCCAAAAACACTTAGCGGTTTAGAATCTACACTAGCTACTCTTGCAAACGTCATGATGACGATTCAAAGTTCCCTTCAAGAACTACTGCGAAACCAGAGCCTTCTAATGGAACTGCTGATCAAACAAAAGTCTGTATAAATGGACTCCTTAAGAATATGCTTCTGGTACGCAAACGGCGTTTCCCGGCACAAAAACGGACTAAACAGCCACAATATCGATATCATGCTACTTTCTGAAACCCATCTAACTAATAAAAACTACTTCCATATCATCGGATATATATTCCACGCGACCAACCACCCGGACGGTAAAGCACACGGAGGTACCGGTATACTCATAAAACAACGCATAAAACATCATCCCTTGGAGACATTCTACTAACTACCTGCAGGCCACATCCCTACGTATAAACCTAATTGGCGGCCCACTTACCCTATCCGCCATATATTGCCCCCCACGCTTCAGTATTGCAGAAAATGAGTTTATGAATTTCTACAACTCACTAGGACGCTGCTTTATAGCTGCCGGTGATTATAACGCAAAGCATCCCCACTGGGGATCTCGTCTTATCAACCCCAAAGGCCGCCAATTATACAACGCTATCATCACTCCTGGTAATACGCATGACTTTGTCTCACCAGCTAGGCCTACATACTGGCCCACAGATCCAAATAAACAACCTGACATTATCGATTTTGCTGTTATTAGAAAAGTCTCGCACAGGCTGATAAACATAAAAACCTTAGAAGAGCTTACATCGGACCACTCGCCAGTTCTCCTCTGTCTATCTGAACAGCCGCAGCTTCTGGAACGCCCCCAACATCTAACATCAAACAAAACAAACTGGCTGAAGTACAAAAAATATGTAAGTGCACACATCGAACTTGATCCTGAAATTTCCTCTGAATCTGACATTGATAAGTCGCTTAAACACCTCACGGACGTAATGTCCTCTGCCGCCAAACATTCTACGCCAGAACCCTCATCCACAAACCCGCTAAGAACTGGACGCTCAAGTATCCAGATCGAGTCTCTCCTACTTAAAAAACGTAGACTCCGCAGAGACTGGCAGACTCATCGGTCCCCAGCTACTAAGAAAAGACTTAATGAAGCATCTCGAAAATTGTCGAAGGCCCTCTCTACCGAAAAGAACCAGGCCCAACGGGCCTACATTGCGAAACTATCCCCGACGGGTAATAAATTCCCACTATGGAGAGCTCAGTAACACATCTTCAAAACAACAGAACGATCCCTCTGCACCAATTCGGACTTAGGGAAAAGCATGGAACTATCGAACAGGTAAACCGCTTAACATCTGAAATTCGCACGGCTTTCGAACACAAGCAATATTGCAGTGCCTTATTTCTGGACGTATCACAAGCATTTGATCGCGTCTGGATCGACGGTCTGGTATACAAAATCAAAACCCTGCTACCGGAAAACACTCACAAGTTGCTTGAGTCATACTTCAGAAACAGAGTTTTCACCGTGAGATGTAAAACCTTTACTTCAACCATCCGTAACATCGAAGCTGGAGTACCCCAAGGAAGTGTGCTTGGTCCAATCTTGTACATCCTTTACACGGCAGACATTCCAACAAGCCGCCAGACCCTCATTTCAACCTTTGCTGACGACACTGCTATTGTCAGCCGCTCGAAATGCCCAAAAACAGCTACAGCCCATTTAAAAGAACACCTGGTAGCTGTAGAAAAATGGCTCGCAGACTGGCGTATCAAAGTCAACGAACAAAAGTGTAAGCACATTACGTTTACACTCAACTTGTCGAAATGCCCACCACTGGCGCTAAACAACAAGCCGGTTCCACAAGCAGACGAAGTCACCTATCTCGGCATACACTTAGACAGGAGGCTTACCTGGAGAAAGCATATAGAAGCAAAGAAGACCCATTTAAAACTAAAGGCCAGCAGCCTTCACTGGCTCATGAACTACCGCTCCCCCCTTCCACTCGAATATAAAGTACTACTGTATAACTCGTGCTTAAAGCCGATCTGGACCTACGGTTCCGAGCTCTGGGGAAACGCAAGCAGCAGCAATATAGAAATTATTCAAAGAGTGCAATCAAAGACCCTACGAACAATAACTGGAGCCCCCTGGTACATCCGCAACGCAAACATCCAGAGAGACCTGGATATAAATCCCGTAAAAGAAGAAATTGTTTCCAGAAAAATTAAATATGAAGCCAGATTATCAAATCACCCAAACCTGCTAGCCAGACAACTCAACCGGCTAAGCTATCATTCCCGTCTACAGCGGAATGATTTCCCATCCCTCTTCAATATCATAGGCCTCTAGTATTGCTTAATAATATAAAAGAACCAAATATGAAATTACAGCGCTGGAATATCAAACTATCCGGTAAAGAAAACCATGTTTTGGATAGTACCCAAGAACAGTGATGCATCAGGAATAAAAAGGTTCCGTATCGTAATTGACTGTCGTAATTTAAGTGAAATATTGGTAGATGGCAAATTCCCTATCCCGGTGATGGATAAAATATTGGACAGACTTGATAGATGTCAATATTTTGCCACTATTGACCTCGCAAAAGGTTTTCACCAAATACAAATGGATGAAAATAATATTTCAAAGATATTTCCACCAAAAATGGTCATTACGAATATACTCGAATGCCTTTTGGATTAAAAAATGCTCCTGCTACCTTTCACAGATGCATGAACACTCTTTTAGGAGATTTAATCTACAAGGATTGTTTGGTCTACATGGACTATTATTATATTGTACTCCACTTCATTGGATAAATATGTATTATGTATGTATTATATTATTATCACAAAATCATAAACCAATCTGCTATGCAAGCAGAACTCTTAATAAACATGAAATCAATTATTCGGCATTAGAAGAAGAACTTTTAGCTATTCTCTGGGAAACCAAATATTTCAGGTCCTATCTTTTTGGAAGAAAATTTCTGATCCTAAGCCTCTAGTATGGCTTAAGAATATAAAAGAACCAAATATGAAATTACAGCGCTGGAATATCAAACTATCCGGTAAAGAAAACTATGTGGCAGACGCCTTATCTAGAATACGAATAGAGGAAGCTTCTTTAGGTGAGACTTCCAGTAATTCAAATACAATAACAGTAGCTACAGTGCATAGTGCACCAGAAGATAACCAAAGCTACATTTCAATAACAGAAAGACCACTTAATTATTATAACAGACAATTAGAATTTATAAGAGGGGACTCAAATGAAGTCGAAATAATAAATTACTTTCCAAAAACAAAAATCATAAAAACTTTTAAAGAAATGACCATCGAATACGCAAAACAATTAATAATCGAGTACTTTTTTACTACGAAAAGCGTAATATATTTTCCATTTGAAACAGACATTTTAATCTTTCAAAAAGCATACGTTGAAATTATTTCTCCAAATAAATTAACTAAAACAATGAAAACTAATAGTAAATGAATAGATACTAACACATTCGCAGAATTCAAAGAAATTATTGTTAAAACACACAGAGAACTATTACGTGTACATATAGACCGGATAGAGTCTGCGCAAAAGAACTTTTTTATTATGTGCTCTACGGTGCCTTAACTGGAATGCAAGCCTTATTTTACCATCCTACTCAAGTAGACTTCTCATAATTGTAGCGTGTAACGTTCGACTAAAGCGTTTTGAATCGAAGGATCTGTACTTGCGGGGCACGCTATAGGGTCCGGCTCTAACTCGTCGGCTTTGGGGGTGTTGTTCTTGCTTTATAACAGACTAAGAATTGAGCGTGCTTGCGACAAAATTATAAGTTAGTTAACTAAACCGGAAGAAATATAAATAAATCCAAGCTAGAAAATATAACTTGCTGCTGGCCTGCTGGACGGGACACTCTCTCGCGGCCGGGACGACTCTAAGTTTTTCCACTTCAGCTTGCTCGGTTCAAACATTGGCGGGTGTCTTTATTTAAATTTCTCACTATCGAATCGCAATACTTGCGAGACGGGTTCCCGAGTTAAAGTTTCGAACTTGTTGGACTGGAAAATTAATTTTTTAGTGCATGTGCGCGCCGCGACTGCTCGATTGAAAAGAAACAGAACGGAACCGGGAAATGTTGGCCTAGGCTGCCAGCGGAAATGCATCGCAGCCGGTAATCACGCCATGGTGATAATTAAGCTTTCCAGCGCTCCTCTGGTATAGCTGATCATGCCAGCGCTAATCAGTTGGCATTCCCAAAAAATACTAAGTAAGCTGGGCTTACTAATATTTACGGTCTGAAACTAAGCTAAGCTCAAACAAAAAGCTACAGAATATTTTTTTCTGGGTCGAACTAAAAAAAAAGAATCGTTGCCTCAGTCGCCGCTATAAGGCGTGGTGCCTATACTAGCATGAAGCGATGATCTTAAAGCACAACATATCCTATTTAGATAGGATATCTATCTATCAGTCCTCCTGATCAGGACGCAAATAATCCCTAATTGCGAAGATTTCAGAGCGATTAACGCGCTCAGACGCGTTGGCCTTGGACGAATGCACTGCAGTCAGTGTGTGAGTAACACCGTCCTATTGCATAAGCTTCTCAAAAGCATGAGAGCGAAATTTCAAACCGTTATCAGACAACATCGTTTCGGGAGCTCCATACGCCATAAACAACTCCCCATCAAGGTATTTTATAACGACACTAGTATCAATCTTTCGAACTGCTTTTAGAAACACATACTTGGAAAAATGATCTAAAACGATAAAAATACCAATGTTTCCACTTCTTGACCTAGGATAAGGTCCAAGAAAGTCAATAAAAAGACTTTGGAAAAATCGCTGACTTTCAGGGGCTTTTCCTAAGGGAGGACGCAGTACGAAATTTGGAGCTTTTGTGGTTTTACACACTTCACAGGAATTTATATAAGTCTTTATATCCGACACAAGGCCAGGCCAGAAATAGTATCGCCTCACTCTCTCAATCGTTTTGTGTATGCCACAGTGTGACGACAAAGGGCTAATTCTCATCGTGAACTTGCTCTCCTGTCTAGTGTTCGGCTTTCCGATAAACATAACCGCTGTCGGTCTTAAGATCGGGGAAAACTAGCTTGGTTTGCCGCTACTTTCTCTACAAGATCAACGTACCCAGCGGACTTAAAATGTTCCGTACTAGGATCAACGAGCAAGGAACTAGGGTCATTAACGCGAGACAATGAATCGGGAACTATTTTAAGGGATCCCTTACGATGCTCAATATTGAAATTATACCTTTGCAACGCTAACGCCCATCGAGCTAAGCGAGAATTTAGGTCATGATTAGACATAAACCATTTCAATGATGCGTGGTCGGTTATGATTTTAAATTTATGCCCTTCCACATAGGCCCTAAAATTTTTAAGAGCTACAATCGCTGCTAGGCATTCTTGTTCAGTGACCGTATAGTTACCTTGTTAAATTTCTTTGAAATGAACGCAATCGGACGCTCGTCTCCTTCCTCAGAGACTTGTACTAAAACTGCACCTACACCGGTTTTACTTGCATCGCAATGTATCGCAAATGGTTTAGAAAAATCGGGGCTACATAAGTCCTACTATCTGTTGAGATCTTCCATCTGCAGTAGATGCATTAGCTTTTAACGTTTTATAATAGTACTTGTCTAATACTTCACAAGCTAACTGTCCTCCAACACAACTAATCGCTGCGCCAAAATCTAATAATCCATAAACGGTACGATTAAGAAGACGAATTGGCAAGAATGGGCGAGGATCCTTAGGCCTTTCAGAAAGAGAGCTGAGGTACGCTGCACCGAGTTTACATTCCCTAACATTCTTCCAAAATTCTTTTATTCGCTTCGAACTACGTGATTTAAGCTGTTCCAATTCAGGTGTGTGGACAACTCTCGTGAGCAAGATAATTTGTGTTTTCTGATTCTAAGTGATCACAGGCCTCTAGTATGGCTTAATAATATAAAAGAACCAAATATGAAATTACAGCGCTGGAATATCAAACTATCCGGTAAAGAAAACTATGTGGCAGACGCCTTATCTAGAATACGAATAGAGGAAGCTTCTTTAGGTGAGACTTCCAGTAATTCAAATACAATAACAACAGTAGCTACAGTGCATAGTGCACCAGAAGATAACCAAAGCTACATTTCAATAACAGAAAGACCACTTAATTATTATAACAGACAATTAGAATTTATAAGAGGGGACTCAAATGAAGTCGAAATAATAAATTACTTTCCAAAAACAAAAATCATAAAAACTTTTAAAGAAATGACCATCGAATACGCAAAACAATTAATAATCGAGTACTTTTTTACTACGAAAAGCGTAATATATTTTCCATTTGAAACAGACATTTTAATCTTTCAAAAAGCATACGTTGAAATTATTTCTCCAAATAAATTAACTAAAACAATGAAAACTAATAGTAAATGAATAGATACTAACACATTCGCAGAATTCAAAGAAATTATTGTTAAAACACACAGAGAACTATTACGTGTACATATAGACCGGATAGAGTCTGCGCAAAAGAACTTTTTTATTATGTGCTCTACGGTGCCTTAACTGGAATGCAAGCCTTATTTTACCATCCTACTCAAGTAGACTTCTCATAATTGTAGCGTGTAACGTTCGACTAAAGCGTTTTGAATCGAAGGATCTGTACTTGCGGGGCACGCTATAGGGTCCGGCTCTAACTCGTCGGCTTTGGGGGTGTTGTTCTTGCTTTATAACAGACTAAGAATTGAGCGTGCTTGCGACAAAATTATAAGTTAGTTAACTAAACCGGAAGAAATATAAATAAATCCAAGCTAGAAAATATAACTTGCTGCTGGCCTGCTGGACGGGACACTCTCTCGCGGCCGGGACGACTCTAAGTTTTTCCACTTCAGCTTGCTCGGTTCAAACATTGGCGGGTGTCTTTATTTAAATTTCTCACTATCGAATCGCAATACTTGCGAGACGGGTTCCCGAGTTAAAGTTTCGAACTTGTTGGACTGGAAAATTAATTTTTAGTGCATGTGCGCGCCGCGACTGCTCGATTGAAAAGAAACAGAACGGAACCGGGAAATGTTGGCCTAGGCTGCCAGCGGAAATGCATCGCAGCCGGTAATCACGCCATGGTGATAATTAAGCTTTCCAGCGCTCCTCTGGTATAGCTGATCATGCCAGCGCTAATCAGTTGGCATTCCCAAAAAAATACTAAGTAAGCTGGGCTTACTAATATTTACGGTCTGAAACTAAGCTAAGCTCAAACAAAAAGCTACAGAATATTTTTTCTGGGTCGAACTAAAAAAAAAAGAATCGTTGCCTCAGTCGCCGCTATAAGGCGTGGTGCCTATACTAGCATGAAGCGATGATCTTAAAGCACAACATATCCTATTTAGATAGGATATCTATCTATCAGTCCTCCTGATCAGGACGCAAATAATCCCTAATTGCGAAGATTTCAGAGCGATTAACGCGCTCAGACGCGTTGGCCTTGGACGAATGCACTGCAGTCAGTGTGTGAGTAACACCGTCCTATTGCATAAGCTTCTCAAAAGCATGAGAGCGAAATTTCAAACCGTTATCAGACAACATCGTTTCGGGAGCTCCATACGCCATAAACAACTCCCCATCAAGGTATTTTATAACGACACTAGTATCAATCTTTCGAACTGCTTTTAGAAACACATACTTGGAAAAATGATCTAAAACGATAAAAATACCAATGTTTCCACTTCTTGACCTAGGATAAGGTCCAAGAAAGTCAATAAAAAGACTTTGGAAAAATCGCTGACTTTCAGGGGCTTTTCCTAAGGGAGGACGCAGTACGAAATTTGGAGCTTTTGTGGTTTTACACACTTCACAGGAATTTATATAAGTCTTTATATCCGACACAAGGCCAGGCCAGAAATAGTATCGCCTCACTCTCTCAATCGTTTTGTGTATGCCACAGTGTGACGACAAAGGGCTAATTCTCATCGTGAACTTGCTCTCCTGTCTAGTGTTCGGCTTTCCGATAAACATAACCGCTGTCGGTCTTAAGATCGGGAAAACTAGCTTGGTTTGCCGCTACTTTCTCTACAAGATCAACGTACCCAGCGGACTTAAAATGTTCCGTACTAGGATCAACGAGCAAGGAACTAGGGTCATTAACGCGAGACAATGAATCGGGAACTATTTTAAGGGATCCCTTACGATGCTCAATATTGAAATTATACCTTTGCAACGCTAACGCCCATCGAGCTAAGCGAGAATTTAGGTCATGATTAGACATAAACCATTTCAATGATGCGTGGTCGGTTATGATTTTAAATTTATGCCCTTCCACATAGGCCCTAAAATTTTAAGAGCTACAATCGCTGCTAGGCATTCTTGTTCAGTGACCGTATAGTTACCTTGTTAAATTTCTTTGAAATGAACGGAATCGGACGCTCGTCTCCTTCCTCAGAGACTTGTACTAAAACTGCACCTACACCGGTTTTACTTGCATCGCAATGTATCGCAAATGGTTTAGAAAAATCGGGGCTACATAAGTCCTACTATCTGTTGAGATCTTCCATCTGCAGTAGATGCATTAGCTTTTAACGTTTTATAATAGTACTTGTCTAATACTTCACAAGCTAACTGTCCTCCAACACAACTAATCGCTGCGCCAAAATCTAATAATCCATAAACGGTACGATTAAGAAGACGAATTGGCAAGAATGGGCGAGGATCCTTAGGCCTTTCAGAAAGAGAGCTGAGGTACGCTGCACCGAGTTTACATTCCCTAACATTCTTCCAAAATTCTTTTATTCGCTTCGAACTACGTGATTTAAGCTGTTCCAATTCAGGTGTGTGGACAACTCTCGTGAGCAAGATAATTTTTGTTTTCTGATTCTAAGTGATCACAGGCCTCTAGTATGGCTTAATAATATAAAAGAACCAAATATGAAATTACAGCGCTGGAATATCAAACTATCCGGTAAAGAAAACTATGTGGCAGACGCCTTATCTAGAATACGAATAGAGGAAGCTTCTTTAGGTGAGACTTCCAGTAATTCAAATACAATAACAACAGTAGCTACAGTGCATAGTGCACCAGAAGATAACCAAAGCTACATTTCAATAACAGAAAGACCACTTAATTATTATAACAGACAATTAGAATTTATAAGAGGGGACTCACATGAAGTCGAAATAATAAATTACTTTCCAAAAACAAAAATCATAAAAACTTTTAAAGAAATGACCATCGAATACGCAAAACAATTAATAATCGAGTACTTTTTTACTACGAAAAGCGTAATATATTTTCCATTTGAAACAGACATTTTAATCTGTCAAAAAGCATACGTTGAAATTATTTCTCCAAATAAATTAACTAAAACAATGAAAACTAATAGTAAATGAATAGATACTAACACATTCGCAGAATTCAAAGAAATTATTGTTAAAACACACAGAGAACTATTACGTGTACATATAGACCGGATAGAGTCTGCGCAAAAGAACTTTTTATTATGTGCTCTACGGTGCCTTAACTGGAATGCAAGCCTTATTTTACCATCCTACTCAAGTAGACTTCTCATAATTGTAGCGTGTAACGTTCGACTAAAGCGTTTTGAATCGAAGGATCTGTACTTGCGGGGCACGCTATAGGGTCCGGCTCTAACTCGTCGGCTTTGGGGGTGTTGTTCTTGCTTTATAACAGACTAAGAATTGAGCGTGCTTGCGAAAAAATTATAAGTTAGTTAACTAAACCGGAAGAAATATAAATAAATCCAAGCTAGAAAATATAACTTGCTGCTGGCCTGCTGGACGGGACACTCTCTCGCGGCCGGGACGACTCTAAGTTTTTCCACTTCAGCTTGCTCGGTTCAAGCATTGGCGGGTGTCTTTATTTAAATTTCTCACTATCGAATCGCAATACTTGCAAGACGGGTTCCCGAGTTAAACTTTCGAACTTGTTGGACTGGAAACTTAATTTTTTAGTGAATGTGCGCGCCGCGACTGCTCGATTGAAAAGAAACAGAACGGAACCGGGAAATGTTGGCCTAGGCTGCCAGCGGAAATGCATCGCAGCCGGTAATCACGCCATGGTGATAATTAAGCTTTCCAGCGCTCCTCTGGTATAGCTGATCATGCCAGCGCTAATCAGTTGGCATTCCCAAAAAAATACTAAGTAAGCTGGGCTTACTAATATTTACGGTCTGAAACTAAGCTAAGCTCAAACAAAAAGCTACAGAATATTTTTTCTGGGTCGAACTAAAAAAATAAAGAATCGTTGCCTCAGTCGCCGCTATAAGGCGTGGTGCCTATACTAGCATGAAGCGATGATCTTAAAGCACAACATATCCTATTTAGATAGGATATCTATCTATCAGTCCTCCTGATCAGGACGCAAATAATCCCTAATTGCGAAGATTACAGAGCGATTAACGCGCTCAGACGCGTTGGCCTGGGACGAATGCACTGCAGTCAGTGTGTGAGTAACACCGTCCTATTGCATAAGCTTCTCAAAAGCATGAGAGCAGACAACACCGTTTCGGGAGCTCCATACGCCATAAACAACTCCCCATCAAGGTATTTTATAACGACACTAGTATCAATCTTTCGAACTGCTTTTAGAAACACATACGTGGAAAAATGATCTAAAACGATAAAAATACCAATGTTTCCACTTCTTGACCTAGGATAAGGTCCAAGAAAGTCAATAAAAAGACTTTGGAAAAATCGCTGACTTTCAGGGGCTTTTCCTAAGGGAGGACGCAGTACGAAATTTGGAGCTTTTGTGGTTTTACACACTTCACAGGAATTTATATAAGTCTTTATATCCGACACAAGGCCAGGCCAGAAATAGTATCGCCTCACTCTCTCAATCGTTTTGTGTATGCCACAGTGTGACGACAAAGGGCTAATTCTCATCGTGAACTTGCTCTCCTGTCTAGTGTTCGGCTTTCCGATAAACATAACCGCTGTCGGTCTTAAGATCGGGAAAACTAGCTTGGTTTGCCGCTACTTTCTCTACAAGATCAACGTACCCAGCGGACTGAAAATGTTCCGTACTAGGATCAACGAGCAAGGAACTAGGGTCATTAACGCGAGACAATGAATCGGGAACTATTTTAAGGGATCCCTTACGATGCTCAATATTGAAATTATACCTTTGCAACGCTAACGCCCATCGAGCTAAGCGAGAATTTAGGTCATGATTAGACATAAACCATTTCAATGATGCGTGGTCGGTTATGATTTTAAATTTATGCCCTTCCACATAGGCCCTAAAATTTTTAAGAGCTACAATCGCTGCTAGGCATTCTTGTTCAGTGACCGTATAGTTACCTTGTTAAATTTCTTTGAAATGAACGCAATCGGACGCTCGTCTCCTTCCTCAGAGACTTGTACTAAAACTGTACCTACACCGGTTTTACTTGCATCGCAATGTATCGCAAATGGTTTAGAAAAATCGGGGCTACATAAGACCCGAGCCTCACTAAGACACCGTTTTAACTGTTCAAAAGCTTTAATTGCCTCATCAGTCAAACTAAACCTCCGTTTCGTGGTCTCAAATTCAGTCAGAGGAGCGGAAAGCGATGCAAAATTTGGAACAAACTTGCGATACCACCCACACAAACCCATAAAAGTTCTCAAGCTGCGCAAAGTCCTGGGTAGCGGAAAATTCGTGATAGCAGTCACCTTTTCAGGGTCGGTGCGTATTCCACCGTCACCTATTATATGGCCTAAATAGCGCACACGCATCATGCAGAAGTGACTTTTGCCAATATTGATTGTCAAACCGGCACGCCTTATGTGAAGCCCTACCTCTCTAAGTACTTCGAGATGCCTTTCAAAACTAGCAGAAATGACCAATAAATCGTCAAAGTAAATGAACATCTCGTCCTGAGTCGAGACGACCTTGTCCATCAACCGCGACATTGTGCTCGTGGCATTGCACTGCATGACTTTAAATTGGTAGAGGGGTCTACCAGGAACTGTGAACGCCGTCTTGTCTCGAGATGCAACATCTAAAGGCACCTGCCAATAAGCGTCCTTAAGATCAAGACTCGATATGTACTCTGCCTTTGGCAAACGGCTTAAAGTGCCACTAATTTGGGGAAGTGGGTATGCATCCTTTTTGGGTGAAACTGTTAACCTTACGACAATCCAGACAAGTTCATACTTTTCCAGTTTTGTTACCATTACGATTGGAGAAGACCAAGCACTTTCTGACTCCTCTATCACCCCCAATTGTATCATTTTATCGATCTCGGCGTAAATAGCCTTTTATATTGCGGGAGAGTCAGGGAAATGGCATTGTTTTATTGGTTTAGCCATACCCACATCGATCGAATGCACAATTAAATTGGTCTTGCCGAGGCCTACTTGAGTAATTGATTACGTAATTGATTACGTTTATTAGTTTGGCTCTCTCAGCCTCGGACAAATCATGTTGATTGGTTTCGACCTTTCCGTTACTATCGATAAACTCTAGCTGGGAAACATTTAAGCATTTCGGAAGCAGTTCGTACAGCTTCCAGATATCTATTCCCAAATACACATTTTGCTTCAGTGCGGGTGTTATGTAAATCGTCAATGGCTTTTTGACGTTACTATATTCATCATCCAATTTTAATCATCCTACTATCTGTTGAGATCTTCCATCTGCAGTAGATGCATTAGCTTTTAACGTTTTATAATAGTACTTGTCTAATACTTCACAAGCTAACTGTCCTCCAACACAACTAATCGCTGCGCCAAAATCTAATAATCCATAAACGGTACGATTAAGAAGACGAATTGGCAAGAATGGGCGAGGATCCTAAGGCCTTTCAGAAAGAGAGCTGAGGTACGCTGCACCGAGTTTACATTCCCTAACATTCTTCCAAAATTCTTTTATTCACTTCAAATTACGTGATTTAAGCTGTTCCAATTCAGGTGAGTGGTCAACGCTCGTGAGCAAGATATGAGATAAGATTTTGTTCGTCAGGTAAGGTGAGTGACACAACTGTGGCTGCGCCATCAATTCGTCGGTCATTGTTGCTTGACATCGGACGGTGTGTGAAGCACTTACTACAATTCGGTTTGTATGTGTTGGCCGTTCCACAGCCATAACAAAATATACGTCTCTCAGATACACTATCCTGATATCGGTGCCCTTCCTTGCGATAGTTCCAACATAACAGAGAAAAAGCCTCGATATCTACCTTATTTTCGGATTCTATTTCTGTTTCCAAGACTTCTTGTTCTTTATTGAGCTCGGAGACTTCCCGATTGAATAGAGGGCATCGAGCGTATCCCGAATATCGTTTAATATCGGCCGAAAAGTCTTCACGTCGACGACAAATCTCTCTTAATTCTGGAACTGATTGATATTTAACAGTTCATGTCTAATTTCGGCACGTAGGTTGTTCTTATGGATCCGTAATGATTTATGTGGCGTCCATAGAACTTCTAGCTGATCAACGAGTCCTAATATAGTCTCATAAAAGCAATCGAAAGTTTCATTTTGCTTTTATTTGGTGTTACTTATCAGTTCTTCTATATCCCCATCATCCCTACTTGGTCTAAACTGTTGACGTCAGGCTGCACAAAATGCATACCAGGCAACTTCGCCGTGTGCTTTGTGATATCGCCAATAGAACACCTTGGCTTTCCCTTCAAAAAGCACGCTTGTATTTTTACAAAGTACCGTGAAATTTCCTTCTAACGTTTCCTTCGTGAGTGGCTCTACTCTGTATATAAAATTGTCGACAGACCCTACTCCAGAATATTTAATTTTCCATCCATTAAGTATATGCACAACTTTATCGGTTGGTTCAACAAGTCAGACGTGGTGCTTCTTTGAGAACCAGGTTCATTCCAGTGGTTCATTCGTTAAATCGGACTGAATATTCGTACTTTCTATCCCTCGAGCAGCAGGTTGCTGAATGTTACCATTGCTACTAATTTGTGAAGCTCTTGTTATACTGTCTGTCAATGAACTTTGAATCAATTCTGTCATTTTTTCCGAAAGGGTATAGAGTCTCCGCTCCATGGCAAGTAAAGTCATAGCGTTAGCGGTTATAAAGCCTGTCGCATTATTACTGGAATTTGTATTAACTCCTGATGTGGAAGGTCCCTCATCCGTTGCTGATTTATCACTGCTCTCTAAAAGTTGCATACTTTTTGATCGACTGCGAGTTTCTAGCCCTGAACTAGCAAGTGGCTTACCGACTGCAGGCCTACAAGCTGATTTGCATACTGGAGATTGTGCGCTTTTCTTAAAATGCGCTTCTATGCACTTCCTGTAAAATTCATGTTGGCACAAGGTTATGAAAATTTCGACGACGGTCAAATCGAATTTACATAACGGACAAATTGTAGCTGGGCCACCTTCTGCCCCCTTATTCGAAGATAATGCACACAGTTGAAAAATATTCTTAGGACAATTTAAAAAAAAATATTCCGCCAACGCTAACCAACTTCAACCAAAGTTTTAACCAAGTAACAGTGTTTATTTGGACGTTGATGCACTATGATCAGCGCAAACAAGTGGCCCTTACGACACCAAGCAGTGCTTGTTACGCGCGGAGCCTTAAACGTCTTAAGGAGTTCTTAACATGGTTCACTTGGGATAGCGCAATGTCAAGCAAGCCGTCAATAAAGTCATGCTGCGCTAAAGGAACTAAAATGTTAAAGTTCTCGTCAGGGGACCATGTCGCACTATGTATATTAAAAGCACCCAATACTGTTAACTGATCTCGATCTGACAATTTTTTGGAAATGGACTGAATAACGGAAAGGTGATTTGCGTAAATAGGGAACTCAGATGATGGTGGGATATATGAACAAGTAATATATACAAAACTACCGGGAAACGATCATTTTATACCTAGGAATTCGATGTCATAAAATTCTTCGAAAGTTAGTAATTCAGACGAAAAGGTGGAGTCGACAGTAATCAGGACTCCACCTTCCGTCTGGACTGACGATCAAGCCTATAAATTGTGTACTTACCCGGGAGAATTTCGGAGCTAAGAATATCCGGCCTTAACCAGGTCTCTGTACATACCATAATATTATATGGGAAAGAAAAACTATCCGAATACAATTTAGTTAGCTTACTAAGTAAGCCTCTTGTATTCTGATAGCAAAGAAGAAAAGAGGAGGCTAGTTTTTTGGGACAGAAGAGGATGTGGAGGGCGCTGGGGATGGTTTTTTAATGGTATTTTCCATTTCCCCTGAACTATTATTTTTTCTCTTATCTTAGTACTCTTTTACAAATATGCCCTCGGGTTAGAAACTGGTGAAACACACAGATGCAAAAAGAGCACAAGGAATGCCAATCTTAAATGATGATACTTTCCTAGCATAAGAAAATTTAAATTGTTCGACCATCAAATCATCAACTTGGATTTTGTTACGGATATAAGCCGTAATATCCAGTGATGAGAGGTCTGGGGCGAGCCGTGAAACAAATACATGTTCTAGCTGGGGCACCCGAACACAAGTAACCGTTTTTGGTACAACACTTGCAACCCTTTTTGGTACTACAGAATTTGTATCTGTACTACCAGTATCGGCCGTTAATCCGGACGTTAAGTCTACATGAGGTGATGGGGCGACTACTTTATTTTGATCGGACAGAGCGGAAGTACTTAGCGGAGCCACATCGATTCCAGCAACTTCGGATACCGAATCACTTTTTGCCCCCGATCTTAGTACCATTTGAGTGGCGCCTAAAATTGGCGGCTGAGCTGGAATCGAATCGCGGGCAGCAGGTTGCACGGGACCTGCCATAGAATGCCCACCGACCGCGACTTTTTTGCACTTTGGGGAAGCGGGCTCAGCTAGCATGCGGCTAGTGAGCTGCGATTCAAGCGCCACGAGCAGGTCCGTATTTTTACGGCAGTTCCGGATTAATTCGGTAACACTGCTTTTTGTGAGCCGCCTAATAGTTATTGCCTGGTTCTCGTATACAATGCATTCATCGCAGTAGTAGCGTAGGCCACTCCTCTTATCGATGGCATCACGAACCAGGCCAGAATAGCCAAGACACTTTGCGTGATAAATTTTATCACATGAATGGCAGGGAATACTTTGCTGTCCAGCCGAGATAACTTTCTTGCAATTTTTTAATGAACAGAAAGCCATTTTCGCTGACCACGGACGACTGTGCACTATAGCGGAAAAAAAAAATCGAAAGCGCTCAAGAACTTTTTAATGAGAGATCAAGCAGAGCGACAGAGCGGGAGCGAAACATGTTTATGTTTCTATAAACAAAATTGTGAAACCAAAAAAAATATATTCGGAAATGAAATTAACTTATTTCTATAAACAAAATTGTCAGCCCAAAAAATATATACGAAAAAGATATTAACTGAACTCCTTGCTAGATGTCCCACGAGTCGTGGGTGTTTTTTAAGTTTCTCGGAAATTGTAAAAATTACAGAAAGAAAAGATTGTTTAGGCTTGTAAGGATTCCCAGCCAGGATATGCTCAGAGGTTGGCTAGGGCCTCCACAAATTATTTATAAATTTACAGTGGACGATATGGGTTAATCGAGTGCGTTTTAGGAGTGGTCTTTATAATTAGGAGAAGAAACCGCACCAATAGGTACGTGACTGGACCTAAGACTGGTTACTGAGCTCGGGCAGACCTTGGACTTAGTAAACAGTTATCGTAGGAACCTATGTCAGTGATGGGCTTTATCTGTGACTACAATAAATCTGGTCGAGGCAGTGTTTGGCTACAGTAAAACTTGGGTAGGCCCCTGGATTTTACAACTAAATACGGTACTTTCGAGCTGGCTCTGTGGGTATTAATGACTACAATAAAACTCGGGCGGACCCTGGGTTTTAATAATTACTACTATATAAATCGGGCAGACCCAGGGTTTTAATAATTACTACGATATAACTCGGGCGGACCCAGGGTTTTATTACTAATTACGATGAACTCGGGCGGACCCAGGGTTTTAATAATAACTACGATAAAACTCGGGCGGACCCAGGGTTTTATTACTAATTACGATAAACTCGGGCGGACCCAGGGCCTTAATAATAACTATGATAAAACTCGGGCGGACCCAGGGTTTTAATAATAACTGACTACGATGAAACTCGGGCGGACCCAGGGTTTCGTTAATACTAACTACGACAAAGCTCGGGCGGACTTAGGGTTCTATTAATAATTACGATACCACCCTATTAACGGCCGATATGTGAGTTAATTACGCGTCGGGGTTACGGTTCCGTTACGTTTGATCGATTCTGAGGTTAGGGTAATTATCACTTGTTATAATTAAATTATTTTTTCAACGGGCTTAATTGAGACGGGTCGAAGGTCAGGAAAAAAAGAATACACACTCGTTGTCGAAATTATAATTAATTATTTTAGTCTTTATTCACTGTTGGCTTCTTTCGCCTTTTCGTCTTGTTGACATGAGTTCACCAAACTTCGTTCTACAATTTTACGATCTAATCGCGTTTCTCGCTGCACCAGTAAAATTCTGCACGACTGTACCGTTTCGCTTACCGACTAAAAACACGTGGTCTGCCTAATTGCGACTTATCTCGTTTTCTCCAAGTACGACTATCCGGCTTCGATGTTCAGTCCCTTGCGTTCCTTCAATTTTTTGTTCTCGTGCCCTTGGCCTTTCCGATCTCACCATTTTCTTACCACGCAGTCGCAGTGGTGAAGTTCAATTTCGCGACTCCCTTTTCTCTTTTTGGCAACAGCAACTACTCTGCTCTGCCCAGCTCGCTTTTCGATAATGCCCTTTCGCTCTCCGTTGTCGTGGACCGCGCAGTCGCTGAGGTGGGATTTTTCCACCTCCCCGTCAGGACTGACTATTAAGCCTATAAATTGTGTACATACCCGGCAGAATTTCGGAGCTAAGAATATCCGGCCTTAACCAGGTCTCTGTACATACCATAATATTATATGGGAAAGAAAAACTATCCGAATACAGTTTAGTCAGCTTACTAAGTAAGCCTCTTGTGCTTAGGGGTTGGCTAGGGCCTCCACAAATTATTTATAAATTTACAGTGGACGATATGGGTTAATCGAGTGAGTTTTAGGCGTGGTCTTTATAATTAGGAGAAGAAACCGCACCAAAAGGTACGGACTGACCCTAAGACTGGTTACTGAGCTCGGGCAGACCTTGGACTTAATAAACAGTTATCGTAAGAACCTATGTCAGTGATGGGCTTTATCTGTAACTACAATAAATCTGGTCGAGGCAGGGTTTGGCTACAGTAAAACTTGGGTAGGCCCCTGGATTTTACAACTAAATACGGTATTTTCGAGAGGGCTCTGTGGGTATTAATGACTACAGTAAAACTCGGGCGGACCCTGGGTTTTAATAATTACTACGATATAACTCGCGCAGACCCAGGGTTTTAATAATTACTACTCGGGCGGACCCAGGGACTTATTACTAATTACGATAAACTCGGGCGGACCCAAGGCTTTAATAATAACTACGATAAAACTCGAGCGGACCCAGGGTTTTAATAATAACTACGATAAAACTCGGGCGGACCCAGGGTTTTATTACTAATTACGATAAACTCGGGCGGACCCAGGGCCTGAGGTGGGATTTGCGCTCCGTTCAGGTCGTTCGGTTTACTGCTCTCTCATGCTCTTTTTGTGGTGAATTCCTTAGGCAACTGCGTAGGAGTTGTTCCCGGTCTCGCCTTTCTTGCCCGCTCTCCTCTCTTCCCCGCTCTTCTCTCCCCTTTTCACTTATTGAATAATGTATTTATGTTTGTTTTTGCCTAGGCTTATTATGCTAATTATTAATTCATTGTTGTTCTCTTAAAGTTAAAAAAATCAAAAGGAATAACAATAATAGTAATAACAAAAATACGCATATTTCCTTCTCCCCTCCGTGGGGATCGGAAATAATTATGGCGGCGTCGAAATCGCCGTCACACCCCCCTTACTTGAGTCACTCGATACACGTCCCCGTCGATTTTTCGGGTGAAGCGGTCCCTTTTTGGTCCTTGTGGCATGAACCTGGACAATTCGTTCACTTGCTCCTCCGGGAGCATACGGCCGGGCGTGTCGACCCTCCAGGTCTCTGGTGCCTCCAACAACGTCTGTCGAGAGGTCTCGGTTGCGGCTCGCTCTAGCGCCTCGATGTCCTGAAGCAACTCCTCTACACCACAACCCTCTTCGACGCCTCCCAGTCCCAGGCCGAAATCGATCACGTCCAGGTCCTCTACTCCGGCCTCTGTTCCGGGTTCTGCCTCCGGTATAGCTTGGGGTTCCTCGGGCTCAATCGTCGCGGCTCTAAAGTTGCGTCGTCGGAGACTCATCGTGGGGGCGTGGGTTCCCGGCCCACCTAGGTGTTCTCGTTGGAGCATCCTTCTCTCCATGTCGCTCGTGCGGCCAGGGAGGGAGCACGAGTTCTGCCGCAGTTTGCTTCAAACCGAAACGCGGGGCCTTGTCCTAGTGGTGGAATTATGTCCATCGTCACCTGCCGGACTTGGGTGACCCGATATCCTCCAGGGATTGTCGCCCAGTGGTAGTCCTCTCGTTCCCTAATGAAGCTGGCAGTCCACTCGCTGTCTTCATCTTCGTCTTCTTCGGACTCTTGTAATTCGTTGTATCGGTCCACCGTGGTCTCTGTTGTCCGCTAGTATACGCCTTGCCCTAGTCTGGGGTCACGTGAGCGACCTCTGGTAGGTGAATAGTCGTCGTGTCGGGGTTCATCCATATGCCCCCCCAGGTTGGCAAAGGATGCTGGATGAGGGGACTGACACTGTCCGCGAGGGAAAGGCCTATACGTCGAGGGAGGTGATTCTTCATATTCGTACCAGGACGCGTAGCGGGGTGACGCATACTGGGGCGACGCGTAGGGTGGGGGGGCATACTGGGGAGATGCGTACCGTGGAGACGCGTACCGTGGGGACGTGCCCCTGGGGGATGTACTCCCAAGTGAGGTGCCCCGGGTTGACTCGTCTGGTAGCTCGCTCGAGTAGGTTGTCCCTTTCTGCTGCCGTCGCAGCCCCCTCGTCGCTATAATCCGTGTCCGCCAGGGTGAGGTCGCCAGGAACGTCTTCCGATTCGAATCCACCGACATCCATCTCACCATATTCGCCGGTCCACTCTTGAGTGGAGTCTGACTTTCCTTCTTCCATAGTATCTGTAGTGGGTAGATAACTTACTTTATATAATATAACTGACCCTAAGATTTCCCTGCCTACTGGTGCAGCTTACAATAAATGCCTTATATCTAATTACAATCTTAAGATACTTGATGTTAGTTAGTGATACCTTACGTTGCTTCTTCGCCTTTCCCTGTCTCATCGTCCAGGAATTCTCTCAGCTCTGCAATTTTGGCCACTTTCCTCTTACGTTCCCCGGGACTCTGGATCCGTACGATGTTCGGCGATATAAACTTAAGGACCCGGAACGGCCCGTCATATTTCGGCGCCAATTTCGCCGCGAAGCCGTCGACTCCTCTGGACAGTTGGTGTTGTTTTACTAACACGTGTTTTACTAACACGTCTTCTCAGGTTATAGTGGCACATCTGGTCGGCACGCGCCCGCTCCGCATTAATTTTGACGACCTCAAATATTTCCTTCATCTTGGCCGCTTTGATCGTGAAATCTTCTTGGGTGTTCCCGTTCCCTCGTGTCTTCTCCTCGTATAACGCCTTGGGCATCCTTGGTTCTCGACCTTGCATCAGGAAAATGGGGCTGAAGTTTGTAGTATCAGAGATACTAGAGTTGACTGCCAGTGTCATCTCTGGTAGAAGGTTGTCCCAGCTTGACTGTTCACCTTCGATGAATTTCGCGATCATGGTTTTGACGGTGCGGTTTGCACGCTCCGTAGGATTCTCGTGTGGCGAGTATGGAGCCGTATACTGTAACTCACATCCTAGTTCTCGCGTAAATTCTTTGAAGGCGCGGCTTGTAAACTGCGTGCCGTTGTTACACACGAACGTGCGTGGGACCCCAAAGTGTCCAAGAATACGTTCGCGGAATGCTTTGATTAGGGTCGCGGTGGTGGCTCTCTTGAGTGGGATGAGCTCAACCCATTTGGCGTCGAAAAAAACCAACAAAATTGTGTTTCCTGACTTCGATTTCGGCAAAGGTCCCACAAAGTCGGCACACCATGTCGAACAGGGTTTTTCTATTCTACGAGACAGCATCCGTCCCGCCGGCTTTTGTTGGTCGAACTTGAACCTTTGACAGGTTTGACAGTTTTGAACATACCGTTTCACATCTCGATACATCCCTGGCCAGTAGTACTTCGAAGCGACTGGTAGGATCGTCTTCCGTATGCCAAGGTGTCCTGCCGTTGGTGCATCGTGGCACTCTTCCAGTACTCGTCTCCGGTGGTGTTGAGGTACGCACAGCTTCCATGGCACGAAATCGGCGTCGTCTGGTCGGGTCCCTAGATATAGGAGCTTGGACATCGGCTGAACGATCGTCGCAAAGTTCGGTACGAATATACGGTACCACGATGCCATACCTAGACATCGTCTCAGTTCCTTCAGAGAGGTAACTCCCTTACTGCTGCTACTTTATCGGGGTCTGTATGAATACCATCTTCGCTTACCATATGGCCCAGGTACTTGAGTTTTCTTTTAAAAAATGAGCATTTCTCCTTATTAATGCTTAGATTAGCAGCCCTGAGTCTCTGAATACCTCTCGTAGGTTTCGTGTATGTTCTGCTAAGTCTTTCCCAATTACAACGATGTCATCCAAATAAGCAAACGCGAACGGATCTAGTTCGGGTCCGATGACACTATCCACGACCCGGGACTGTGATTGCAGTGTACTGTTTCCTGTCTGATGCCATAGGTATTTTCCAGTAGCCGCTTTTCAGGTCTAATGTCGACAAGACTTGGGCATGGCTTAGTCTCTCTAGGATATAGTTAATACGAGGTGTCGGATACGCGTCTGGTATTGACCTCGCGTTTAATTGTCGAAAGTCGGCACACATCCGCCACTCGTCATTCTTTTTACGCACTAAGACGATGGGTGCACTATATGGACTTCTGGACGGTTCTGTCTGTCCTGCGGTTAACAAATTGTTCACCTGATCGTCGATAACTCGTTGCATCGCTGGATTCTTGGGGTAGTATCGTTGTTTCACCGGTCGATCGTCTCGCATTGTGATCGTGTGTTGTGCGATGTGTGATAACCCTGAAATTCCCCTCAAATTCTCCCAGCTCTCGTCGGAGGAATCGATCTATATGTTCTTGGTCCTCTACTGACCATTCCCCTTCTCGCCGAGGGGGCGTGGCTTCATCTTCCTGGTTTTCCTGTGTTCCCTGTTTTTCCTGTGTTCCCTGGTTTTCCTGTACTCCTTGGTTCTCCTGTGTTCCCTGGTTCTCCTGTATTTTCTCTCCTTTCTCTAGTTCATTTCCAGTGTGTTTCTCGGTCCTCTTTCCAATTTCCGTTATCTCCGAATTCGCCTTGCGCACGTCTTCCATGTCGGCGGTAGAACCCTCTCGGGTCACTTCTGTCCCGAGCCCCTGTAAATTAGCCATGACCGGCCGGTTCCCTGCATGGAAGATGTAGTCGAGCCCGTCCACATCGTATTGTAGTGCCGATTGCGCAGAGAAAGGCAAGTCCTAATATTACTTTATCTAGCATAGAGTCCATTACCAGTAGCGCTAATTCTACTACTTGCCCTCCGAGGTCGATGTTGGTGACTACCATTCCTGTGATACGGACGCTGGTCCCTTCTGCCAAGCGTATGCCGGTGCACACCTCTCTAACTGTCACTGATGCCTTCAGCTGTCTGAGGGAGTGTTTCGTTGATGAAACTCCTCGTGGCCCCGCTATCGACAGTGGCTAACACAGAGATGTCAGCGACTAATACTTGCGCTACGATCTTCCCGTCCTGTACGCGCAGGGGTGCGCCTATTCCCGGTTCTCGGGTACTCTCGTCCCCAACTGCTCCCGGGATGGTCAAGGACGCTGGTCGTTTCCCGACTCGGGACGCCTACAACAATCAATAGTCCTGATCCCTTCCCTTCTACAATCCCAACACACCAACCGTCGGGGGTTCCGGCACTCCCTCGCAAAGTGGCCCTCTGCACCACAGTTGAAACAACTCCGACTTTCGGGAGGTGTTTGTAGTGCCTCCTGGTTCATCATCCTATTCGAGATTTCTTCCCGCGGCATGGTATGGGGACGAAATTGTAAGGGGGTTTGCGGGTTTCCTCGGAAAGGGTTGCGAACCTGGATGGGGTTCGCCGGCACCTGTGACTTCGGAGACTCTCGGGCGTTCCCGTGAGTTTGGCCGAGACTCCTGTACGAGCGATCTTGGGACTGTAATCGCATACGGTCGCGATGTTGTATACTCTCGAACTCGACTGCGAACTGTAAAAGCTGGCCTAAGGTCTCAAAGTCACCACGTTTTACGTACATCTGGTATCTAACTCCTTCGTCTGATCGTATCTGCGTGTCGCATCAGCGTTCGGATCTCGATAACATAGTCCTTGAAGCCCTCTCCCTCACGTTGGTAACGAGCTCTGATGTCGTCTTCTAATCTTCGAAAATAATGTGAGATTAAGAAAAAGTCTAAGAACTCCCGCCGGAATACTGGCCAAGTGGCTCCCTGGAGTTGGCTGGTCCTAAACCACCGAGAGGCCCTGTGTAAGAGTTTCTGTCATAACTCTTGGTAGTTGGGCTAAGGGAAGATCGTACGATGTAGCCCTCTCCTCCAGCTCCTCTAGGAACCCCAACGGATCGGTATGGCCATTGAATTTGAGTCCCCATTTTCGGACTTGCTCTGCTATGACACCGTGTGCTGTGGCCCGGCCAAAATTCCCTCCCCAAGCCATTTCATTTTCCCGTGTCCGTCCTGGCACCTGTAATTGGATTGACCTGAGGTCTAGGTCGACTTTTTCTACCCTTGTCACGTCGTCATTCACTCCCCCATTCCCGAATCCGGCTTCTAATCGGACCAATCGGGCCCTTTGGGATGGAGAGAGCTCACCTGTTTTGACGATTTCTGCAAAACGCCTTCCCATCTCGTCCACCTTGCCTATGCCGTCGAATCCGAATTCCTGAGCGAAGATGAGTAATTCGTCCTTCCTTAGCGTATAGATGCAACGAGTCCCCATGCGACTGTCTTGCGAACGCATATTAGTTTTCTTTCCTTGTTCGTTTTCTGCCATTGTGTTATATCTGGTGTGCTCCTTTTGCGTTTCTTGTCAAAAATCCGTTCCTGATCGACGTTCTTACTCCTTAACTATTTTAGCCAGCCTCACACTGTACGGGTCTTTAATCCGCTTGATGTTTTTGTTGCTGATCGATCGTGATCAGCCCCACAACGGTCCCTGCTCGGGACGCCATTTGTAAGGATGTTTTCCCAGCCAGGATATGCTCAGGGGTTGGCTAGGGCCTCCACAAATTATTTATAAATTGTAACGCAGTTCTCTGGCCGGGGTAGAATCTCAATCGGGGGCAAGGAACCTATACAAGAAATTTATATAGAAGGGTGGGACCTGTAGTAGGAATTTGTATGGGGAGGCTGTAAGGCGCCCGAATACGAGTGCTCTTCGACGAGGTAGTCGATCGTAAAGGCTTGTTTCCGCACGGATTCTAATCGCCGAGTATGCCTCTACGCGCGAGAGCCGTTGGTCAAACCGATCTGAACACGAGGTTGACGAAAAGGCATCTATTTGAGCGCCGCCTAACGGCCTGCAGTGGGAATAGGGCCGACCACACTGCTTGGTGCGAATCCCGGGGAGGATCCTGTCTGAGGCGCACCCTGGTGATAGAACGAGGGACTCAGTGGGTGATCGCACTGCTTGGTGGGGAACTTGGATGAGACCCGTCAGTAGTGCCCTCTGGTGGCGGAGCGAGACACTAAAAAGGACGATCGCACTGCTTGGTGGTGAATTTGGATGATTCCGATTGGAGTTGGCTGCGGGGGCTACGGGGAGGGGAACTCCGCCGGGCATGAACGGCGGGGTTGATCCGCTCCGGGTGAGCTTGGGGTCTACGGGGGTCGCCCACTCCGGATATACTCGGAGCCTACGGGTGTCTACACTCCGGATATACTCTGATCCTACGGGTGTCTACACTTCGGATATACTCGGAGCCTACGGGTTTCTACACTCCGGATATACCCGGAGCCTACAGGGGGTTCTACACTCCGGCTAGGCTCGGAGTCTACGAGGATTCTAAGGAGGGAACTCTCGGCCGAAGTACGTCGTGTGGATGCGAAACCAAACACGCGTCGTAGATCGTGGTCGAGAACGGGGGGGGTTAGAAGGAGGGGAAGTGTACTGGTAAAGAAATAACACGCGGGGTTTTAGTTCTTCAATTTCAGGCTTATATTTGACAGTTATTGAAAGTAGTTCCCTGGCTGCTGCCCTCACAATGGATGTTCTTGCTTACGTGTAACTTCGAGGATGTTAACTAGTGTGGCGCGGATGAGCACAGTGAATGTGAAGTTAGGCGTTTGGCTTGTGAATCTCGTGTCGGAGGGTTATTCGCGGTCACGTCTACTCGCGGTGAAAAGTCGAAACCAAAGAGGGCGAGACAGATTTCTAGAGATCGCACTTTAGCTCGCGTCGTGTTCTCTGAACCAGTTCCCTGTTATCGATCGTGATATCGATCGCCCCCCCTCTCACGAGTGCGATAGCGGGTTAAGGGGGTTCTGCCCGTGGTGCGTGTCTCGGCTTCAAATGTAAACACCAGCTTAATTAGTTTCTCCTTAGTTACTATTACTTCATATTGATAACATAGGTGGACTCCGTGTCCAAATCTTAAAGCTAATTCTAATACTATATTAAATACTAAATAGGTGGACTCCGATCCTCGGCACGATTAAATGAAGTTTGTACGCCCTCAGATTTAGGGCGTTACATTCCCTCCTTACTTAAGGGGGAGGAATGAAATGTTTCCCGCTCCGTTCGGCTTTAGGGTGACTTGATATGAGCCCTCCTCGGTCGGGACCCTGAAGCGCTGTCGTGCGGTGCGGGCTGCAGGACGTCGAGCGCAGATGGCCTGCCAGACGGCGACCGAGACTTGGCCGTCGGTGGTGTTGCATGTCCACCCAGCGCTCGCCACCGGGGGTGAACGGTTTTCGGCGGCCGAGTGTTCCAGATCTGGGTCTGCCGTTGCGGCCTGCGGGTTGTCGTACGGGTTCGAGAGCCATTCTTGTGACGGCCCCAGCAGGAGGTCTAGTGTCGTGGGCGACATCCCCATCGCGGTATCCGATGGAGTGGAGGCTGCTGTTGTGGGGAGGGGAAAGTCGTAGGTGACTGCCTCGGTGTCCGGTCCCTGTCCGCCAAGGGGGAGTGTGGGCTGGGTCGCCGTGTCGAAGGGTGTATCGCTTGGTGGTGGCGGACACGGAACTAGGACGAGCGTGGGCTCCTTCCGTCGAAAAAGCTGCCTCGTCGTCGCTGGGTTCCGACTCCCACTCCATGGCTTTGCCCGTAGAGAGGGTGGTTGATGGTCCGAAGAAAAACGTTGTAGTCGGACCGCGGGAAAGCGTCGCGGACGGCCCACGAGGGAGTGAGGTGGACGGCCCTGGTCCCATCTCTTCGTCCTGCGAGCAGGTCAGATCAACGGGGCAATCCGTCGGGAATCCAAGGTCTTCGGCTGCCTCGGTCTCGTCAGGCCCCATGATGCACAGGTGAACGGGGGACGCAGCGACCGCAAGGGTTATACTCCCTGCTGCTCTCCGCTGACCCGGCTGGACTCGGGTAGCACTCATAGGGAGTCGGGTAGATCCGATGTCCGGCCGCGTCCGTGTAGTGCGGCGAGGCTCCGCCGGCTCGAGGTGGCGTCGGCATCGACTCGTTCTCGGAGTCGCTGGATTCCGGGGCGCAGTTCGACGCTGCCCGGCGGCATGATGTCCGAGCACAGGATCCGGGAGAGGATGGGGTCGCTCTTCCCGAGACTCCTGGCTGGCGCCTACCCGTCGGGCATTACCGGGTGGATCTCTCGGCGTACGCCTTTCCTGGGCGTAGCCGAGGATCCCGTGTGGCCGTCGACTGGCGGTTACCTTGAACGCTGGGTTCAAGCTCCTCGTCGCTGTCGCCGGACGACAGTACGATGGTCTCCATTTCTGCACGTCAGTTCTGTGAATGAAACAACTAAACTAGCTTAGTTCTATTGATGCTTAGCAATAGGGATAACTGGGCTGCAGCGAAAGAATCTCCTAACTTCATTCTTAAGGTCTTACTGGCTTATGACAAATTTAAACTTAGTGGGGACACAAAGGAAGGTTAGGGTACTTATGATCACCCCCCGCTAATGGCGGTCGGTTGTTTCGGACTCTGGGATTGCCCGGGTTGGTCGCCGGTGTCCTCTCTGGGAGTTTCGCTGTCTTCAGCGAAAAAGAAAGAACGCTTTTAAGTCTCCAATATTAGCAAGTCGCCCCTTCCGCTGGCCAGGTAGGCGACCACTTTATACGGTCCGTCAAACTTTGGGGCGAGCTTTGCTGCGAACCCTTCTGCTGCTTTAGACAGATGATGTTGTCGCGCGCTCTGTTGGATTCTCTCGCGGGCAGTATGTGGCAGTGAATTGAGGTTCCACTCCCGTTTCCTAGAGGAAATCTTTGAACGCCTTGCTGGTGACCTGTGAACCATTATCGCACACCAGTTTCCTCGGGGCTCCGAAGTGGCCGATGATCCGTTCGCGGAAAGCTCGTATCAAAGTCGCCGTACTTGCTCTGCGTAGGGGTATTAACTCGACCCATTTGGTGAATATGTCGAAGAAGACGAGGAGCATGGTATTCCCCTCTTTGGAGCGGGGCAAAGGTCCGACGAGATCCGCACACACAATGCCAAAGAGTTCGCTGACCTGTCTCGTTAGCATCTTTCCGGCCTGTTGTCGCTGTTCTGACTTGTATTTCTGGCACGGGATACATTGTCGCACGTGTCGTCGCACGTCGCGGAACATCCCCGGCCAGTAGTACTTCTGCGAGATCCTGATGATGGTTTTCCTAATGCCAAGATGTCCGGCGGTGGGGGCATCATGGCATTCATGTAGGATTCGATCCCGATGTTCGGCTGCTACGCACAGCTTCCAGGGCACGTAGTCCTGGTCGTCTGGACGGTGGCCGAGATGGCGATATAGTTCTCCGTTTTCAATGATGAAATCGGGGAACTTCTGGGGGTCGTCCCGAACGTCCTTCATCTTCCTTTGCAGCCACTTGTACTGGTGCTCGCCGTCCGTGAGTCTCTGTAAGTGCTCTAGTGGTTGCCGGGAGAGAGCATCGGCTACCACGTTATACTTCCCGCGCCGGTAATGTACATTGTACTGATATTGCTGGAGCTCTAAGGCCCATCTGGCAATCCTTCCGGTGGGGTTTTCGATCTGGTCCAGCCATTTCAGGGCTAGGTGGTCGGTGATTATGTCGAACCTGTAGCCTTCGAGGTAGCATAGCAGTTTCCGTATTCCCCAGACGATGGCCAAACATTCCTTTTCCGTGGGCGAATAATTCAACTCCGCGGCATCGAGCTTGCGGCTGACGTAGGCAATGACTCGCTCCTGGTGCGTCTGTCAGCAAACCTTTCAGGAGATCGAATGCATTCTGCTGCTCCGATTCCCACTTCCACCGTTGGTGGGTTGGACCACCGAGGCAAAGTTGGGCACGAATCGTCGGTACCATGAGGCCATCCCGAGACATCTCCTTAGCTCCCGTAAGCTAGTGGGAGGGCTCAGGTTTCGCACGGCGGCTACCTTGTCCGGGTCGGTGTGGATACCCTGGTCACTGATCACATGTCCAAGGTAGGCCAGTTTTCTCTTGAAGAAGGAGCACTTTTCCTGGTTGATGCGCAGGTTAGCTCTCCTCAATCGTTCGAAAACTTTGCGCCGGTTGTCCATGTGTTCCCCTAGGCTGGCCCCAATGACAATAATGTCATCGAGGTAGGCGAACGCGTATGGGTCGAGGTCGGGTCCGATCACGCTATCTAGGGCTCGCTGAAAAGTTGCCGGGGCCGAATGCAGCCCGAAAGGCGTGACGCGCCATTGGAATAGACCGCGTCCGGGTACCGTAAAGGCGGTACATTCCCGGCTATCTTTGGCCACTGGTATCTGCCAGTACCCGTTGCGCAGATCCAGGGTCGAAATGTATCTCGCGTTTCTCAGTCGTTCTAAGATGTGGTTAATGCGCGGCAACGGGTACGCGTCCGGATTTCGCGTTTAGTTGCCGGTAGTCCACGCACATGCGCCACTGGCCGGTTTTCTTCCGGACCAAGACCAACGGAGCACTGTGCGAACTACGCGACGGTTCGATACATTCCTGCTCCAGCAACGCGTCTACTTGCTCGTCTATGATCCGTTGCATGGCAGGGTTGTTTAGGAAATAGCGTTGTTTAATCGGCCGGTCGTCCCTCATGGTGATCCGGTGTTCCGCTATGTTTGCTATCCCCGCCATTCCTTCAAATCGCGCTAGCGGTTCGCTAAGGAACGCTTGGACCTGCGGGTTAGTCTCGCAGCCGCGTTCCTTGCCCTCCTGATTGAGTACTTGATTCCCCTGGGACACAGTGCCCGTATCGGATATCCCTCTTGGATTGTCGGCGTGTTCCTCCCGGCGTTTCCTGTCGTGGTCCTCGGTTGCCATGCTGGTGTTTCCTCCTGTGGTGCTGGTCGCGTCTTTTTCCTTGCATGCTGTGGCGTAATGCGTTTCCCGTACTCTATGCTGCCCTTCGGGCGCATCCCTGTCATGCTGTGGCCCTGTCTCGTGGTTGGATATGCCTAGCCGAGGTTCCGTTCGAAAAGGGTTCCTTTTCCGGGCTATGGCGGAGTCAGCCAAGGGCTCCAGGTGGAAGGGGCTATCCACGGCAGGCGCCGGTTGTACACGTTCCTGATGCTTGGGAACTGTAGTGGCTGTATCCCTATGGGGTTTTCCCACCAACCGTCGTGGGGCTGCCACGGGGTTTTCCTGGAGCTGCGTTGTATCACCGCGTTCGGTGCGCCGCTTCTCGCTAGGGGCTCCTGCGAGTCCGTTGATGGATGTCCGTTGGCTGTGCTGGGCGTAGCTTCGGGGCTGGGTGGTCCTCGCGATCGGAGTCGAGGTGGTGGTTCTGATGGATTGCCTTGATTATCATTGTTGTTCATTGTACCTAATCGTCTGACCTTCTCTGGGTCTTTGTCGGGACAGCGTGAGGCTTGCCGTACCGCATCGGAGGGTAGTGCCGATAGAAGCGAGGAAATCCATCCCTAGGATTAAAGGTTCCAGCCCGTTCATGCCCGCCAGCATTACTAGAAGGGGAATCTAAATTGTCTTCCGGGCGAGCGTCACGTCCGCAAGGAGTAACCTTGTTACTTCTACTCGAGACGTGTCAGCGAGATTAATCTGGGTGTGAATCTCCCTAAACTGGTGTGGCTGACCGACTACGTCGGCGATGTCCTGGCTAATGAAACTCCTCGATGCCCCGGTGTCGATGGGGGCTAACCGTACGTGTCCGCCAAGGTCGACTTCCGCGGCGATCCTTCCTCTCTCTACCCTAAGCGGTGCGGTTGCTGTTGGTTCTCCGGTGGATTGGGTCCCGACAAATTCCGCCGGTCGAGGGGACCCATCCCGTTTCCCGGTTGTTGGCGTCGACAGCATTCGACTGTGCGGACGTCCCGTCGTCCGCAGTCCCAACAGAAGTACTGTCGAGGGTTCCGGCAGTCGCGGCTGAAGTGTCCAATTTCGGCAAGCATTCCGCACATCGATTCGTCGTTCGGGTGCGGTCACCCGGTTAACCCTAGCTGGCGGGGCAGTTCTGGGCTCTGGAGATGTACGGGGTGGGCTCCGTAGGGGGGCTCTCTCAGCGAACGTAAGTTGAGTCTGACCTTGTGAAGGGGAGCGGTACGCTGTCGGATTTCTGGTGGCGGGGTTATAGTTGTTCCTCCCGAGGCTCCGCTTCTGAACGGCCTCGAACTCGGTGGCCAATTGGGCTAATTCCCCAATGGTCCGTACCTCGCTGCGTCGGATATACATCTGGTATTCCGGCGCGACATTTTCGTATAGCCTATCTAGCTCTTGGTCTTCGTTGTAGCCCGCATGGCGCATGAGGACTCGAAGATCTAGCATAAAGTCTTTAAGTGTTTCCCCTTCCAACTGCTCACGACTCCGAATCTGGTCGTCCAAGCGCTGGAGGTATCGGGGTGGGAGGAAAAACTCGAGGAATTCACGCCGAAATGTTTTCCAGTCAGCCCCTTGGAGGCGTCTTGTTTGGAACCATTTGTCTGCTCTGCTCGTCAGCAGCTCTGCCATGGCTCGAGGAAGAAGTCCTAGGTCTATCCCGTAGGATAAGGCCCGACTTTCGACCTGCTCGATGAAGGCTAAGGGGTCTGAATATCCGTCAAATTGGAGGCCCCATTTACGAATTCGTTCGGGGACGCAAACAAGCTCGCGGCGATTCCGGTCATGGCTCGGCTCCGTGAAAGCTTCTTGGTTACTGCCGACCGGAGAGGCGACAGTAACCGTGAGGCTAGGGGTAATTCGAGCTCGGTCTGCGGGGAAGACACCGGGGGTTGCTCCGGCGCTTATGTTCGGGGCGGGGCCGCTGGGGCCGGTTTTGTCTTCCCCCAAAGGTGCGGGGCTCGGGGCACGTGATGAGTATTGTCTTCCTAGGTCGGCTAGTCGAGCCCACACCTCTTGGGTTTGTTCCGAGTCTCTAACTAGGGTGACAAAGTTTCGCATCAAGTCGTCGACGAGTCCCTCGGCGGAGAACCCGAATTCGTCAGCAAAGGCTAGTAATTCGGCCTTCAAGAGGGAATAAATCCACCGCGAGGGGACCCCGGGATTGTGAAATAAGTGTGAAACGGACTCACCGGCAATTTTGTGGTCGGGGTCCATGTTTGCAGCGAGACTTTGGTGCGTTGTCTTGGAATGATGTCTTCGCTTGTTAGAGTCTTTACGGGGCTTCTTGGGCCATACGTTTGTATTTTCACAGACCCTCGATCGCATGGACTGTACGGGATCGCGAGTAAGCTCGTGGGCTTGATACCGGGTGCGTTCACTAGTTCGTCAAGGTTATTCTCCCCGGTCGGGACACTTTCGCGGAAACCGTTAGACTACGTCACTCACTCGGGGCCTACGCACTCCCCATACAGGTGGTAGTTTTCCTGGTCTTTCTCCCTATCAGGTCCCTGCTCGGGCGCCACTTGTAACGTAGTTCTCTGGCCGGGGTAGAATCTCAATCGGGGCCAAAGAACCTATACAAGAAATTTATATAGAAGGGTGGGACCTGTAGTAGGAATTTGTATGGGGAGGCTGTAAGGCGCCCGGATACGAGTGCTCTTCGACGAGGTAGTCGATCGTAAAGGCCTGTTTCGGATTCTAATCGCCGAGTATGCCTCTACGCGCAAGAGCCGTTGGTCAAACCGATCTGAACACGAGGTTGACGACAAGGCATCTATTTGAGCGCCGCCTAACGGCCTGCAGTGGGAATAGGGCCGACCACACTGCTTGGTGCGAAACCCGGGGAGGATCCTGGCTGAGGCGCCCCCTGGTGATAGAACGAGAGACTCAGTGGGTGATCGCACTGCTTGGTGGGGAACTTGGATGAGACCCGTCAGTAGTGCCCTCTGGTGGCGGAGCGAGACACTAAAAAGGACGATCGCACTGCTTGGTGGTGAATTTGGATGATTCCGATTGGAGTTGGCTGCGGGGGCTACGGGGAGGGGAACTCCGCCGGGCATGAACGGCGGGGTTGATCCGCTCCCGGTGAGCTTGGGGTCTACGGGGGTCGCCCACTCCGGATATACTCGGAGCCTACGGGTGCCTACACTCCGGATATACTCGGAGCCTACGGGTGTCTACACTCCGGATATACTTTGAGCCTACGGGTGTCTACACTCCGCATATACTCGGAGCCTACGGATTTCTACACTCCGGATATACTCGGAGCCTACAGGGGGTTCTACACTCCGGCTAGGCTCGGAGTCTACGAGGATTCTAAGGAGGGAGCTCTCGGCCGAAGTACGTCGTGTGGATGCGAAACCAAACACGCGTCGGGGTCGAGAACGGGTGGGGTTAGAAGGAGGGGAAGTGTACTGGAAAAGAAATAACACGCGGGGTTTTAGTTCTTCAATTTCAGGCTTATATTTGACAGTTATTGAAAGTAGTTCCCTGGCTGCTGCCCTCACAATGGATGTTCTTGCTTACGTGTAACTTCGAGGATATTAACTAGTTTGGCGCGGATGAGCACAGTGAATGTGAAGTTAGGCGTTTGGCTTGTGAATCTCGTGTCGGAGAGTTATTCGCGCACACGTCTACTCGCGGTGAAAAGTCGAAACCAAAGAGGGCGAGTCAGATTTCTAGAGATCGCACTTCAGCTCGCGTCGTGTCCTCTGAACCAGTTCCCTGTTATCGATCGTGATATCGATCGCCCCCCCCCCTCACGAGTGCGATAGCGGGTTAAGGGGGTTCTGCCCGTGGTGCGTGTCTCGGCTTCAAATGTAAACACCAGCTTAATTAGTTTCTCCTTAGTTACTATTACTTCATATTAATTATAGCTAATTCTAATACTATATTAAATACTAAATAGGTGGACTCCGATCCTCGGCACGATTAAATGAAGTTTGTACGCCCTCAGATTTAGGGCGTTACAAAATTTACAGTGGACGATGTGGGTTAATCGAGTGAGTTTTAGGCGTGGTCTTTATAATTAGGAGAAAAAACCGCACCAAAAGGTACGTGACTAGACCTAAGACTGGTTACTGAGCTTGGGCAGACCCTGGACTTAGTAAACAGTTATCGTAGGAACCTATGTCAGTGATGGGCTTTATCTGTGACTACAATAAATCTGGTCGAGGCAGGGTTTGGCTACAGTAAAACTTGGGTAGGCCCCTGGATTTTACAACTAAATACGGTACTTTCGAGCGGGCTCTGTGGGTATTAATGACTACAGTAAAACTCGGGCGGACCCTGGGTTTTAATAATTACTACGATATAACTCGGGCAGACCCAGGGTTTTAATAACTACTACGATATAACTCGGGCAGACCCAGGGTTTTATTATTAACTACGATAAAACTCGGGCGCACCCAGGGTTTTATTACTAATTACAATAAACTCGGGCGGACCCAGGGCTTTAATAATAACTACGATAAAACTCGGGCGGACCCAGGGCCTTAATAATAACTACGATAAAACTCGTGCGGACCCAGGGTTTTAATAATAACTGACTACAATGAAACTCGGGCGGACCCAAGGTTTCGTTATAATAACTACAATAAACTGGGCGGACCCGGGTTTTATTAATAATTCGATACCACCCTATTAACGGCCGATTGTTAGTTAATTAGCGTCGGGGTTACGGTTCCGCTACGTTTGATCGATTCTCGGTTGGGTTATTATACTTGTTATAATTAAATTATTTGTTCGCGTGCTTGATTGAGACGGGTCGAAGGTCGGAAAAAGAATACACACTCGTTGTCGAAATTATAATTAATTATTTTAGTCTTTATTCACTGTTGGCTTTTTCGCCTTTTCGTCTTGTTCATGAGTTCCATTTCGTTCTCATTTCGATCTAATCGCGTTTCGCTGCACCAGTAAAATTCTGCACGACTGTACCGTTTCGCTTACCGACTAAAACTCGTGGTCTGCTATTGCGACTTATCTCGTTTTCTCCAGTACGACTATCCGGCTTCGATGTTGCGTGTCGTCCCTGCGTTCCTTCATTTTTTTCCCATTTTCTTACCCGCGTCGCGTGGTGGTTCATTTGGACTCTCTTTTTCCTTTTGGCAACAGCAACTACTCTGCTCTGCCCAGTTTTTGATATTCCTCTCCTCCGTTGTGTCGACCGCGGTGCTGGGTGGGCTTTGCGCTCCGTTGGTCGTTCGGTTTACTGCCTCTTATGCTCTTTGGGGTGAATTCCTGGCAACTGCGTAGTTGTTCCCGGTTCGCCTTTGCCCGCCTCCCTCTTCCCGCTCTTCTACCCTTTCCACTTATTGAATAATGTACTTTGTTTGTTTTTGCCTAGGCTTTTTGTATTACTATTCATTGTTTTTTCTTAAGTTAAAATCAAAGGAATAATAATAGTAATACAACAAAGAGAACGTTGTGGGTGCCCTGACTTCGATACCCGTTACCGGTCGGGAGTGGGGGAGATGGATAGAAACTTTGATCCGCATAACTTTTTAGATGGTCCATTTGAAAATTTCTTCACATTTCGATAGGTATTGATAAACACAAGAAACTGATTTTTACTTTTCCGAAATATTTAAATTTTTAAAATCGTATATTAGCGATTGTGGGCGTTAAGGGGGCGTGCCACCTTTTGAAACAACTTGGCTGCGTGGAACTCCTGAATCTGCTGCAAATACAATTTCTGTTTTATATTTTCCGAGATCTCGCGTTCATACGGACAGACGGACGACGGACATGGCTATATCGACTCGGCTGTGACCCTGATCAGAATATATATACTTTTAGGGTCGGAAACGCTTCCTTCTGCTGTTACTACTTTTGCACGAATACAATATACGCTTTTACTCTACGAGTAACGGGTATAAAATACGCATATTTTCCCCGTGGGATCGGGAATAATTGTGGGGCGTCGGAATCGCCGTCACGGCTTTATAAAAAACCTTTTCCAAACGCAAAGGGGAAGTGTTCTTTCTTATTTGGCGGACGCACCTGTTCAAACATGTGCATAATTCGAAAATGATAAGAAAAGATTGCACTAACTACTTGTAAATACGGCACTGCTTTCAAGTGATGCCAGTATTTTCCGTACAGTTAAATTAATGTATATCTTTAATTTACAGAGTATATATAGTTCAACGACTTGGTATTTTAAGCTGGGACAGAAGGCCTAAGTTGATTTTTGGATTTTCTGTTTTCCTCAGACTAATAAACACCTCATCATCTCTGCTAAATTTAGAAAAATTCCTTAGTTAGTTTATAATTCCGGACAGTTTTGAATACTTATATTCCCTTGCATGTTCCAAGAAATTAAAAATAAAAAAAATTTTTAAGAAAATATGAATAAAGTTTTAAAGAAATATAATTTATTTACCGTGGTCTTATGAATAAAATTACGTGGCCCCTCGTTGGGCCACTTTTCCTTTTATAATAATAATTATATCTGCGTGTAACGTTGACTGCTGTCCTGGTCCGCACTAAACTACTTTTTATTTGCGTCGCGATTCTGGTGTGGTCTGTCATCAATAATTTGTGTATTGATCTGTAAACCTCCTTTGCTTTATGGCCTAAACTGATGAATCTTTCTTACCTTCTTTTTGTGACTCTTTGATTAATTTACCATCCCTGCCACCGTGAATGTTGGTCTTTTTATTTATAACCTTTACATGGTGATATTCACTTTTAGTGTTACTTCTGGCCGTGATTACTAATTTTTCCATTTTAAATTTGTGTCACTATGCCTTGCTGCTTTGTTTATGTTCTGACTATAATGCTTTTTCCTGTATATCAATTCACTTCGCCGTCCTACGATTTCTGTGGCGGTTGCTACTTTACTTTTCCTTTTTTTTTCCTGTCTTCGATGCCGTCACAAGGCTGCGCACCTCGGTCGGTTGGGCGGGTAAGTGGGCCGTGGAGCTCCGCGCGAAAAAAAAAAAACAAACAAAAAACTCGACGGCTTTGGGGGTGTTGTTCTCGCTTTATACAGATCCTGATAGTCTTAATTATAAGAATATACATGTAAGGTTTTTGTAAGATAAAGGCGGTTGTTTTACAGGTTAAGATTTCCATTTGTTTCAGGGTGAGCTTTTAACTTGTTTTGTTTGTTTTAACTTAATTAGGATTAATAAAATATTTAGATTAAATTCAAACTTAAACTCAAGTTAATTTTTTTTTTTTGTAAGTACTTAATATTTGTTGGATAATATTTTTTCTTCACTCGTTAATTTAATGCTTCATTAGATTCGGGACTCATGTTTTATTATATTGGCCAATCAAATAAAATTCCTGTTAAGTTCTCACAAAAAAAAAGTGGATATAGGAAATAAACAATTAGTTTTCAAACTCACGGCAACTTTTCCATCGACGAAAGATCGACGTCTCGACGCAGGTGTGCAGAAAAAAACTTATGGCGTTTTGCACCATAGGGTAAAAATAAATTTAAGAACAGTTGATGTTTTGAATACGATTTTAAAAGAAACTTCCTTGCAATTTTTTTTCGATTCTTTAGACGCGCAAAATTGTTATTTAAATTAAAGTAGTATCTATAAAAAACTAATTAAGATTGGCTCCATTATTTTTTAAAATTTCAGTGGATGTTTTCCCATGGGGTTCACTGTGGTTGCAGGTTAAAGATTCTCACGATAGGGGCAAGTGATTGGGTTGACCTATCCGTTATTAAGTCCGTTGCAAATAAGCTCTCCGATAGGGATCAGTTGATAGTTCTAGAAGATTTTAATATACCTGGAGTTACTTGGTCCACTGAGGATGGATCGAATGTCTTACTACCTATAGCACAGCATTATTTTTTATCTCTATCGCAAGTAAACCATGTTCGAAATTCATTAGGTCGCCTACTTGATTTGTGTTTTGTATCAAATCCTGAAGGTGTGTTTCTGTCCAGAATAGCACCACTCACGCAACCTGAAGATCCATATCACCCAACAATCGAACTTTCATTTGATACGGGTAGAGTTATAGAAGAAAAATCAGAAAAATCCAAACGAATACACTGTTTTCGCAAGGCAAACTTTCTGAGGCTAAATAATTTTATTTCTGGCTTTAATTGGTCTCATCTTTACTTATCCAATAATATGTCCGATGCAGTTAATGTTTTTTACACTGCAATAAACTCATTTTTTAATTACTGTGTTCCGTGGTACTATCCGTCAACTTCCAATAAATCACCTTGGTTTAGCAAAGAGTTGACACACTTAAGAAATGTAAAGTCCAGACTTTTTAGGAAATAAAAAAATACCGGTTCTCAATCTGTTTTTACTAGATATTTAAGTGCTCGGTCAAGATTTACCGTGCTTAATGCTCAGTGTTATAATAGTTACTTAAACCGTTGTAAGGTCCCGTTCTCTCAGGACCCGAAACAGTTTTATAATTTTGTTAACACCAAGCATAAATCAAATTCTTTTTCTTCCTCGCTGTCGTTCGAAAACATGACGGCAACCACAGATCAGGCAATAGCCGATTTATTTGCCCAATTTTTTCAAACGACTTACTCTACTTCAGATTATTCATCACAGCCCTATTCTTACACCATGTCCAAGTCAAACCTCATATTTTGTCCCACTTTAACAGAAAGCTCTATTCTTTTGGATCTTCTTCGTATTAAGCCTGTTTATTCGCCAGGGCCCGATGGTATTCCTGGATGCGTGCTTAGGTATTGCGCTAAGGCCCTGTGCAAACCTCTTTACAAGTTGTTTACCTTATCTCTAGAAACCTCCCCATTCCCAAATATTTGGAAGGAATCATTTGTTATTCCTCTTGTCAAAAAAGATAACAAGTTAGTAGCCAGTAGCTACAGAGGTATTTCTTTGTCAGCTATTCCTAAGCTTTTTGAAAAAAATATTACTCCTCATTTGCAGCACCTTTGCAAATCAATCATTTCTCCGTGTCAACACGGATTTATTAAACGTAGATCCACAATCACAAACCTTCTAGAGCTCACTACATTTGTGATAAAAGGCTTCAATAGTAGTTTTCAACCAGGCGTCATTTACACTGACTTTACTAAAGCATTTGACTCTGTAAATCACTTACTTCTTATTCAAGAACTTGACCTGTTAGATTTTCCAGTTGATCTGCTTAAATAGATTTCAAGTAATCTGAATGGCAGGTCACAAAGGGTACTTTTTAAAAATTCAATTTCTGAAATTCTCCGTGTTACCTCCGGTGTCCTACAAGGGAGCCATCTGGGTCCGTTACTTTTTACATTATTTATTAACGATCTTCCCTCAATTATAAGTCATTCTCGCGTACTTATGTACGCAGATGATGTTAAGTTGTGCCTGCAGTATAAGGACATTTCCTGCCATTTAAACTTGCAATCCGATCTAGATAATTTTCAAAACTGGTGCCGAGATAATTTACTAAATTTAAACGGTTCCAAGTGCAAGCTGATGACTTTTTATCGGGCCAATCCGATATACGCGACTTACACGTTAAGTGGATAGAATAACTCTTGTAAACGATCTTGGCGTTCTCTTGGACCCTAAACTAAAATTTTCTAATCACATTTCGTCCATGGTTAATAAAGCCAGAGAGGAGTGCTTGGATTTATTAAAAGGTGGTCAAAAGAATTCGATGATCCTTATTTGACTAAAACTTTATTTATTTCGCTAGTCCGTCCGATTCTGAAGTATGTGTCTCTCGTCTGGAGTCCACAATACGGAATACATATTGGTCGTATTGAATCTGTACAAAAAAACTTCCTTCTTTTTGCTTTACGGTGCCTAAACTGGGATGCAAATCTTATCTTACCTTCTTATTCTAGTAGACTTCTATTGATTAAATTACCATCCCTAGCCAACCGTAGAACGATGCTTGGTACTATCTTTATTTATAACTTTATACATGGTGATATTGACTGCCCCGACTTGTTAAGTCGGCTAAACTTTTCTGTGCCAAGTAGATTAACTAGAAATTATATTCCCCTAATTTTAAATCATTGTAGATCTAACTATGCCTTGCATGAGCCTTTCAGAGTATTATGTTCTGACTATAATAGACTTTTTCCTGTAATATCAAATCTTGACTCTCTGCCGCTCCTAAAACGATTAATACTTGCTTCATTGGCACAAGATTGATCTAACTATTACTTTTTTCCCCGGACCTTTAACTCTATTTTCCTATCTCGCGTCTATCTTATCGCGAATCGTGCCGTACGATACACGGCTGCGCCCCTCGGTCGGTTGGGCGGGTAAGTGAGCCGTGGAACTCCGCGCAAAAAAAAAAATAATAATAATAATAATACAAAGATATATATTTGTAGATCTAACTATGATATGCATGAACCGTTTAGAGTACTGTGTAACGACTATAATAGACTATGCCATGTTATTTCTACTACCGACTCTTTGCCAAGCCTAAAAGCATTTATCTTATCTTACTTAGCACAAAATTTGTATTAGTATTAGTCTCGTCCGCTTCTATATTTTCCTTTTTCACTTATCGTGACTTACGTTTTTACGCCCATTGGGTTGAACTTATGGCGCGTTGGGCACATTTTTGGGTGAGCATTTTTAGGTGCCCTAACGACATGAGAAATTGTACATAACAAATTAAGTTTATCAAAGCAATAGTAAATACAAAATTTATCAATTCTCATCCATAATTTCAACAACTATTACATCATCATTATCAGCATTTTCATAATTATTATCAAGATTTTCATCAAATTCTAAAACTGAAACAATAGGGGTATGGTAACTAAAGTATGAAATAAACAATTTTCATTTAAATCTATTTATATATCTTGTGAATACTGCATCAGTAGTAGTTTTGTACTTTGTTGTGCTAAGATTGCGATCATTGGACATCGTTAAATCAAATTCTTCATATAAAAATTCAATTAATGATTGAAATTTGACATCTACAAAAATTATGTTGAAATCTCCACTCAAAATAATAGGATAATGATAAAATCTTCTATTAATTTTCGTCATAAATAGTGCGGAAGCAGCTTTAGAATAAATAAATAAATTTGAATACAAGAACTCTCGTATTCCTTGTAAAGACTGTTTTGGTGAAATATAAACGGCAGCCATTATTATTGTTTGTCCATTAGAATGGCATTGGGAAATAAATATATCACCAATATTCAAAACATTAGTGTTGAACATACTGGTATATCTCGCATGCACTTCCATATGATCTGAAGAAAATGTGGCCTTAGTATCATTGGACCGATGATCAATAGCCACCCCACCTGCTGGACGATTGTCTCTTTTGAAACTTGCTATAAAGTTGAAATTTGGAATGTCAATGTTTTCTTCGTTACTCACATGAGTTTCTGATAATATTAACACACTCAACCGACCGAGGGGCGCAGCCATGTATCGTACTTCACAATTCGCGATAAAATAGACGCGAGATAGGAAAATAAAGGTAAAGGTCCGGGGAAAAAAGTAATAGTTAGATCAATCTTGTGCCAATGAAGGAAGCAAGTATTAATCGTTTGAGGAGCGTCAGAGAGTCAAGATTTGATATTACAGGAAAAAGTCTATTATAGTCAGAACATAATACTCTGAAAGGCTCATGCAAGGCATAGTTAGATCTACAATGATTTAAAATTAGGGGAATATAATTTCTAGTTAATCTGCTTGGCACAGAAAAGTTTAGCCGACTTAAAAAGTCGGGGCAGTCAATATCACCATGTAAAAGGTTATAAATAAAGATAGAACCAAGCATCGTTCTACGGTTGGCTAGGGATGGTAAATTAATCAACAGAAGTCTACTAGAATAAGAAGGTAAGATAAGATTTGCATCCCAGTTTAGGCGCCGTAAAGCAAAAAGAAGGAAGTTTGTTTGTACAAATTCAATGCGACCAATATGTATTCCGTATTGTGGACTCCAGACAAAGAGACCCATACTCCAGAATCGCACGGACTAGCGAAATAAATAAAGTTTTAGTCAAATAAGGATCATCGAATTCTTTTGACCACCTTTTAATAAATCCAAGCACTCCTCTGGCTTTATTAACCATGGACGAAATGTGATTAGAAAATTTTAGTTTAGGGTCCAAGAGAACGCCAAGATCGTTTACAAGAGTTATTCTATCCAAAGAGCTGCCACTTAACGTGTAAGTCGCGTATATCGGATTGGCCCGATAAAAAGTCATCAGCTTGCACTTGGAACCGTTAAATTAAGTAAATTATCTCGGCAGTTTTGAAAATTATCTAGATCGGATTGCAAGTCTAAATGGCAGGAAATGTCCTTATACTGCAGGCACAACTTAACATCATCTGCGTACATAAGTACGCGAGAATTACTTATAATTGAGGGAAGATCGTTAATAAATAATGTAAAAAGTAACGGACCCAGATGGCTCCCTTGTGGGACACCGGAGGTAACACGGAGAATTTCAGAAATTGAATTTTTAAAAAGGACCCTTTGTGACCTGCCATTCAGATAACTTGAAATCCATTTAAGCAGATCAACTGGAAAACCTAAAAGGTCAAGTTTTTGAATAAGAAGTAAGTGATTTACAGAGTCAAATGCTTTAGTAAAGTCAGTGTAAATGACGTCTGTTTAAAAACTACTATTGAAGCCTTTTACACAAATGTAGTGAGCTTTAGAAGGTTTGTGATTGTGGATCTACGTTTTATAAATCCGTGTTGACACGGAGAAATGATTGATCTGTAAAGGTGCTGCAAATGAGGAGTAATAATTTTTTCAAAAAGCTTAGGAATAGCTGACAACTTAGAAATACCTCTGTAGTTACTGGCTTCTAACTTGTTACCTTTTTTGAAAAGAGGAATAACAAATGATTCCTTCCAAATATTTGGGAATTTGGAGGTTTCTAGAGATAAGGTAAACAACTTATGAAGAGGTTTGCACAGGGCCTTAACGCAATACCTAAGCACGCACCCAGGAATGCCATCGGGCCCTGGCGAATAAACAGGCTTAATACGAAGAAGATCCATAAAAAGAGAGCTTTCTGTTACTCATTTTCTCAATAAGATCATCAACTGATAGGACATGTACATGTCGTCGTAAGCTTTGACAATTGAATGAAAAAAAAGATAACCCTTTTTTAGTAGAAAGGAAATAATTAAATGTTTTAGTAACAGTTTGTAAGTTATTGTCATGTAATCGTTTCAGTTAAATCATCTCGATGAGTTGTAGATCTCTTTTGGTTTTTGCTTGTGGTTGAATCATCAGTCGGTGCGTTTCCTATTTTGCCCGGATGAAATTTCCAGCTCGCTCCTGTATCTTCTTTAGTTAGTAAGAACAAACCATCTATATTAGTTACTCCTGATAAGGCTACGTAAACCAATTCTCTTGAGTGATTCATAAACAATAGCATCAAAAGTACCTCCCTGAGACTTGTGAATCGTCATAGCCAAAACCGAAACTAATGGAAAATATTTGAATCATCCGCATCCATTTTCAACACAAATCTATGATCAAAAATAAAAATGTAAATTTTTTGAAGTGAAAACTTCTTATGTTTAAAACTATAATCGTAGCATATATATTTTTTCGGGTTTTCCTTCTTTTCCGGCCTTCCCATAATTGTAAACGATTTTCCGACCGTCGATTCACGTCCCTAGTGAAATTTTCTAATAAAATGAGTATATTTTAGATTTTTCAGGTTTTCCTACTTTTCCGGCTTTTCGATAATTCAATTCTTAGCTGAAATGAGCATAGAGTTAATTTTCCTAATTTCCCAAAATTTCGAGATTTTCTGTAATTTTGTAAAAATTTATTGACTTCAAACTTTAAATGCAGCGCCTTTTTAAACGCTAGCGCCAAACTTGTATTCTTGTATTGTAACTGTTGGTAAAACAGGAAATGGTCTCCCTAGCCGAAGAAAGGGACAGCTAATATATACCTATGCGTATACTAATAGTATTCTACACTATTGTAAACATATACAGTGGCTCACAGCTTATTTGACCCACACCTAATTTTCAACATTAAACAGGTATAACTCCTGAACCATAAGAGATACCCATAAAAATAAAACGCAGAAAGGTTAACTGTTGCTTTAACTTAAAAAATATGTTTTCATTTATTTATTATAGCAAGGAACTTCTTAATTAAACAATAAAAACTAAAAATACAGCCTTTTTCAACGTCACAACTTATTTGACCCAGTTCATCAAATTAATTATAAAAAATTGCAAAAAAAATATTTTTTTAACTTTTAGTATTTGGTATGTACGGACATGCTTATATCAACTCAGGAGGTGATCCTGATCAAGAATATATATACTTTATAGGGTCGCAGATGTCTCCTTCACTGCGTTGCACACTTTTGACCAAAATTATAATACCCTCTGCAACGGTATAAAAATAAAAAGAAGTTTGACTCCTATATGTAGCAAATGTACATCTTATCCGATGCGCTGCACTATAGGACCAGCTACCACATGCGTTGGCTAAAACCAATTTTTGAAAAGTGGACCCGTCTGGAGTTCACAATACGGAATACATATTGGTCGTTTTGAATCTGTAATAAAAAACTTCCTTCTTTTTGCTTTACGGCGCCTAAACTCTGATGCAAATCTTAACTTACCTTCTTATTCTAGTATACTTCTATTGATTAATTTATCCTCCCTAGTCGGCTAAGCTTTTATGTGCCAAATAGATTAACTAGGAATTATATTCCCCTAATATTAAATCATTGTAGATCTCCCTATGCCTTGCACGAGCCTTTCAGAGTGTTATGTTCTGAGTACAATAGACTTTTTCTTATAATTTCAAATCTTGACTCTCTGCCGCTCCTAAAACGAGTAATACTAACATCATTGGGCCAAATTTGATCTTACTATTACTTTTTTCCCCGGACTTTTACCTATATTTTCTTATATCGCGTCTATCTTCTCGCGAATCGTGCCGTACGATACACGGCTGCGCCCCTCGGTCGGTTGGGCAGGTAAAAGGGGCGTAGTACTCTGCGCCAAAAAAAAAAATCAATGTTACGTTTCATGAATTCCAATACAGTAAATAACAGCTGTTAAATCTTATGTTTAATATGCAAGCCTCGTGCTTTTCAATTCGAAGTATACATTGCAGTTTTAAAGTGTTTAAAAAAAAGTTTATAAATAAATTTATAAATTTAATTTTTAAGTACATAACCTCGAGTTTTGCAACTTTGACAGTAGTTTTGTTGAAGATGAGAATCTTTTCGATTTTCCAGGCAATATTGAACTCGGATCCGAAAAGCTTGAGGTTTAATAGCAGCTGCTTTTGTATACATATCAATACAACACCTTTGTGGAACGACGAACATGTCGTTCTGCACGTTGAATTATATTCACAGGGACATATAGGAAAGCAGTCAAGCTACAAAGGAGCTACAATATTTGTTAAAACAAATGTTTATGCGTTTATCTTAAAAAACAACAAAGTTCAATAAATAAATGACAGCTATGTGCTATATTCGTTTAATCCCATTCTTTTTAATACATGTATATTTTGCTTTAGGATACCAAAAATCATTTGTCCCCATAGTGCGCTGTGTACACATTTCAGTTATGTGTATTGCTTGTATAAAGGAAATAGCGAAAATTCTTACAACAGAAAACCATAAGTGAGTATAAGATATAAAACCAGGACGGAAGCTAACTTCGGCAAGCCGAAGTTTTCATACCCTTGCAGACTTTGCCGAAATTGCTAAAACTGAAAAAGTAGCGAAAAGAATGGGGTATACATAAATAAACTAGATTTGCATCGTTTGATGTCAATTGCTTTTATACTGCAAAAATGTCATATAAAAATAGAAAAAAGAGATACTTTCAGCCTTTAACAATTTTTCCTGCGGAAGCTATAAGATATAGACGTCCGATCGGCGAGCGCTTTTACCCTAATCAAGATATGCGTAAATAAATAAGACTTGGAAAATTTTATGTCAGTGGCTTACACACTGCGCGAAAAATTCTGAAAATCATCAAATTTGGACAGATTTCACCCTATTGTTCCTATGGGAGCTATAGGCTATAGACGTCCGATCGTTACGCGCTTTTACCCTAATCAAGGTATGCATAAAAAAATACGATTTGGAATGATTCATCTCAATTGCTTATATACTGTGCGAAATATCCTAAAAATCATTAAATTTTAAGTGATTTCACCCTATTGTTCCTATGGGAGCTATAGGATATAGACGTCCGATCGTCAAGCGTTTTGACCCTAATCAAGGTATGCATAAAAAAATACGATTTGGAAAGATTCATGTCAATTGCTTATACACTGTGCGAAATACCCTAAAAATCATTAAATTTTAACCGATTTCACCCTATTGTTCCTATGGGAGCTATAGGATATATACGTCCGATCGCCAAGCGCTTTTACCCTGATCAAGGTATGCATAAAAAAATAAGATTTGGAAGGATTTATAGCAATAGCTTTTACACTGCGCGAAATATCTTCCATTCTTGCAAGTTATATCCGATTTTTCCTATGGGAGCTATAGGATATAGACATCCGATCAGGGCGGTTTGCAATCTTGATCTGCGTACACATGTTTTAGGACGACTGTGAAAGTTTCCGATCGCTAGCTTTTTAACTGAGCTCGCAAACGGTATTGAAACAGACGAACACAAGTCAAATGAAATATTCATTTATAAAATAAATATAAAAAAATCTCAATCTCGTCTGTCGCGAGGGCACGAACGAATGCCCATGCAAAGACTGTGTATAGCATGCAGCGTTCTCGCATACCTATAAACTCTGAGTATACATATAGGTATGTAATCTCGTATGTCGCGAGAGCACGAACGAATGCCCATGCAAAGAGCGCGTATAGTATACATATATTATAAGAATACAAGCGGAGTATATCTGTGTGTAAAATCTCATCTGTCGCAAGAACGGCTGAAAATGCAAGCCCACAAAAGTGCCCAACAAGCCATAAGAAGTTTTCACTTCAAAAACTCTTAAAGTGCCGCAATTTGGAGGCAACACACTTAAACTTAGCCCGTTCATTAGGAGGATAGGTTTCATTCTGGAGCTATACCCTACAACATGTATACGCCAAGCGATCGAAATGCAGCTTCACGGAGATCCCCAGAGGATATCTCAACAATCAATAACCAGATGCTGGACGGCATTAAGGAACGCTCTCACCAATGAGTACCAGACGTCCTGCAAAGACTAAGACGGCTGTATAACACTCCCTTTCCCGGGTGTATACGTAAGTTCGTTGAGGACATTGAGTCCAAATCTTTTATAATATGACATAAATTAGCATTCGAAAATAACGTTGCAAGTACAATTTTATATAAAAATATATATACAGTTAAAGATGTAATTATGAAAAAAAGGCCAAATAGACCTTTTATGTCATTGGCTAGGTATGATATTTACTAATGCTAGTAAATAAAAATGAAATAATAATAATAAAGGAAAGCTAACTTCGGGCGGAGCCGAAGTTGATATACCCTTGCAGAATACTCTATAATTATATTCTCCAAAATTATTCCTATGATGCATTCTTAATACTCATAAAAAATCCAAACTTCCTAACTTTAAAAACATAAACGGCCGATCCTTATGAAATTTGGTAGGTCGGATTGATTGGCCAAATATAAAACCTGTAGCAAATCTTAACTTCCTAACTTTATAAACACGAAAGTTATGGCATTTCCGATCAATCAGTTAAATGGCAGCTATAGGATATAGTCGGCCAATCCTGGCCGTTCCGACTTATATACTGCGTGCAAAGGAAAGAAGGGTGTGTGCAAAGTTTCAATTCGATAGCTTTAAAACTAAGAGACTAGTTTGCGTAGAAACAGACAGACGGACAGACGGACAGACAGACGGACAGACGGACAGACGGACATGGCTATATCAACTCAGGAGGTGATCCTGATCAAGAATATATATACTTTATAGGGTCGGAGATGTCTCCTTCACTGCGTTGCACACTTTTGACCAAAATTATAATACCCTCTGCAAGGGTATAAAAATGTGTAGCGTAACAAAAAGATTGTTATGAAAAATTTTATTCAGATCGAACAAAGAATACACAAAGTCAAAGCCAATATAAAAGATGTTATCAATCCCAACAACAAACAATAATATTAATAAACAACAAAATTACAATTTCCAAAACCAATAGAGACAGCAGAATAATAATTATCCAAATCAATATAAGCAGCAGGATAGTAAATCTCAAGGCCAATATAAGCCAAATTATAATAAAAACAGGAATGGAAAGCTATACCCTTGCAGAATATTCTGTAAATTAAATTCTCAAAAATAATTCATATAATGCATTCGTAATACTCATAAAAAAGCCAAACTTCCAAACTTTAAAAACACCAAACTTAAGGCATTTCTGATTAATCAGTTATATGGCAGCTATAGGATATAGTCGGCCGATCCTTATGAAATTTGGTAGGTCCCTTAGAATATCCAAACTTCCTAACCTTGCAAACACCGAAGTTATGGCATTTCCGATCAATCACTTATATGGCGGCTATAGGATATAGTCGGCCGATCCTTTTAAAATTTCGCTGGTCGGATTGATTGGTTAAAAATAAAACCAGAGAAAGTCCCAACTTCCTGACTTTACAATCACCAAAGTTATGGCATTTCCAATCAATCAGTCATATGGCGGCTATAGGATATAGTCGACTTATCCCGGCCTTTATATACTGCGCGCAAAGGAACGAAGGGTGTGTGCAAAGTTCCAATTTGATATCTTTAAAACTGAGAGACTAGTTCTTTAAATACTTTATAGGGTCGGAAATTGTAAGGCTGTTTTCTCTGCGGTAAGTTCATCGGATCCAAGGCTTTTGACAAGAAATTTGTAAATACCTGACTTTCGTCAAGGGCGAATTAGGGCCCATTTCCCGGCGAAGGAAAAGGGAAATCCACCGGGCTGGACCTTCGGGCGAGGCCGAGCCGGGAGAATACTTTGCGGGTGTTGAAGTCCTGGATCTCGCGTCAAGAGCGTAAAATCCACCGGGCTGGACCTTCAGGCGAGGCCGAGCCGGGAAGATACTTTGGGAGGGGGGGCGGATAGTAAAGGGATAGAGGGATTCGACTTGACTGACCGGCCGGGACGGGTGTCCACGTGCCAGCCTCCAAACTACTACGTAGACTAGACCCTAGGTCAATAGATCCGGCGGGACGGGTGTCCACGCGTAAATCCCAAACTACGCGAGGAAGGGAAACCGGCCCGGGCCGAAAATCCCAAACTACGCAAGGGGAGTGGGGAAACTACCGGAGAACGGATCCGGCGGGACGGGTGTCCACGCTCAAATCCCAAACTACGCAAGGGGGGTTGGGGAACTACTGGAACGAACGGGAAGGGTCCGCGTTCGGGTCCGATGGTACTACTAGGAGCAAAAACTACAGCTACAGTGGCGAACGGGAAATATGTCCGCGTTCGGGCCCAAGTAGTTGTGAGAAGAAGGTTAGGTTATTTTTCTAACTACAAAATGAAACACACACGATCGGTAGATATGATTAAACAATCGTGACACTTTATTGAGATTGTCCTCACCCGAGTCCGCTACACCGTTCTGAGCGTATGAGAACCTATTTCGTACCAACCTCTTAAATTTCACACGCGATAGACAGCGTGGCGCTTGGCCAAATCCAAGACGGCGGAAGACTCGCGATGGGAGAACTGTGAAAGATCGCGTTGGGTATCGCGTTTGACCTCTTTGCGAATACACTTGTGGACTACACGTGGAGCCTCGAAGTCTCGTCGAGTCGTGTGCCGATCACACGTCTGCCTCGTTCCGCGATCCCGAGAGAAGAGCCAAAAGGCCCTGCTCCAGGTTATTGTGTGATCGCGTGCCCTTTTCTCCTTGTTCCCGCATTCGGGATTTCTAGTATTTTCCTACTACTGGTATCTTAGCTCCTTGCTTTTCTAGTATTAAATGCGCCTCGGCTAAATATCGGTTAGCGTTGCCACCCTGGGATTTGAACTTAGATATAACTTATTTAATCTTACTATATCTTAATATTTATTGAACTCCATGTAATTTCTCTTAAAACTATCATAAAGGTAAGAAAAGCCATTGTGGCGTACACGCCTCCTAGGCGGGTTCGTCACACCCCCCTTTCTTCCCGCGGCGCAATATAGAGGCGTCTCCGACGGCTATCCGTACCCGACGTCCACGACCGATCCGGGTTGCCACCTTCCGCTCTATCTGCTCTATGATGTGCTGAGGCAGATAGCGTAGGTTGTTTCCCCCGATCCAACCTTCGGGTAATGGGCGAAGGTCATCCTCCGTCCCTGTCGACTGGTGCACCTCCATCGCAGCCACGAATGATGCGTTCGTTTCCGTCGCCATCTGCGTGCACATGAGAACCGCGTCGGCAACAGGCCCGGGGGAGCCAGCTCCTGATAGATCTGTGAGGATTTGCTCCAGAACACGATCCTCCCATTCGGTGAGCTGTTCACCTGGATGAGCGCAACTGGGGGACCGTTGGGGATTCCCCCCTTCCCGCGGCGTAGTCCAGAGGTCCCTCGCAACCCCATAGTGGAGGCAGAACACGGGACAACTGGAGTAGGGTCCCCAGTGTCGCGTCGTGGACTAGCAGGCCTCTGGTCGTGGGGTACCTGCATCTCAGTCCAGCCAGTTGGGTGGCGAGGTTTGGGTTCCCTGGTTTGACACCTCCTGCGTATGGCTCTTTCCGACCACGGGGGACGTCTGGACCCCTTGAGAGAGCATACGGGCAGTCGCAACTCGTTGTGGCGGAGTTGTCGGGCGCTCGGGTTCCCTAGCGGCTTCTCCTTCCATTTGGACTGTTCCTTCGTACGGCGAGCGGTCGGCCTCGAAGTCAACGCCCGCACCGGCTTCCAGCTCAGGATACGGCGGCGAGGGTGGGGGTTCGTCCACGTACGGCCCTTGTGTGGGTAACCCAGGCACCTTGATGAGCACCGAGCGGACGTCGATGCGCATGAGCGACACATGCCCGGCGTATCTGCACACCTGGTCCTCCGTCGTATGGTGGTAGAAGTGGTCCACGTCCGGGAATCGTGGTTCGTTGTGCCTTGAGTACCTCGGATGGCCAGCTCGGGGATCGCGTCTTGTCCACGGGCAATCTCCCTCTGACTCGGATGGCCGCGATTCCGTGTAGAACGGTTCCCCTGGCCGTCGTCCCTGGGGATGACTGCTCGGCGAACTGTCTCGAGAGCGTGGCGGTCTGCTGAACTGGTCGGAGTCTCGGTCACTGGTGTTATCCTCGTCGTCGTCGAGACGGTACGGGGCCGACTGGGACGACGCAGATTGGCTCCACTGGTCCTCGTGGGGCTCAGCAAAACGCCAGTCGTTGGGGTCCCGGGACTCATCGTCGTCCGCTCTCGTCGAGCTACCAACGCCTTCCCCTTCGGAGGTGAGGAACTCCTCCTCCTCTTCTTCTCCATGACTATCCCCGTCGTTTGCCCGTGGATAGAAGGCCTCGGTGTCTTGGAAGTCATCGGACACCATGATTACGTCGTCCATCTGAAACAGTAATCTAGACTTTTTAGTATAACCCTACCTCTCGAACTCCCTACCTAACGGTGTAGCTTACAAAGGACTCGTTAATCTTAGCCTATTACAAGTATGGATCTTAAAGTTATTTCGTAGCTCCAGACCGCTTACCGTGCCGGGTTACTTGGCCCGGGGATGTCGTCGTCGCTCGCATCAAGGGCGTCCTCTGCGTAGTAGGGTTTAAGTTGAGATATGTTGGCGATCCGTCCCCGACGGTCTCCTGGGCGCTGCAAACGTACCAAGTTCGGCGATGTGAACTTCGCGACGGTGTAGGGACCGTCATACTTAGGAGCGAGTTTGGCGGCGAACCCTTCGGTCGCTTTCGATAAGGGATGTTGTCGCCATACTTGGCTCCCGAGCGTTGCTCTCCATTCGCGCCTCCTAAGGTTATAGCGCCTCGCCTGCTCCAGAGATGCTCGTTGCAGGTTCGACCGCACGATGTCGAAGATCCCTTGGAGGTGTCACACAGCATCGCAGGCAAGCGTAGCTCCCGTCCCTGAGTGAGAAATGCGGGAGTATACCCAGTCGAGTCCGATACACTACTATTGATAGCGAGGGAAATCTCCCGCAACATATTATCCCACGTACTCTGGTCTCCTTCCGACAGCTGAGAAATCAGCGTCTTCACCGTGCGATTGGTCCTCTCGGTGGGATACTCCTGCGGACAATACGGAGCCGTGTACTGGACTTCCACGCCGAGCTTAGCAAAGTAATCTTTTAGGGCCAGACTTGTGAATTGGGTTCCGTTGTCACACACGAACTTCCGGGGAGTGCCCACTCGCCCGAGAATACGTTCCCGAAACGCTTTCTGGACTGCCGCAGCGGTGGCTTTCCGGAGTGGAATCAACTCTACCCATTTGGAGAACACGTCATGGAAAACGAGAAGCATCGAGTTCCCTTGTTTCGATCGGGGCAGCGGACCTACAAAGTCAGCGCAGAGAATGTCGAAGGGTTCGCTTACGACACGGGTAAGCATTTTCCCTGCTGCTTTGGTCTGAACGGTCTTAAATTTTTGGCACCACTCGCAGTGCCGAACGTGTTGTTTTGCATCACGGTACATGCCGGGCCAGAAATATCTTTGCGACAGGCGGGTGAAATCATGACACTCGTATAAGACACGGTACACAGAGTTTCCACGGGAAGTAGTCCTCGTCGTCTGCTCGGTAGCCCATGTTCCTATAGAGCTGACCGTTCTCCAACATGTAGTCAGAGAATTTCTCAGGCTCGTCGCGTACCTTGTCTTTCATCTTCCTGATCCATTCGCAGTGGTCCTTGAGCTCGATAGCGCCTTGAAGAACCTCACAGGGCTGTCGGGAAAGCGTATCAGCCACGACGTTCAACTTCCCTCGTCGGTAACGCACGTCGAATTGGAACTGTTGTAGTTCCAAAGGCCAGCGCGCTATTCGGCCGAAAGGACTTTCGATGGAATTTAACCATTTGAGAGCCAAGTGATCGGTAACGACTTCAAATCGGTAGCCTTCCAGGTAACATCGCATCTTCCTGATGGCCCAGATGATGGCCAGACACTCCTTTTCTGTCGTCGTGTAATTGTGCTCCACGGGAGTTAGTCGACGACTAGCGTATGCGATGACCTTCTCTTGGCCCTCGACGTCCTGAGATAACACCGCTCCCAAGCCTATGTCACTCGTATCAGTCTGTAAGACAAACTTCCGGTCGAAATCCGGACAACCCAACACGGGGGCAATGGTCAGGCATCTTCTAATCTCTTCCAAGGCGGTTTGCTGTTCCGGTCCCCAAGTCCACTTCCGGCCTTTCTTCAGCAATGCGGTCACCGGTTGCACGATGGTCGCGAAGCCCGGGACGAATCTCCGGTACCAGGATGCCATCCCGATCCATTGGCGTAGTTCCTTCAGATTGGTGGGGATCTTCAGCCCATTGATCGCAGACACCTTCTCAGGGTCAGTCTGAATCCCTTCGCCGCTGATCACATGACCGAGGTAAACCAGTTTCTGCTTGAAGAATGTACATTTCCTTGGATTTATCCTCAAATTTGCCGCCCGTAATCTGCGAAACACTTCGGCGAGGTGAGCGAGGTGTTGCTCCTCCGTGGCGCTAACGACAATGATGTCATCTAAGTAGGCAAAGGCAACCGGCTCCATCTCCGCCCCAACCACACTGTCCAGAGCACGTTGGAACGTTGCGCTGGCGGAGTGTAGGCCATAGGGCATGACCTTCCATTGATATAGTCCCCGACCTGGAACCGTAAAGGCCGTGTATTGACGACTATCCTTGGTCATGGGTATTTGCCAATAGCCGTTTTTCAAATCCAACGTGGAGATATACCGGGCGTGACGCAACTTCTCCAGGATGTGATTGATCCTCGGGACAGGGTAGGCGTCGGGCACTGAGTGTGCGTTCAACTGTCGATAACTGTGTGGGCTCCTGGAAGGCTCGATGGCTCCTGCGCGGAGCAGTTCATCTACTTGGGTATCGATGACGTGTTTAATCGCAGGGTTCCTGGGATAATACCTTTGTTTTAAGGGCTTTTCGTCGCGCATGACGATGCGATGCTCGGCGATCTGAGATACTCCCTGGAGACTCTCGAACAAAGCTAACTCTCGTTCGAGGAAGCCTTGTGTAACGAACTGATTTTTTTACGTTCTGCTCGCTACGAGTATCGTGCGGCTAGCTCAGAAGATTTGTGTTGTTCGTCCCACCAAATTTATATAAACGTGACCGCCCGATTGTCTAGTGAGAACGCACAGAAGGTTAGGATATTTACAAAGATCTTTATTCGCCGACTTGTCCCTCGGCCTGGGACTAATGGTGACAGATGGGTATCTCAACGCCTCCCTTGAAGAATTGTGGTCGCTCCACCGTCGCTCTCCGCTGCCTCGCTGTTCGCTGTTCGCTGCTCCGTAACGCCTCCGCTGTCTTTGGCCTCGGGGCTTTTGAGGGTCTAGGGATGCGTCACCGTTCCCAGACTAGGGTGAACAGGCACTGGGCTCTTAAAGCGTACGCCTTTCGCAGCCACAGCCTCCTGTCCCTGGATCTGTCCCGGCCGGTCACACCAGACGCCTACACAGTTTCTACCTGACGGTTCAAGCATACGCCGGAAGGCCGCCAATGTAGTCCCTGAGGCAGGACGCTAGGTTCAAGACGAACGCTTCCGCCCTCGCCTCTTCGCCGTGGACTAGATACGTCGGAATGTAGCTTGGTTGTTGTCCTCGATGTCCTCGCTCTGCTTGTCCTAGTGCTCTTGTGAGACTAGGTGCAGCGGGTCTTTGGCTCTCGGGATTTGGTTAGCTACCCGTCTAGGACTCTGGCGGTGAACTACTGTGCTCTCAACGCATACGCCTCTCGAGACACCCGTGGTTCAGACGCGCGTCCTTCTTGGCTAGTCGCACCAGGGCCTGCACAATTTTCGCCTGTCGGTTCAGGCGTACGCCGGAATTCGACAAGGCAATTGTTTTCGCACGGCAGCTGGTTCTGGACAACTTCCCTTCCGAGCCCACGGTTCTTTGTCGGAGGACTCTTTTTATTCACTTCTGTCGGATTCGCCGAGCGATACGCCAAGCTCAAATCGCGACCAGAATTAGAACAAAGCGCCTGGACTTAGCCGCGTGATGCCTAAAGGACCTCAGCTACCTGTTTCTCAGCTCGGAGACTTCAACTCTAAGTCCCGAACGTCTTGATGTATCTTGCTCCTGTTGACTCGGCGCGGCTCTGCTTCCTCCTGATGTTGACTTGACTTGTTTTATTCACTGATTTTCGGCTTGTCTACTGATCTTGCTGGATTGACTCCTTGTGATCGACTGATTCCGCTTCCTGCGCTCGGCCCGCTTTTATAGGCCGGCGTATCCCGTTAGTTCTCGGCTTCTCCTTTTTCGGTTTTGCGCACGGCACCATACTCGGTCCAAAGTCCACCGCCTTCTACCGTTACACGTTCTCTCCAAACTCTCTCCAGCCGTACTCTCCAAACTCTCTTCTTGTTTCTCTCCAAACTCTCACCAGCTGTATTCTCCAAACTCTTACCAGCTGTATTCTCCAAACTCTCACCAGCTGTATTCTCCAAACTCTCGCCAGCTGAATTCCTCCAAACTCTCATTTATTTGTGAGGAGTTATTTAACTCCTCACACTTGTTGCCTCGGACTCAATGGCGCAATCTGTCGCCCTTTGTCGTGGTCCTCCGCCTCCGTCCTAGCAGTTTTCCCAGTGTCTTTTGTCGTGGCCGCGTCCCACTTAGGCGTAGGGCTAAGAACCTCTGTTCCTCCTTGTCTGGCAGTCCCCAATTGGACCCTAAACTTGTCAGAGTGTACCGCTCCTTCTCGATTGACCCTCGGAGGTATGAGCACTGGTTGTAACAAAGGATCCCCTCTTGCTTGGGGTTCGGATCGCAATTCGAGGGTGGCCTGCTCACATCGCAAGCGCGTCCCGGCTGCTTTGAGGAAATCCATCCCAAGTATCACTCGGTCCAACATGGTGGGCATCACCAACATGGGTAAGAGAACTGTGGTGCCCGCCAACGTGACCGGGGTGCGCCACAATTTTCTCACATCCAGACATGACCGATCGGCCAACGCTATTCTGGTGACAACTTCACGAACCTCGTCTGCGCGGGCAACCAGCTTTGTAAAACTTTCACTGGCGAAACTCCTCGATGCCCCTGTATCAACGGTGGCGTCTACCCACCTTCCTCCGACTTCTATCGCTGCTGTGATGAGCCCACCGTGTATCCTTAACGGGAGTTTTGTTGGGGTCGGGCCGTTGCTTCGTTCGTCTCTGCCGTACCTGGATTCCGGCGGAGACGTCCTCCATTTCCCGAGGCATTTCGACGGCAGCACTCTATAGTTAGCATTCCCACCCGGCCACAATCCCAACAAAAGTCACGACGTGGGTTGGGACAGCCGCGACGGAAATGTCCGTTCTCACCACAACGGCCGCAGGCACGCTGCACGTACACTCGCGAGGTTTCTTGCCCGATCATCCGGTGAGTCACGTGTCCTGCCTGTGTAGTACTCTCCAAGTTCCGAAAGGGGTTCGGTGAACGCCGAAGTTGCGGTCCCTCGCGGTTCCTGTCCGTCCCTCCTGTGGTCCCGTCTCGAATCGACTCGAGTTGTTTGACACACTCGTACTCAGTAGCCATGTGGGTCAGCTGCTTCAACGTCCCGAATTCACTGCGCTTGATGTATAGTCGATACCCTGGAGCCATGTTTTCGTACGCGCGGTACAACTCTTCCTCTTCTCGGTACCCGGCCTGCTGCATCTTCGTCCTAAGCTCGATCAGGTATGTTTTGAAAGGCTATCCTCTTCTCTGCACGTGAGTCCGAATCTCGTCCTCTAATCGTTCGAAATATCGCGGAGGTAGGAAGAACTCCAGGAATTCCCTCCGGAAAGTTCCCCAAGAGGCAGACTGCAGATGGCTAGTACGGAACCAACGTGCCGCCGAAGAAGATTTTGGACATAGCCCGGGGAATCTCTTCCGGATTTATCTTATACGTCGTCATCTTCTCCTCGAGGACAGCGATGAGGGTTAGCGGATACGAGCTACCATCGAACCGTAGGTTCCACTTGTGTACCTTCTCAGGGAGCAAGTGCTGAGTGGGAGTCGTATTACTCCGCACCTCCTGCCCCTGCAGGCCAGTGGCCAAGCGAACGTCTTTGGGCGGCATCTGGGCGCCGTGTGCCGTTCCGGGATGTACCCCTCGAAGACGAGCGGGAACCTCGAGCGGCGCAGCGTCGGAGATGGCGGGGATTCGGAGGGACTCTGCGAATTGCTCCATCTCGTCGTTCTTTCCTGTAGGAACGGGGCTCGGGGCCCGACTGCTGTACTGCTCCTGCAGCTGAGCTAGCCGGCTCCACACGCGTTGTGGGAAGGACCCTGCGCTGACCAGGTTGGCAAACGCCTTCCTGGCCTCTTCGACGGTACCATCCGCTTTGAAACCGAACTCAACGGCAAGGGAGTTGAGTTCGTCTCTTCGGCGTGCATATATCCAGCGAACTCCTACCCCAGGGTTTCTGATATAACTATCTTCTTCGTACTCACCGTCGGATTCCTTAGGAGTACTCATCGTCTTATTTCCCTGGGCGGTTTCCTTCTTATATCCTTCTATTCCTCTGGTCGTTTCGTCTCGACTCCCCGGGCGACTCTACCCTTTTCACAGTGGGTCTTTAGGCCACTTGTATAAATCTCTAGCTAGTCTCGGATGTTTTCTCGGCCGGGGTGCAGACTCCCATTAAAATCATCCGTTCACCTGTAGAACGGAACTCTCTAGTCCGGTGTTTCGGTGATTTACAAATTTCTTGTAAAGGACTCTTGGACCCGACTGAGATCTGTAGCCCGGCCGAGAAAACATCCTTACAATACCTTCTGCAAGGGTATAATAACAACGAAACTTTATATGAAAACCGGCCAATTTATCAAGCATCAAAACAAGAATTTCTACAAAATTTAAATTATAATCAGGGTAGGATTATCAATCACAACAAAATGGGGCTAATACGCACAAACGACCAATAAAAACAATCGCAAAAGTACAAGTGGCCATATGAAAATGGACACAGAAAATTTTCATCAGCAAGCCTCGGACACAGAACAGGAAGTAGAAACCCCTACATACGAATTATCATGAATGATCAAGAGTTCCGATGTGCTGTAGACACAGGCTCTTCTATTAATTTAATTAAAGAAAATTACCTTCATTTTACGACCAAAAATACACCTCTTAAAGTTCATACCATAAATGTTCATACCATAAATGAACGCAAGTTAGATTTGTCCGACCAAACAAACATAGCATATCATATCATGCTCATAGGAAGAGAATATCTCGAAGCATGTAATGCAATTATTAATTATAAATCAATAACAGTTAATTTAAACGGTTATCAATTCGGAATGAGATATGATTATAACGAATATAACCAGGAGAAGCAGAAATTGATTGCTGCGTTCCCCCATTTACAACAGATTCACCATTTAATTTTGGAATACATAACTACTTTTTTGTTTTATAGATTGTTGAACACGCCACACAAGAATGGACCTTGTTTTCGTGACAAAATTGACAAATTATTTCTAAAGATCCCAAAAAAGGCGGGTAGCGGGTGCTCCATTCTTGGTAAAATCAGGTGTGGTCCTAGCTGGTCAAAAGTTAATCAGGATGTGTTGTTACAAAAGACGACCGTGTCTGTCACGGCCGGGAATCCATAAGTCTGCCGGGTGCCGACTTGAGGATTTACAAATCGTCTCCGTCACCGTCAGCAGTCCCGTGTCCTGGATTTTCCTCGATTTTCCACATAATGGTGCCACTTCACCCCTAGCATCCTCCTGAGAGCCTTTGTAATGCCTTTGTTTGCACCCTTTTTAGTGACGAATCACAGGCCGTGCCCCAGCAAGTGATTCCCCATTTTAAAGTTGGAAGGACAATAACCTTAAAAGTCGCACACCCAATGTTCGACTTTTTACCTGGACGAAGGAGCCAGTCCATTTTGTCAAGTTTTGTTCTTGCTGATCCACAAACTCGATCAATTTGTCCCTTCCAACAAAGGCGACGGTCTAAGGTAACTCCGAGGTACGTCAGCTTATCTTCGTGCTTGAGCCTATTCCCATCAATGTAAAGGCTACGCGAACGGCCAGGGCGTAGAGGAAATGTGGCATGCTGCGTTTTGTCAACATTAAGCGCAATGTTCCATAGAGGGGCCCAGCACTTAAATTCGTCCAAGAATGTCTGGTCACGTCGGTGTCCACGAATATCTACAGCAAACTCCCTATTATCTAAGAACGATAAAATGAGATTCCAGAGACTTTCAGGCAAAAGCGGCATTAGCTTGTAGAACAGTCCTTCGTGCCAAACCCTGCCAAAGGCCTGTCGAACGTCGAGAAAAACGGCTGAGCAGTATTTGTGGTCTTCGAAAGCCCCCAGAACATGGTTAATTACTCTGTGCACTTGCTCGATAGACTATGGCGACTACGGAAACTAAACTGATGGTTCGGAAGTGCGTCTTTAAAGGCGTTAAAAGCTAGAAGTCCACCAAGCATGATCCGCACAAAAATCTTGGAGAAAGTGGACAGCAAACTAAACTAAACAAACTTCCGGGCAACATGGGTCTTTTCCTTTTTTTGCCACCATTGTGACTAATGCTCGTTTCCAAGGTGATGGAAAATAACCAAGGTCCAGGCAAGCATTAAAGAGGAGACAGAGCTGTGCAATGACAGAGCTAGGCAGAGCCTTTGCTACTTTGCCATCAATCGCGTCCATGCCAGGAGCTTTAGTAGTAACCAGTCGCTTTATATGACCACGTACCTCATCTTCGTCTACTGGACGAACAGTAACAGGAGGGCCAAAAGAAAGCCCTAACCTAGAGATTGTTGTCTGGACTACTTCGCTTGTTGCAAATTCAAATGGAGTAAAGCGATTTTCAAGATCATCAGCAAATACTTCAGCAATCTCGGAATCACTGTGGGCCCAAGTCCCATCACCACGTTTAAGGGGAAATCTCTGAAGCGGCTGTCTTTTAAGGTTGCGGGTGCATTTCCAGAGCGCAAATCCGTGATTCTGGTTAGGATCAATAGCACTGAGCTTGTCCATAAAAAATTCTGACTTGGCCGAACGGAGACTTTACTTAGCTCTGACACAGTAGCCTTCAGCCTTGCCATATCGATGGAATGCCTCGTCCTCATCCAGACACGGCGAAGTGCATGACCTTTTCTGGCCAAGGCAGCAATTTCTTGGGCTTTGAATAAGCCCAAGATGGAGGAGGAATAGGTATACTTCTAGGAGGAGGGGCAGCTTGATGGATCTGTTCAACTAAGACCTCAGCAAAGGAGTCTACGTCGTCCTCAGAGAGAAGAGAAGGTTGTTCCTGAGTCAGAGCAGTAAGTTGCGCACTGAATCTTTTTAGATCCGAACCCCGGGGAAGAAGCCTGGCAGCCACGCAAAAATATATCAGGAGCGGAATATGATCAGAGGAGGCACTCTGAGATTGTAAGGTGGTTGCACGGGATGCCTTTGTACACTGCAAAATCAATGGACTTCGGGAGGTGGTCATTGAGCTAAGGAAAATGAGTGGGTCCGCCAGTGGCTAAAATCTGCACATTAAGCAATAACTGACATCAGGGTGTTTCCCCGAGGGCATGATCGCCTGCACCCCCAGAAACTGTGGTGCGCATTCCAATCCCCTCCAATGAGAAAGTGGCTACCTACAGAGCCAAACAGACGCAGATATTTCCCCGTCGTCCAAGAAAGGCGCTGACCAGGTGGACAGTAGACAGCACCAAATGAAATTCTGCCAAACCCAGTGACCAAACTTATGGAAACTGCTTGAAATCTCGGGTGATTTGCCAACTAAGTTGTTGGCGTTCCAAATAACGATATTTATACCGTTGACCCTGATAGATTGACGTGCTTAGAAATCACGCTCTGTACCAATTGTATTGTGGTCGTCATTACTGACATCATTTGATCAAAGCATAACAACAACTTATCAATTGCAGCCGCTTGGGCTATCGCAGCAGCCTCTTGTTGCTTCCTTAATCCATTAAAAAATTCCAGAAGCCTGTCCTCAGTAGGTTGTTCAATCAAAGATGTTTTTTCACTTGGATGTGAATTAGCCGCTGGCAAAGTCTGACTTGAGGGTTCAGAAAGACGCCTAGTAAACCAATCATTTTGAGCCGGGGGCATGGCAGGCTTAAAAGTACGTTTTTGAGTGGGTCTACGCTCTACAGAACCAGTGAGCTTACATCTTTCAATAGCCTCTAAATAGGCAGGACATCGACGGGAAGACGCACTGTAATTAGAACCACAGTTAATGCACTTGAGTTATTCCTCATATATGGCCAAGCAGCTTTCCTTGTCTTTTGTTTCATGGTCACCAGCACATCTGGTACACTTTGGCAAGTGTGAGCAAAAATTTTTAGAATGTCCAAATTCTTGACATCGGAAACATCTTAAAGGACCCTTTCTCTGAAGCTGCGGTTCCACTTTAAACACCTGGAAGTCAATTATCTGGATATCATATACATTTTTGTTGTTTCCAGCTGGTTGCAGTTCAACAAAGAATATATCCCGATTCGCCGTCCCATTTCCACCAGGGGGGTTGAATACATTATGAGGGTTGTGTCCCAGAGCTTTAAGTTTCGCAGTAATTTCGGCTATTTCAGTGCAAGCGTGAACAAGGGACTGATGAGGACTCGAAAGGCTCGTTCATTTTTAAACTGAAAAGTTCTGACAGGAAATCCATTATCCTTGAAAAGTTTCTGGACTACACGGTAAACATTGCCGTCATCCACAGTAACCCTACAGGAAGATTTACCAGTTGTCTTGAGGCGAAAACCATTGGTCACAAAAGATAATAAGGCAATTAGTTGCCTAAAATCAGTTATTCCCCTCAAAAAGAAGGGTGGAGGACGGGGATCACGTTTCTTGGTTTTAGCTTGAGAAGAGGCATTGCTTGGGGACACCGAATGCAAGTTAGCTTCAACAGGCTAAGACAATCCATGACCAAGTTTAGAGGTGCTTACTGAATTGTTATTATGAGTGGAAGTCATTGTATCATCATCATCATCGTCAGACAAAATAGCAAAGCTATTGTTCTTTCCTAAGTAGGTAGAGTCTTCTTGACTTGAAGAATGTGATTGTATGGTCATGCCAGAGGCTGCAGCTTGAGAACGTTTATGGTCGCCAACAGTGTTTGGCAGCGGACTACGTCCGAGAATGTCAAGATTTCGTCTTTTCCTCAGGTTATTTACCTGAGTAAAGCGTTCTTCATCGGCAGAATTCTTACTAATCCAATTGGGGGTAAAAATAGTCATATTCGGGACAGGTGAGGTGTCTGAATAAATTGAATCATCAAATTTATCAGAAGAGGCACCTATTGGCATCAAAGGCAGTCGCCTTGGCATTCCTAGAGGCATTCATAACAGCTACTTTAGCAGCTTCGTCTGTATTGACTGGTGGTCGCGTGACTTGGTCCTTAGCAAAGACCGAGTGCTTAGCCACATAAGAGTCCTGATTGGTTTCACGACAACCTTTCGTCGAGATGGCTTAAAATTGGAAGACATCTTTTTTAAGAACTTTACCAGCATCTGATATTGTACTTGCGTAAGGAACTAAGAAAATAAAGAAAAAGAAAGTTTACCGAGCAGCCGGCCTGCGAACCGAAGGCAAGGCCGGCAAATGTTTTGTTAAGAAAGTCGCAGAAAAACAGAATTTTGTATCAAACTTTTTTTTTATTTTTAAATACGGGAGTCTGACATATAGGTCGAGACCCACATAATGATTTGCAAGAAACCAATAAGTTTAGATGAGAACATCTTTATGACGAGGAAAAAGATAATCTAAAGAAAATGTTATAAGAATTTAGCGACATACAGTACAAAGAAAGTGACAATTTGACTTTCACTAGTACTAACAAGCATTTCATTCATACTCTGTATGTATGCACACTACACTAGCCATGTCCGTCTGTCCGTCTGTCTGTCTGTCTGTCTGTCCGTCTGTCTGTCTGTCCGCCCGTCTGTCTGTCTGTCTGTCCGTATGAACGCTGAGATCTCGGAAACTATAAGAGCTGGAAGATTGGCATTTTGCATTAGATTTTAGGCGTTCTTACGCAGCGCAAGTTTGTTTCAAAATGGTGCCACGCCCCCTCTGACACCCACAAGCGAAAAGCTGTGGCCACAGTTTTGATGCTATTATGAAAATTTTAATTGATATGTATTTGTTTCGTCAATACCTATCGATTGGGCTAATAAAAGTTTGCCACGCCCACTCTAACGCCCAAAAACACATTGAACGCTTAAGCCTGGCTAGCGCCTACATTTCCAACTTTCATGGCCCATGGTACCAATGTCTTGGGGTAGATGGCGCAATACAATAGCATATTTATATTAAGTTGTTTAGCTGAGTAACGGGTATCTAATAGTCGAGGCACTCGACTATAGCGTTCTCTCTTGTTAACCATAAATTTCTTAAGCACGATACTTTAAAACACGTTAATTCAGAAAAACTATTAATAATAAAAACCTCTACTTGGTTACAAACCAATACGAATCAAATATTGATAATTTCTCACAGTCCAAAAGACATTACAAAAACTTCAATATTCAAAATTGTGCCTTACCCAAATTAATTTAATAACATATTAACGGAACTTTTAGAAGACAAATATTATTTTCAAAATAATCAAACATTTTCATTGAAGGGGTTTTATTTTTACCTTTATTTGTCGAAAAAATAGGAAAGTTTGGATTTTTAATGTATGTAGCAATTTTTTTATTAAATGATTATATTTTCTAAAATTTTAGTTTGTTGACAATGCTTATGCAAAAATTTGTGAAAAATTTAGATTAAGCAATACAAATCTTTCGATTTTTTGCAAATGAAAAAATATACCCTTAATACAAAAGAAAGAGTTAAAAATAAATGCATTATAGGAATATTAAACCAAGCCAATGCCAAAAAAATGAAACAAAAAAAATGAAAAATGAAACAAATTAAAGCCAAATATTAAAGTTACTTTGAATTTACCAAAAACAATTTTAAATCAATCGTGTATAAATCAAGCAAACAAATACTTTAATGAATTACACCCAAACTATTTATGTAAACAGTAATGTAACAATGTTAGAAACAATATGAATAGTAGCAAAAGATATAATAGAAATACATACGAGAAAAAAAAACGCATTTCAAATTACAATACTATTTTTTTTTTTTTTTTTTCGCGCGGAGTCCCACGTCCCACTTACCCGCCCAACCGACCGAGGGGCGCAGCCGTGTATCGTACGGCACGATTCGCGATAAAATAGACGCGAGATAGGAAAATAAAGGTAAAGGTCCGGGGAAAAAAGTAATAGTTAGATCAATATTGTGCCAATAAAGCAAGTATCAATCGTTTTAGGAGCGGCAGAGAGTCAAGATTTGATATTACAGGAAAAAGTATATTATAGTCAGAACATAATACTCTGAAAGGCTCATGCAAGGCATAGTCAAGCATCGTTCTACGGTTGGCTAGGGATGGTAAATTAATCAAAAGAAGTCTACTAGAATAAGAAGGTAAGATAAGATTTGCATCCCAGTTTAGGCGCCGTAAAGCAAAAAGAAGGAAGTTTTTTTGTACAGATTCAATACGACCAATATGTATTCCGTATTGTGGACTCCAGACGGGAGACACATACTCCAGAATCGGACGGACTAGCGAAATAAATAAAGTTTTAGTCAAATAAGGATCATCGAATTCTTTTGACCACCTTTTAATAAATCCAAGTACTCCTCTGGCTTTATTAACCATGGACGAAATGTGATTAAAAAATTTTAGTTTAGGTCATTTAGTTTAACGCCAAGATCGTTTACAAGAGTTATTCTATCCAAAGAGCTGCCACTTAACGTGTAAGTCGCGTATATCGGATTGGCCCGATAAAAAGTCATCAGCTTGCACTTGGAACCGTTTAAATTTAGTAAATTATCTCGGCACCAGTTTTGAAAATTATCTAGATCGGATTGGAAGTTTAAATGGCAGGAAATGTCCTTATACTGCAGGCACAACTTAACATCATCTGCGTACATAAGTACGCGAGAATGACTTATAATTGAGAGAAGATCGTTAATAAATAATGTAAAAAGTAACGGACCCAGATGGCTCCCTTGTGGGACACCGGAGGTAACACGGAGAATTTCAGAAATTGAATTTTTAAAAAGGACCCTTTGTGACCTGCCACTAAAGGAACAAATTTTCGTTTCTCGGCTTTCCCCTGATCAAACATCTTCTAATGTATTGTCTTATATACAAGACAAAACTAAAGCCGATTGTAATAGTGGATAAGTTTAAGTTTTCTTATGCTAGAGACATTTCATCTTTCAAGATAACTGTCCCTAACCAGCTTTTTGAAGCCATATGCTCGGGCGACTTTTGGCCGGATAATATGGGTGTAAAACAGTTCGAGGCTAAGATAAAGAAGAAGGGCCCCGTGGGAGTAAAACTTCCTAGTCGAGGCCAAACCAGTGTACCAATTTCAATTTCAAAAAACTACCTTCTAACCTCCTTTTCCCTATCAGAATGCAAGAGGTTTGCGTAGCAAACTCACTAAATTGTATTCTGATAGCCTTTCCTTTGCATCTCATATTATTGTGTTCACAGAAACCTGGTTAAAGCCGGAGATCTTTAGCTCCGAAGTTATTCCAGGTAAGTACACAATATATAGGTATGACCGTCCCTCTAGACGGGGAGGTGGAGTCTTAATTGAAGTCGATTCAAACTTGCTCATTTATTCCGCCGTTGTCTGAACTTCCTGATTATTTAAATCACCTATCCGTTATTAAGTCCGTTACAAATAAGCTTTCCGATAGGGATCTGTTGGTAGTTCTAGGTGATTTTAATATACCTGGAGTTACTTGGTCCACTGAGGATGGATCGAATGTCTTACTACCACTAGCACAGCATGATTTTATTGACGGCCTGCTTGACATATCTCTATCTCAAGTAAACCATGTTCGAAATTCATTAGGTCGCCTACTTGATTTGTGTTTTGTATCAAATCCTGAAGGTGTGTTTCTGTCCAGAGTAGCACCACTCTCGCAACCTGAAGATCCATATCACCCAACAATCGAACTTTCATTTGATACGGGTAGAGTTATAGAAGAAAAATCAGAAAAATCCAAACGAATACACTGTTTTCGCAAGCAGATTTTCTGAGGCTAAATAATTTTATTTCTGGCTTTAATTGGTCTAATCTTTACTTATGCAATAATATGTCCGATGCAGTTAATGTTTTTTACACTGCAATAAACTAATTTTTTAATTCCTGTGTTCCGTGGTACTATCCGTCAACTTCCAATAAATCACCTTGGTTTAGCAAAGAGTTGACACACTTAAGAAATGTAAAGTCCAGACTTTTTAGGAAATATAAAAATACCGGTTCTCAATCTGTTTTTACTAGATGCTTAATTGCTCGGTCAAGATTTACCGTGCTTAATGCTCAGTGTTATAATAGTTACTTAAACCGTTGTAAGGTCCCGTTCTCTCAGGACCCGAAACAGTTTTATAATTTTGTTAACACCAAGCGTAAATCTAATTCTTTTCCTTCCTCGCTGTCGTTCGAAAACATGACGGCAACCACAGATCAGGCAATAGCCGATTTATTTGCCCAATTTTTTCAAACGACTTACTCTACTTTAGGTTATTCATCACAGCCTTATTCTTACACCATGTCCAAGTCAAACCTCATATTCTGTCCCACTTTAACAGAAAGCTCTCTTTTGGATCTTCTTCGTATTAAGCCTGTTTATTCGCCAGGGCCCGATGGTATTCCTGGGTGCGTGCTTAGGTATTGCGCTAAGGGCCTGTGCAAGTTTTTTCAAAATCAAAACAAAAACAAAAAAACAAACAAAAAGAAAAACCAAAAATACATAATTTTTTTAAACATCGTTTTAATTAAGAAATATATATATATAAATATATAATATTATAATAAAATAACTTCATATATTACGTTATTTTTAAAAGAGGGGGGAGATGTAGTGTGCATACATACAGAGTACACACTGTACCATCGGCAACAATGTTAGCCAATTCTGCAGGATCAGCACTCTTCAAGTGCAAACGTAATTGGTCAAATTACACGCCATCCTCAAGTGATAAGTCGCGCTAGCTTATTCCCACAGCTTGGCGACTGCAACAAATATACCCATGTATGCACATAACACTCCATTCCCTCTCTCTGGGCACCGCTCTCAGAGATAAACATAAGCTTATATATAAGGCGGTTGCGTCGCTGCCGGCTTGACCGACAGCGCCGACTGCGCAACATAGAGCTAAGCGAAGAAAAGAATATTGGCCGGCAGTCTACAGACGACTGCAAACCAAAAGAGTACAGAATAAACATATTAATATTTTTAAATAAAATATGCGTTTTTCATTATGACTAAAAACTGTGAACCTTAAATTTTCCTCTTAACATTAGATCTGACTCAGTGATCCTGAACAAGAATATATATACTTTATAGGGTCGAAAACGCTTCCTTCTACCTGTTACATACTTTTGCACGAATACATTATACCCTTTTACTCTACGATGCCTAGTCTAGTAAGTTGCATGCCTAGTTCTAAGACTTCTATATATTCATTGAATTCTTGAAGATTAAAATTAAGTAATGCTAGCCTTTCGTCTACATCATGACCAAGCTTAAATGATTTATTGTTTCAATACCTTTGTTTAACGCATCTATTACTTTATTAGGTTCGTTAACTTGTATTGTGTTTTGTGCTAAATTTTAAATGTTATTTATTAATTCTTCTTTATATTGTTCATCTGTTTTTTTTTTCGCGCGGAGTCCCACGGATACTTACCCGCCCAACCGACCGAAGGGCGCATCCGTTTTGTGCTAAACGGCACGATTCGCGAGCAGATAGACGCGAGATAAGAAAATATAGGTAAAAGTCCGGTGAAAAAAGTAATAGTAAAATCAATTTTGTGCCAATGAAGCTAGTATTACACGTTTTAGGAGCGGCAGAGAGTCAAGATTTGAGATTATAGGAAAAAGTCTATTATAGTCAGAACATAATACTCTGAAAGGCTCATGCAAGGCATAGTTAGATCTACAATGATTTAAAATTAGGGGAATATAATTTCTAGTTAATCTACTTGGCACAGAAAAGTTTAGTCGACTTAACAAGTCAGGGCAGTCAATATCACCATGTATAAGGTTATAAATGAAGACAGACCAAGCATCGTTCTACGGTTGGCTAGTGAGGGTAAATTAATCAACAGAAGTCTACTAGAATAAGAAGGTAAGTTAAGATTTGCATCCCAGTTTAGGCGCCGTAAAGCAAAAAGAAGAAAGTTTTTTTGTACTGATTCAATACGAACAATATGTATTCCGGATTGTGGACTCCAGACGAGAGACACATACTTCAGAATCGGACGGACTAGCGAAATAAATAATGCTTTAGTGACAAAAGGATCATCGAATTCTTTTGACCACCTTTTAATAAATCCAAGCACTCCTCTGGCTTTATTAACCATGGACGAAATGTGATTAGAAAATTTTAGTTTAGGGTCCAAGAGAACGCCAAGATCGTTTACAAGAGTTATTCTATCCAAAGAGCTGCCACTTAATGTGTAAGTCGCGTATATCGGATTGACCCGATAAAAAGTCATCAGCTTGCACTTGGAACTGTTTAAATTTAGTAAATTATCTCGGCACCAGTTTTGAAAATTATCTAGATCGGATTGCAAGTTTAAATGGCAGGAAATGTCCTTATACTGCAGGCACAACTTAACATCATCTGCGTACATAAGTAATTGAGGGAAGATCGTTAATAAATAATGTAAAAAGTAACGGACCCAGATGGCTCCTGGATGGGACACCGGAGGAGAACACGGAGAATTTCAGAAATTGAATTTTTAAAAAGGACCCTTTGTGACCTGCCATTCAGATAACTTAAAATCCATTTAAGCAGATCAACTGGAAAACCTAAAAATTCATGTTTTTGAATAAGAAGTAAGTGATTTACAGAGTTAAATGCTTTACTAAAGTCAGTGTAAATGACGTCTGTTTGAAAACTACTATTGAAGCCTTTTATCACAAATGTAGTGAGCTCTAGAAGGTTTGTGATTGTGGATCTACCTTTAATAAATCCGTGTTGACACGGAGAAATGATTGATCTGCAAAGATGCTGCAAATGAGGAGTAATAATTTTTTCAAAAAGCTTAGGAATAGCTGATAACTTAGAAATACCTCTGTAGTTACTGGCTTCTAATTTGTTACCTTTTTTGAAAAGAGGAATAACAAATTGTTTACGCCGCTCTCCCCTCTTTTAAACTGCACGCGCTTCCCTCGTAGCGAATGCCTACTCGCCCGCACTGGATGCTCGCGACTCCAGGCTCTCCCGCTCTCCCGCACTGGACGCTTGCGATTCCAGGCTCTCCCGCCTTCCCGCTCCCGGAATCTCTTCACTGCGCTTTGAAACGCAGCGCTCAATTAGGCTTAGGTTAGTCTTTCATTGTCTCATTAGTGAAATACATCGCCGGCCGGTCCGCAATATAACACGAAAAGTCCCACGAGTTTCATTTGTTCTTTTTCTTGCGCACCGCGATCGTCGAGTGTTTTTCACCTTCTATTCCACAGCTTGCCAGGCTACGTCCGACGAAGCTGCCCCCAAACGACGATCACCCCCGACGCCCCAGCTCTTCATTTTTTGGTCCATTCGAGCCAGATAAGTGCCATATTATTAATTTTTTATTAACTGCCGGTCGACAGTCAGCCATCCGAAAAACATAATTCGTTTGACTTTCTGTACGATTTGTCTAAAATCCAAGTCCGATTTAATCCGACGACGGCAGTTAGTAAATTACAATTCCAATTAAGTCTTTTATTTCTTCGTTCTCTTTGAACGTGCGGCCATATTGCCTATTTTCTAATTCCTTTTCGTGTGCATATTGATGTACAAGTTTCATATTCGCATTTGGTCGTACATCCATTAAATATTCATCCAACATCAAATCGAAGAAAATAAAAAATATAAATCCAAATTAAAGTGTGCAAATAAAAAGTCAAGCGTACGTGAAAATAAATTATTTCAAAAATTCAGTGAACAGTGAAAAATAAATTAATTTCAAAATTGAGTTCAAATTAATTTTCCACAAAAAAGTGAAACAAAAATTAAGGGTTCCGCCAATTTCGGCCCACAAATATTTTTGATATTAATTTTTTATTGTACATCCGCTGTGACAATATTTGCTTACATTATTAAAAATCCAAATACAGTCCACAATAAATCGAAAATTTACAACACATACCCGCCGGCAAAATTTACAATAAAATTTTCCGCCATATTGATTACATATGTTACATCCATATTACATATATTACATATTACATATATACATACATACATACATTTATAAATATTTTTCTACATAACTACACCCCAATTCCAAAAGTTCAAGTATTTCCGTCGGCCATCCAATAAATATATATATTAAATAAATTCCTAAAGCCGACGTGAAATAACTTTTGTGTCTCAGTGTGTTTTTCTTAGTTACATATTTTGGGCACTATCCATCCATACATCTACACATACACGCGAATTGCAGTACCGCAAAAAGCTCGATAATCCCGCGCATTCCAGCGTCACCAATACATAGCCCGCAAAAGTTCGGGCAGTTGTTTTTCAATCATCCCATAAATAAATTCCGACAAAATTAATAAACACCAAGTTCAACTCCAATAAAATTAAACAAATACTGAGAATTACTGCCAGTTCCAAAAAAGAAAAAAAAAGGGGAGAAATATAAAATACTGTCGCCATCGCGGAACAAATGCAATCAATTTATTGATTTATTAATTTGTTTCTTCGGTTTCACATTTTTTTCAAAAAAAACCCATTCCAGTATTTTTTTCTTATTTATTGAGCTTGGTAAATCTACATATATATATCGATACTCGATTTTTTCTTTTGGGGATAAAAAAGAAAAATTGGAAAAAAAAATACCACCCGCATACCACTGCAAGGTATTATTTTTTTGTTTGTCTTTGAATATTTTTTTAAAATAAAGAAAAACAAAACCAATAATCTCCAAACACCTAAACACATCCTAATTCGGCCAACCACCCCCTATAAAATACTAAACGACAAATACCTCATCAAATACAGTATTTTTTCTGTATTTTTATTTTGTAGTATTTTTTGGTATTTTTTTCCATTCTTGCTCCATCGTTCCACCAAAAGCCTGGGGAATATTTTAACAATAATTCAGCCACGCATATCGACTATTTTTTGAGCTAGTCGATACACTATTTCCACCGGTCCATAAGTGGGTCCGTAATTGTTTCTCTGATTTTTGTCCGAAATATCAGCGCGCACATTCCATCCTAACAGCATCCTAGTTTGGTATGTCCAGGGAAAGTTCCAACAAACTATCCCCTGTTCCATCACCGAAAATACCAAAAATCACGATAAGGACGCCCACACCTAAAAAGGTCAAGACGCCACCTCCCAAAAAGGCTCCTTCTCCCATCGAAAGAACAACGCGAGCCAGCACAAAAATAAGCCAGTTTATTGAAGTCTCGGATCGACTGTCCGAATTGGAATCGCGTATAAATATTCCGTCGGCGGTCCCTCCTACGTTATCCGTCCTCAATATTCGACGAGACGAATTCCGAGAGGTATGGGTCCGCATCAAAAAAGAATACGATGCCTGTACCGCATGCCTTGTAGCAGCCGGAGAAGGTGCAGCTGACAGCTTGCCAGTCCTCAAGGCTAAGTACGGGTATTGCTACAGCGCGTACGAAAGGTGCGGCGCCCAGATAGCAGATATGATAGCGCAAACTCAAACTCGTCCAAACTCCCAAAGCTTACGCTTTCCCTATGGGAGCAGTCAATCCATAACAAAGCCGAGATCCCTACGTGGCACGAGCTGAACGTTTTCCTAACGGAGCGTCACAGGACACTAGAAGCCATAGATGATGTCCGACCATCAGGTTCTAGTCAGACTCAGCCCAGGGCATCCACTTCCAACTCGGCGTCTCGAAGAATAAATTCATATGAGACAAGGGTAGCACCTAGGCAACCTAGAGGGTGCGATCTCTGTAATAGAGAGAACCATCCTGTACGCACATGCGCCAAATTTCTCCAGATGACGGTCGACTAACGCATCGCATATATAAAAAGAAAACAGCTGTGTTTAAACTGCTTTGCGCGGACACATCAGTTGCGCGACTGCGAAAGCGCACATAACTGGTTCACGTGCCGCGGCCGCCATCACACCCTCCTACACCGAGGCAGCCCATCCCCAGCGCGCGCAAATCCAACGCCAACGCCCAGATCCAGATCAAAAACTCTCGGTCCCTCGGCTGCCAGTGGCACGCAGTCAACGCTTCAGAATTATTTTGCGGCAGGCACTAGGTCAGTCCTCCTAGGCACCGCTATAATTAATATATGCCATCGAGGTTCCAATTTCCAAGCGCGAGCCTTAATAGACTCCGGATCTTAGGCGACCTTCATCACTGAGCGCCTTTTCAACCTGATTAAACTGCCGTTCCAGGTTATCCGAGCACAGGTCTCAGGACTTAATCAAACGGTCTCCGCTGAGACCAAAAAGATCTTTCAATTCACGATCCGTTCTCCGACCCGGCCTAGCTTGCAGTTAAACACCACTGCCTACGTGCTTCCACAAATAGCCGGAAATCTTCCTTCATGTCCGCTTCCGCAACATTTCCTGCGAGACCTTCCCGAACTTCCGCTAGCGGATCCAAAGTTTTATGAGAGCGCACAAATAGATATTCTAATCGGGGCCGATATACTTCCATCCATTCTACTAAGCGGTACCCGAGCGAACATCTGTGGCTCGCTTCTCGGTCAAGAGACCATTTTCGGCTGGATTCTAACAGGACCAGTACCCGCTCAGAGGCATGATCAAATATCATCCTTTTCCACGCAAGTTGCAAACACGTATGAAGCGTCTCTCGATAAACTCCTCACCAAATTCTGGGAGGTGGAGGATCTGCCAGTAAAAGTGGCAAAAGAATCCGACGTGATTTGTGAGGACAATTTCTGTCGGACCACCACAAAAGACGAGACCGGCAGGTATGTCGTGAGTCTTCCTTTTCGAGATCCTGAGAACTTAATTATGGCTCCCTAGGACATTCCAGATCCCAGGCGCTGGCTCAATTCTTAAGAAACGAGCAGCGGCTAAAAGGGGACAGTACGTTAAAATCCAAGTACGACTCAGTTATTCAAGAATATCTCGACGTCAATCACATGAGAGATGTCCTTCCTACCCACGATTCAGCGTGTTACTACCTGCCACACCAGCAGTGTTAAAACCGGAGAGTCGACCACCAAACTTCGAGTGTATTCAACGCCTCCAGCCCTTCAGACAATGGGGTCAGCTTAAATGATATCCTTCATGCTGGCCCGGTCCTACAGTCCGATCTAACCATCCAGATCCTGAAGTGGCGATATTTCCGATTTGTGTATAGTGCTGACATCGAGAAAATGTACCGGCAGATCTGGGTAGATCCGAAGCAGACAGCGTTCCAACGTATCTTATTCCGCGATAGGGAAGGATACATTCGAGATTTTGAGCTAAAAACTGTTACGTTTGGGGTCAATTGTGCACCGTTCCTGGCAATTCGGGTTCTGCAACAGCTGGCGACCGACGTGCAACTAACCCATCCGAGGGCGAGAAAAGTTATTCGTGGTTGCATCTATGTCAATGATGTCCTTTCGGGAGCTGACTCTGCAAAAGAGGCTCACCTCACCATTCGCGAGTTGCAGAGTGCCCTCGATTCGGCTGGTTTTCCATTGAGGAAATGGACCTCCAACCACAAAGAAGTTCTGGCTCATATCGGAAACGATCATCTTTTAACTGCCGATTTCCTCGAAATAGATACGGAAAGCACGGTGAAAACTCTCGGAGTCCGTTGGAAAGCAACATCCGATCAGTTTTTCTTCGCCCTCCCCGACCTATCCACCGAAGCTACACTCCCAAATTGCGAAGCTGTTTGATCCAGCAGGCTGGCTCGCTCCTTTCGTGGTCTGTGCCAAAATTTTCATGCAGGAGATCTGGCTGCATGATCTAGGGTGGGATGATGAACTTCCAATTGAACTGTGCCAAAAGTGGCGTGATTTCCTTAAAAGCTACTCAGTCCTAGATCAAGTCCGAATTCCCAGATGGGTTTCCTTCCGCCCAGAATTCCGAGTGGAACATCACGGATTCTGTGATGCCTCTCAAAAGGCGTACGGTGCTGCGATCTATGTGCGGCCAAGACGCGCGTGGCGCCAGTAAAAACTGTGTCGCTTCCCAGACTAGAGCTGTGTGGAGCTCTATTGCTATCCGAGATGGCCGAATCCATCCTCCCCCATATGCCGATGCTGTCCTCAAAACTCCATTGTTGGACCGATTCCACGATTGTGCTTGCATGGCTAGCCAAATAATCATGCCAGTGGACAACGTTCGTTGCCAATCGGGTAACAAAGATCACCCAGTCCACAGAGGCAGCCAATTGGTCGCATGTTCAATCCGAACACAATCCAGCTGACTTGGCCAGTCGGGGCGTGCCATTACAAGAACTGGTCGACAACTCC